>BPLQ01009548.1:0-583406 GCA_021605075.1 Caerostris darwini | reverse complement strand
ATTTTTTTAACCAAGAAAAATTAAAAAGAAATAATAGAAATTAAAAAAAGAATTACAAAAATATGAAGCGAATAAGAAGAAAATTGGCAAATTGAGCGTTGTTGTTGTGTCTAATCGTCAGTGTTCTGCAGGGCAGACGGAATCCCATGAGTAATGGATGGAGGGGAAATAGGCAGCTTTGTTGTAATGGAGCCCCCGTATGTAGAAGTCTGACTTGACTCCGTGACGCTGAAGAAGGAGGGCAATGCCTTCCGGGAGGACTTTGCATGTGTGTATTGTATGGGAGAAATTCCGAAAAACTCCCGCCAGGTAGTCCGACTGACGAGGCAAGATACTGAACATCATAAAGGCCATCGAGTCTCTTCGTTATTTCAAACAGTGTCTACAACAAAGCCGCCAGTCGATTGAACCTCGGGGTCTAATGCTCACCAGATTTGTTGTCACGAGTCTAGCATACTGTACGACGTAAACAATTTGAAAGTAAACAAACAAAAGTCAAGGCTTTTACCCGTTACCTTTTCATCGTGAAAGCGAGGAACAAGTTCAAGCTACGTATCGTAAGCAAACACTTACTAGTCGGAGCGACACTGGCAGTTCAACAAAAAGAAAATTAAGGCTTGTTGTGCGTAGCCATACCATTAATAAAAATTTGTAATTTATCAGCATTATTGCTCGCGGCATTTAATTGATATACAATGCTATCAATATTATTCATATTTGTAAATAAAGATATAAATTCTCTCTTAATAAACCGGGATTTTTGTAAAAATTGATTATTGTCGGAGTTATTGGTAGAATTATACTGATTAAAATTTTGAGAGACTTGAGGGTAGGGTTGAGAAGGAGAAGACCTAATAGCAGCACTGAAACTAAAATTGGAAATAATCTGTCTGGCAGGTAAGTATTTCGGAGCTCTCGCCAAGTAGCGAAGTGTCCTTTTTCTCCACAATTTATGCAAGTCGGCCGATTGAACTTTTCTTTAATACTACACTCCTATATGAAAGTGCTCTTTTCCGCACTTAAGACAGCGTGTCTTAAAACCACAGTTATTCGAACTATGGAGGAAATAATTACATCTAAAGCATTGAAGTGCCATCGATTTTTTTCTAGTTTTCAACGATCGCAATGAGATTATATCTATTATCTAATCTATTGCTTCTCTCTAAAGGTAATTGCCATATGGGCAGCGGCTGCTTATCTTTGGCTCTCGTTAACTTAGTCTTTTTCAATAACAAATCCTTTTTCTAAAAGAGCAGTTTCTATCTCATTAGAAATATTTTTCGGAAGACTTTAAACGGCGAGCTTTAGGGTCTTAGAAATTTGGAAATGATTACAAAATATTCTATGTTATTTTTATTTAGATAATTAGCAAGAGCGCGTTATGTTGAGCGGAGTTATCGGAAAATATTTTTAGCAATTCACCTGCAAGCTTGGTTTACCATTAAAGGCTTCATCAAGTTCTTTAAGCATCTCCATAAAATTAGTAGAGAGTTTTACCATAATGGGTAGGAGTTTCCGTTCAGGAACTGCGTCATTTAAATTAACATCATCAATAAGAGCGTGATCAATCAAATTTATTAAACGTATTTAAGACTTGTTTTTTATTATGGACAATAAAATTAATTTTAGGGGTTTGCTTCTTATTTGGTATTGAAGCCCCTCATTTAATTCACCATCAATAATATCGGAGTTAGCATTATTTTTAGATTTAGAATCAACTTTAGTTATAGCCATTTTATTCAGAAATTGAGAATCAACATTGTGACACTATTGGTATTATCTAAATTGGATTATTATTGAGATGATTTGAATTCCTTTTAAGAGTATTATCCTTATTATTGAGTGATTATAATTCCTTTTAAGAGAATTATCCTTGTTATTGATGGATTAGATTTCCTTTTAAGAGTATTATCCATTATATTGTGATGATTAGAATTCCATTTAAGGATATTATCCTTATCATGGCGTGATTGGAATTACTTTTAGTATTATCCTTATTATTGAGATGTTCAATTAAAAAATTAATTTTTATGATAGTACTTTGCAGCATTTTTACATTTCAAACGCATAATATGGATAAATGGTTAAAGAAATTCCCGCATAGAAACCATCGGATAAAGATAATTCTGATAGTGCATCTACTTCTGATTCGCTACAATTAAGTAATAATGTTGATACTGATAATGGTGTCATTAGCAATCATGCAACGAGGAATAAATATACATTAACGATACAAAAATTTGTATAAATGATTGTACCAGAAAGTTTGAAATTATAAAGCAGACTAATTAAAATAACTAGAATTAGTAAGCACATCAATGAATTCAATATTACCATTTGATTCTACATATCTGAGTGAAATAACTTTTTCTGTAATAACAACAATTGAAACAAAGTATAAAAATAAATTAGCGTCAAAACTAGATTTTAGAACTGAATAAACAGAGGTCATAAAATTCGAGGTCGAGGTCAGAGATTTTTACGATATTATTTAACAAATACAATTCACAATGCTGATATTAAATATACATTTATAATTTAATTTAAATGAATATATGTAGTTTAAAATAAGTAAATAATAATTATTTGGTTTTTGACTATACATATATATATTATATTCTGTTAATGCATTCATAGCTGTTAAGTTACAATTATGTGGTACTTGGTCTTTATATCTATGCTAAGCCACTCAAATAGCACTGATAGTTGAATTTCGATTTCTCTATTTGTCAATAGATGGCAGCATGAAACATCACTATATAATATCGATAATTAGAATTGTATATATATATAATATATTAGAGAGTTTTTGCATACCGTACGTTAGTTACCGTAGGACGTCCGTTAGCTTTTTCTCCCTAGCGCGCATGCTCAGTTTCCTATGAGCATGCGAAAGAGCATGCGAGGGAGAAAAAGCTAACGGACGTCCTACGGTAACTAACGTACGGTATGCAAAAACTCTCTAATATATCATTGATTACATTAAATTAATTAAGCTGTAACAAATTAATATAATGATGTTATTTATTATATTTTATCCATTCTGATAAGAACGAGTATAATGCCATAAATTTGAGCAATGTGATCTTAATGTTTATGGTCTTGGGCTTGATTTTGATTTAATTTTAATTGGTTGCCACTTATTTTTTTTTATTAACATACTTTCATTCTTTTACTGAGATTTATAAATTTACTCTTTTATGCTAGATACTTTAAGCCATCTATTTTCCCGAATAATCTTAGGATTTCATAAAAAACTACAATAATAAATGATATCTAAAATTAAAAAATATTCGTCATTTTTAAATACGAAATAAATAAAAAAAATGCGTTTATTTCAAGGTGAATATATTTCATGATTCTTTTGAAATCATTTCTAGTGAATATTTGTTTATTGAATTTTTTTTAGATTAAAGTTTTGTGCATTAGATATTTTGTAAAATAATAATAATAATAATAATTTTTGCAAGGCATGAAATAAAAAAAAAACCTCTTATTTTCAATACTGAATTACTTTTATTCACAATGGCAATGAACACACCGAACTAAAAATGCGATTAGTGCCAAAAATTATATAAAATATGTAAATAAAAAAAATTCCATTTTATAGTTTATTAATCCAGCTGTCATAGAATTTAAATGCAGAGTTGATTTTTAATTCATAGAAAACTACAATAAATGTTCTGAACATTATATATCTTAGAACTTGGTTTCGAAAATAATAGCTCAATATCTTCATAATATGTATAATTTTTTTACATGGAAAATTTGTTAAATTTTATGCTTATTTACAATTAAGAAAGGAAAAGATATATATTTTTCTTATTTTCTAATATAATTATATCATTTTCAATTATTCATTTATTTTTGCTTTGGTTGATTTATATGTTACATTTCATATTGAAAATAGAACTGGAATTTTTATCATTAAAAATTAAGAAATTTATTTCTACAATTTCATAAATTCTATTAAATAATTTAAGGTAAATTTTTCATGTAATTTTTCATGACTTCAATTTATTTTTTAATCGAACAATTATTGATATTATATAAATATATACACGCAAAAAAATATTAATAACCTCTGATTTTTAACATTACAATTATTTCTAACAAATAGCAACATAGTGGAGAAGTTAAAAAACGTACCGTTGCATTACAGAAGATGGCAGCACTAAATATGAAGTGGAAATTCAGAAATTGGTTCATGTAAAATTACATTGAATATAATTAAATTAACCTTTTTATGCATCATAAAAAGGTTAAATACGTCACAGATAATTTTTTTTTTCATTCCATTTAAATATATAAATGTCATTAGTCCCAATAAACCTTTTAAATGTAATTTTTTTAAAATTGTAGCAAAAGATAAAAATATTATTTTATTATAATTCTCTATAAAATTTAATATAAAACTATAAACATTCATATCTCAAAACATTATGAGAAATTACTCCTCAAAAAATAAAATAGCTAAATAAACACAAAAAAACCTCTGAAATTAAATTATATTATTATATTATTTATTATTTAAAAAACGATACATTTTAAAGTAATATTCTACATATTTTATTTTAAAATGAAATAAAATAAATAAATAATTTTAAAAAATAACATTAAGGATTAATTCAATAAATAAACACTGTTTTAAAAAAGTTATTTTGTAGAGATAAAAGTAATAATCTTATTTTGTTACAGTAATTTTTGTCGTATAATAATATATATATATATTTACGTTTATTTTGAAAGAATTGCATGAATACTTAAATATCATTGAAATAAAAAGAGTTCATCATATAATAATTAAGAGTTAATTATAATCAATATAAAATAGTTATGATTTTTATTATTATTATTTTTTTTTACATGCATAAAAATAATAATAATCATATTTATGAAGATGAATAGAAAAATAATTTATTGTTTTATCCTTTTTGTACGAATTACATTAGTAGTTAAGAATTAATGTAACACATATAAGTAAATAATCCTGTTGACAGTTTAATACTATATTAATTTAATGATATTATTTTTCATTTTAATTTAATTAATTTCATGTGTTCCAATCTAATTTTGTACTACTCCATCATTTTTTAAATTCATAATCCCCCATTATGTTGAAAAATGTATTCTGCCGTTACAATAACTTTCCCAAATTTAAAGCTTAGCTAGTACTGACATCTAGTAACTTTATTTTAAAACAAATTTAATTCTATCAGAAATCATGATCTTCAGCATTTTCCAATTGCAAAAAATTAGCTATGATAGATCTTAAAGAATTTTTAACCTTGATATAATAAGCGCAATATTAATATTAAATAAGTAAACTGTTTTTACGTCCCAATAATTTAATTTGCTAATTAAAAAAAATATTTACCATTAATTAAATACAATTAGATGTAATTGTTACTAATTTTTATTAGTTAAAAATATTTAAAAAACATTCATGAAGATAATGTATCTATTTTTCTTGTTGAATATATTAGCCTCATGTTTTTAAAAGTTTAATTTAAATTTAAATTAAAAAATTTTTTTTTATTTAATTTCTTGTAATTGAATTAATTTCTTTTTACTGGGTCAAGTAAAATCTTTTTAAATCAGTAGATGGCAGCACAGCTCAATATAAAATTTTGAGAAGACAAAATTCTTTTACCTCAAAAATTTGCAAATAATAAAATTTGAGTTTCTAATTACAAAAAAATAAATAAATAAATAAAAAAAAAAGGCATGATATGCAAGAGAAGAGAATGATAATAATTATCATTTAAATAGTTTGAGATTCTAAACCATGATATTGACAACATATTTGTCTCAGGAAATTTAACACTTTTCAATACAGAAAGAAATTATAACATTTATTTACGATTATATTACATTAAATTTCAAATATGAAGAAGGATTCCTACTTAATTTAATGCTGTAAAGCAACCACCGAATCCGGCATGGTCTAGTGGCTAGGATACCTGGCTCTCACCCAGGAGGCCCGGGTTCGATTCCAGGTGTCGGAAGTGTTTTTTTTATACAGATTTTATTACAAAAACATTTTCGTGTTTCATTGCCATTATCAATGCAATTCTATATTAACTGGATGGTTTTTTAAGAATTTACTTTTTGAAATTAAATATTTTATGCTTTGAAATTTGAGTTGAAAAGAACAATTATATTGTATATTTTTATTTATTGATTTACAAATTTTAATCAATATCAATTATTGAGATTAAAAAATCAAAGTAAAAAAGAAGTTATAAGTTATATATAGTAATATAGTAATCAATAGATAACCCAATTAAGGGTAAGAGTAGTATGAATCGAAAACAGAAAAGGAAATTGAATAAATAAGGTACGTAAAATACACATAGGTTATGTCATTAATAAGGCATAAAAATTAACATATTAATTTTACTTGCCAATTTTTAATTAATATTAATATAAAAATAATATTTGTTGTTGTTTCTTATCCCACTTGGCTGGCCAAGCCCACGAGACCATACGTACTCATGATTGAAGGGGAAGGAAACAGCTTCTGTTGTGATGGAGCACCCGTAGGTAGAAGTCTGACTTTGCCTCCGTGACGCTCTTAAAGTCATAGGAGACCAGGACCTACGGCTTAAAGTGGATTCCGAACCACTACAAACATCCATGGCACCACCGGGATTCGAACCCGAAACCTGTGCCACCGAGCGCCAGAGAGCTAGAACACTCGGCCATTCAGGTCCCAAATTTGTGAATGCCAACGGAACGCGATGTTGCCAAGCTGGTCACTCGCCCAATTACTGACTGCGCCCAATGATGCTTGATAAATTAATATTATAAAAATAATATATAATATTAATATACAAATTGGCAAGTAAATTTAATTTTCATTATTTATAAGTTAATTTTTATGCCTTATTAACGACATCAGTAGAGTAATGTTTTGTTTTTAACATTTTACAAAAATGTATGTTTCAAAATTTGACTGCTTGTTTGTCTTAAAAAACCATAACAACTGTATTGAAATTTAAACTGTCTCTTTATTCGTTGAAATACGAATTTATAGTTCATTTTTTAATTTTAAAACATGTCAATTTTTTGCGTCTTGAATGTGTTACAATTTTCTAAACTAACTGAGATGAATTCTATACATGATAACATCGAAAAATATTTAAAAACTTAAGAAAAAACAACTAATTATTTATATAATAAAGTGATACAAATTACTAGTAAAAATTAAAATGTTTTGCGTCTTATAATCAAAAGAATCTGCAAATTATATTCTCAACGATCAAAAAGAAAAAAAAATTCACAACCAAAATAAACAATTCTATAAAAGCTTTAGATGAAAATTTGAATTTTCATACTACATAATGATACATATACTATAATTGTAAAATAAGGTATAAGAATTCAGTAAACAAAAATTAAAAACACCTTAAAATAATTATTCTTTAAAAATTATAATGATAATATTAGAATTTTATACAAATATGATATACATCTGTTTATCTGTTAATTATATATATATATATATATATCTGTTTATCTGTTAATTATATATATATATATATATATATATCTGTTTATCTGTTAATTATATATATATATATATATATATATCTGTTTATCTGTTAATTATATATATATATATATATATATATCTGTTTATCTGTTAATTATATATATATATATATATATATATCTGTTTATCTGTTAATTATATATATATATATATATATATCTGTTTATCTGTTAATTATATATATATATATATATATATATATCTGTTTATCTGTTAATTATATATATATATATATATATATCTGTTTATCTGTTAATTATATATATATATATATATATATCTGTTTATCTGTTAATTATATATATATATATATATATATATCTGTTTATCTGTTAATTATATGATATATATCTAATCTTATATATACATCTGTTTTATTTCATTGAATTTACATGAATATAAAGTTGGTTATACATCAGCTTGGTAAAAACACCTTAAATTTACCTCATTAAAAATAATAATGATGACACCATAATTTTTTACACATGTGATACTTTCTGTTTTATCTCATTGGATTTACATGAACATAAAGTTGGTTACTCATCAACTTGGTTTAGTGCATAGCCTGCTAAATCTATGTTACTTTATGAGAAACTCTAATCTGCCACATGTCATAGCTTCTCCGTACGTTATCAACATGCTGTATGAAAATTACAAGGGTATTCAATCAATACAGCAAAAACTATGCAGAAAGAGAATCTTCCCTCGCCGTATCTAAAAGTTGCCTACTATTTTGCTCTATTTTTGGAAAATATGCGAACGAAAAAGTTTGACGTCACATCCGATTCAGAGAAAATGAGCCTCAATATAGATAAGTGAGCTGATTGCCTATGACCTAATGCATATATATAACATTGTGCTCAAAATTACCTCAGTGAAGAAAGTGGCTTGCATGCTCACATTGTACAATGAATCACACATTCTAGCAGCGTAGTGTCCATAATGCCAATAAGCTGCTATGCTTTATTCTGTTGTAACTAGGATTCGATACAATAATTCCTTCTCATAGAAAAAAATATATAAATATCAGATATCGAGATCCTCTTCTTCATTGGCCCAAGAGCCCCATGGTGTGCCGTCTACCTACTGGCAAATTTCGAGACATGAGATGTTTTTTTCTTTTTACGGGGTAAGATTGCCTGACTTACGCGCAATGCTCTACAACCATGTTAGACTGGAACCTACTGTTGAAAGTGAATTGCGAACAAGCCTCCATGGCGTCGCCGGGACTCGAACCCGAAACCTATGGCATCTAGCACCAGAGCTGTAGTCCAGTTCTCAAGATCGTGACGATAATACAATAGGATTCTGTTATCCAAGCTGCTGATGACATTGGAGTCGGGATGCTGAAGGGATGGCGTTCACAGTTTGTATTGCATTGCCATTATGTTGATAAATTACATATAGGGATATTCAGGAACGGAATACATTATTACTACATATAGATTTCTGATAGTTTCAAACAACGTGAATCCGGTGATAGCTGTTCACTACGCCATTTATTAGCCACTATGTTTATAAATTACATGTAGGATATTCAGAAATGGAATACATTACTACTACAATAGATTACTGATAGTTTCATGCAACGCGAACCCGGTGATGGTTGTTCACTTGCATAACAGACAAGTTTCTATCTCGTTTAAACTTTTCCCGTGTGTATAGGAGTACAGTTTTCACTCTTATTTGTATTTCTTTACATTTTCTTTGTTTGTAATCTGTATTGCAGTTTCATAACTTCCCATTAAATCTTACTTTTCGAGCATTGGAAGTGGCGTCATATTTTTTTCGGCCTTTTTTTTTGTTTCTGAAAACTATGTATTGTAAAGGTGTGCTTTTCCTGGTCAATTTTATGTCTCCTAGTCAGGATTCTTGCTTTAAATTTTGACCGAAAATCCTGTTTATACACAGTTCGAGACAAATATTGTTGAATTCTACAAGAAATAAACATATCAGACCAACAACACAAGAAATAAAACGAGTTAAAAAGGAAAAAGATCAGTTTCCAAACTTTGGAAAGTGCCAATTTTGTCTGTAACAACTATTTGTTTCAGAAAAGAAGTTGAAAGCGTATTGTAGAATTACTTATGTTGTAGAGGATTAGACAATTGTCAAAATATTAAATTGATACAGAAGGATTCGTAAAAGTGTCCAGCAACATTATCTGGCCGAATCTATCGTTTAAGGGTTGGCCATAAATGTCATGATTAACGTCTACCACAAACGTCTTTACTCTTTGAGTCATGATCAAGCCAATAGTAATAGGAATTTCGCACAATAGTATTAATTATTCAAGTTAAATTCTACTGATTTGGCCTACTTTATTAAATAATCGCCATTAGAACAAAACTGAGTGCCGGCTAATATTGGTATAGATAACTATTTGTAAAAACTCTATATAGCCATATTGCCTCTTTTTATTTTATTTAATAAATAAAGTTGGGCCTGAATGGCCGAGTGTCTAGCGCTCTGGCGCTCGGTGCCGCAGGTTTCGGGTTCGAGTCCCGACGGTGCCATAGTTTGTAGTGGTGTATGTTTGTAGTGGTTCGGAATCCACAATAAGACGTAGATCCCGGTTTCCTATGAATGTAAGAGCGACCGTAAGAGCTGATGAATGAATTGCTATTGTCCACTTTGGAATAAGTCCGTCTTGATAAGCGTCCTATTTGGATGTGAAAAAGTTTAAAAGTTTGGATTAAATATCGCGTGTGGCAAAATCTTTTCTAAATGGATAGATATAAAATATTTTGCAAAAAAAATTACCTCAAAACCAAGTCCTAACAACCAATAATAACATTGTCCTTATACATCTTCATACAACATCACATTTCTGAAACATCTTGATGAAAAGGCAAAAACAAAGCTCTTTTGGACATACTTTCAGTAAATGCTAAATCTGATGGTCCTCACTCATATCCAAATACGAAAAGACAGAAAAGGGAAAATTATATTTGATAAATTACTATTTTTGTATGTATTTCATCTAACTGCTTTTACTTATGCATTAAAGTATTAAGCAACACTTAAATTATTTTATACAACCTATCAATGTAAGATATGCCAACAACAAGAGGATTTTTTTCACAGGAACAAACTAATCAATTTCCTTTTATTTTTTATGAGAAAAATTTTTTGGTATGAATCCAAAGATCTTGAATGAATTAAGGATACATACAAAGGTACCACTGTTTTTCAAATTTTAAGTATTTGATTACACTCAATTATCATTGTAAACATTATATACTTTTCAAATGAAATATTTGAGTTTTTTTTTAAATATGAAATAGCATATAATGGAAAAATATCGTATAATAATATATTCAAAAACTTTACTTGAAGATTTAACACGCTATTGTTTTCTGGCAGAATCAATCAACCGTGCAATTCAAAACATTCCAGTTACACTTGGCCTCCTGACAAGTTTTTATTTCCAGCTCTATGTTGATTCATAAAATTAAGTTGATGTGCGAATCCAGGTGGATTGTTGAAGCTAAAAGGTGGTGTAAACACTTGACAAAAAAAAAAGGACATGGATTGAGTGAAGCGAAACAGCTGCAAATTCAAGCATCATGCATTTAAACAAACATCATTTCAGTGGGTGAAAGGGTTAATGAAGCAGAACTTGAGAGGTTATGTTTAGCAATTGCTAGGTGGAAATTTTGGTGATGTGTTTTTACATTTTTCATCTGGAGTAGATCTGGAATTAAATTTTATTTGTTTAACTCTTTGTTACCAGTATTATATACCTTTGTTATATCTATCTATCTCTCTATCTGTCTGTTTGTTTGTATGTTTGTCTATCTATATATATCTATCTATCCATTTCATATCTATTTATCTATCATCTATACATATCATCTATCTGTCTATCAATCTATCTATATTTGTCTATCCATATCATATCTATCTATCTATCTATCCACTCATGTCCAAAATTATCTTTACATACAAAAATTCACGGTTTGCTCAGAAATTGTGGACTCTAATTTTATCAATTTGTCTGGAAGGATATTTAACGAAAGAAAAAAAAATTAAGAGGCAAAATGAAATTTATCATATGTAGTGACATATGATATATAATTGTAGCAGGAAACAGTAAAAATGGTAATAAAATCTGACAAAAAAGAGTTCAGAAAAAAAAGGAGGTACTCAGAAAAAATGAAGCCTTAAGAATTTAATATGGAATGCGATCTCTCCTGACTTATATACACGCATCACAACGCGCTTTCACATTGGCAATAACGTTATTAATCACAGTTTGGAGAATTATGCCTCACTGTTTCAGCAATGCCGTCTTAGGAGGCATTTACATCTCTAGGAAGAAGAATGTTTGTGTGATATTGCTCTTCCAAGGTAGTCCCATAAGTTATCTATCGGGTTGAGATCAGTAGACTTTGTTGGCCATGGTATTCGCTGAATGTCTTCACTTTTAAGGAATTCGTCAACGAGGTCTGCTTGATGTGAACAGGCATTAACGTCCATAAATAGACATTTAGATCCTTATGCACCTTTGAAAAGTCCTACATAAGGCTCTAAAACCTCATCCAGATATCTCTGGGCTGTCACATATACGTTGTTGAAAACGTGTTGGGGAGTCCGTTCATCGATCATTGTTCCTCCCCATACCATCACACTTCCATTACCGAAACTGTCACGTTCCATAATGATCGAGTGATAATTTCGTGTTCCTGACTACCTCTTGATGTAAACATATTTAGAATCACCTGTAAAACTAAACCTCGACTCATCAATCAAGAGAACAAGGATCTGATCTGAACCAGTTCTGATGCTCTTTGCACCAATTAAAGCGATCCCTCATTTGTTGTGAAGACAGTGAAATACATACCATTGGCTTTCTGGCATAAAGACATTTTTCATTAAGCCTTCTGTATACCGTTTGTACCGTACCGTTTCAGTAGCGGCTGCACGATTTCCTGTTACGACGGGTAGTTATTGCCAGATATCGATCTTCGAAGCAGTTGTCATTCTTTTACGACTTTGTCCAGGTCTTCTTACAACACTTCCATCATTTTGAAATTGTTTCCATAACATAGATACTGTCTGTCTTGAAATATTCAGACATCTCTCTGCCGCCAAGATTGGCTGCCTTACTACTAAACGGCCTGTGAGACGCCACTTCACAGATTCTTCCAAATGATACTTCCAAACCATAACAAACAGTTTTGAGTCCTCACACACTGAAATCAAAAGCTGTGTTGCAGAAATTCACTTTGCGCAAAGCGTTTGTTTCAAGTCGAATGACGTAAGCCTAGATTTACATATCCAAAACCGTTTGAATACTTTTGATTGGATAATGCTAATTAGGCTTGTTTGTCACACATTCCCTGCACACATGAATCACATTAATTGGATATTTCATTGAATATCAATATTAATGGTTATGTAAAGATAAATTTAGGCACGATATATATATATATATATATGATTTATCAATAACATGTAAAGTAATTTAAATAAACCAATAAGAATAGCTCCTGAAAGAAAAATAAATAAAAAAATTAACCAATAAGAAACATTGAAAGTGATCAAAGATGTAAAAAAAATTGATCAATAAAACGAAAAACCCCGCTCTCGAAAAAAAAAAAATAATGTAATAATTTAATACCCATAATTTAATGAATGAAAATAATTTATCATCCTATTCAAACACATTGAAAAAGTTTCTCAAGGTTAAGATAATGACTCAACGTTTGTAATATTCTTCAAAAATGTATTTCGGCGAAATACTTTATTGGAATGAATTGAAAGTTGGATTTCATTTTTTTCATAGTAATCTAAAAGCAACTACAAAAACAACAAAAAATTATAAAGAATCAGCACAAGTACCAATCAAAAGAGTGGATTTCGAAATGGAAATTGTTTTTTTGCTGACTTCATATTAGGAATTTCTATTGTGGAATTTACTTATAAGCATATGTATCTATCTATGTATCTATCTATCTATCTATATATATATATATATATATATATATATATATATATATATATATGTAGAGAGAGAGATAGAGAGATAGATAGATGTACTTATTTATTTGCCTTTATGGGAAGGCATTTTTAGTGTTAATACCAGATGTACATTGTACAGTGATCTTGCCTACTCTGGCGATGAATCAGAGAACTAGAGTTCTGATTTTAATTTAACACTGAATTTCTATAATAAAAATAAATAAAACACAATAAAAATGCATAAAATCATAATTCCAATATTGCATAATTTCGATAGTTCAAAAAATTGTTCTACAGTAAAAATATATTCAGAAAAAAAACTATGTTCCATTAAAAAGTTAATGATTTTTCATGTGCTAAATTATTTGCATTAAATGCAAGAAAATTGCATTTGACAATTGTTACCATCAAAATCTCTTTTATATTTATTAAAGTTCTTTTTTTACTGGTCTCGATAATAATTGGCATAAATTTATTTAACATTACACACTTTATCACAACTATCGAATGGTTTATCTGTATGCATAATCTAAAAATCATTCAATTTATCCATTTGCTTAGCTTAAAATCGTTCTGAATAAAAATCAATACGCTAATTGCAAAATTAAAAGCAGCCGCATCCTTACAATTGAATTCTTTTCGAATATCAGGCATTTTGACATTTTATTAGTTATAGAGAAGCTTTTTTTTTTTCTCTCCTCTTTCTAATGCAGCTGGCAAACACAGACGGCTTGGTCTTGGATGCCTTAAGGCAAGTGCTGCACATACGTACTCACTTTGCAGTACCCAGGGGGCGCGTGTAACTTGAAGATAAGCCACGGACGCGGAGTAGCAATGCCCCCGCAACGCTCTACGATCCTATTAGACCGGGACCTACTTTTTAAAGTGGATTCCGAACCACTACAAACAACCATGGCACAGCCGGGACTCGAACCCGAAACCTGTGGCACCGAGCACCAGAGCGCTAGCCACTCGGCCATTCAGGCCCAGTTATAGAGCAGCTGATATGAATATATTGTACTTCTCCTTCGTCAGCACTACAGCCTGTTGCAGGCCAAGGCAGTTTCCATGAGCTTCCTTTCTGATTCACTGCGGAGCAGTAGATGGCCATCTGTTGACTTCAGATCTCTTTCGACTGAATCAACCCACCTAGGCCTTCCTTTTCTTCAGGTGCCTCCAGTTATTGAAAAAGTAACTTTTCTAGTTGGATTTGAGTCGTTATATTTGAAAATGTGTCCCATTCATCCAATACGGCTTGCTTTTATAACTTTTACAATCTCAGGTTCTTTGAATGTGTTGTAAATTTCATAGTTATATTGTATTCTGTAGACATCGTTTTGCCTAACAGAACCCAAAATTTATCGAAGTATTCTTCTTTAAAAAATTAACAGCTTATCTTTTTCCAGATTTATTTAATGGCCAGCACTAGTTGTCATACAAAAAGATTGGTCTGGTTAAAGTCTTGTATATATTATACTTCGTCTTCAATGGCGCAACAGCCTCATGGTGAGCCAAGGCATGGGGCCTGAATGGCCGTGTCTAGCGCTCACTGAGACAGGGTTCGAATACCGACGCTGCCATGGATGCTTGTAGAGGTTTGGAATCTACTTTAAGCCATAAATCCCGGTCTCATATGTCGGTAGAGCGTCACAGAGCCCAATCAAACTTCTCCCCCACATCATTCCCAATCTGTAAAGGGGCAACTCAGTTCTAGGCGCAGTGATATTGTGTAGTAGTGGTGGACCAAGGTGATGTTTTTTTATTGTACGGGGTAGGGTTGTCTGTCCTACCCCAACTCTCTGCAGTCATATTAGAAAGGGAAAACTGGGTTCCGAAACCCTACGACATCCATGGCACCGCCTGAAGTCGAACCCGAAACCTATCACACTCACCACCAGTCTGCTAATCAATCGGCCATTAGGCCCCATATGTTATACTGCCGATAGTATGTATTGTTGTTGTTATCGTGTCCATGGATTTGAAATATAATTATCAAAGTTAGATCAAGTCAAAAGTCTTCACGATAGCGGCCGCTAGCAATGGCGCCGTTTCACTATACAGGACTTCTCTTAAGTTGGCCTCGATTGGTACCATACCCAATTGCAAAACATGGGGAGTGAGTGCTGGGCACTCTGGAATGGGCTTAGGTGTTAGGAAAGGCTGGGGCAATTTATGCAGGGGATGTATTCCCTGGTGTTGTCTGGGAGAATCTTCATCCCTCTGTAATGATTAGCTCTGAGTCTGCTAATAGCTGATGTGAACTTCCTAGGGCAGTTGAAGTCCGTGATGAGTGGCTTCTTAAAGTTATGAGGAATTAGTCGGCTTTTGGCAACTGCGTTAGCATCTTTAAGTGGCTGTATACAGCTGATTTAATTGACCAACTCTATCATCCAATCAAAGCATCAATAAAATAAATTATTATTCATTAAATTTATTTATTAATTTTAAAATTTACTATGGCATTAAAAAATTAAATACACATTATTTCATTAATTTTATAAAATTGTATTTCACTACAGACTTACTACCACGAAACATTTGGTTATTAAAATTCCTAATCGCAATAGATTATGGTTAGAAAACAATGATTATGATCGCATAAGATGATTATGAGTTTTCTAATCGCATTTCACTCTACATATCCTAGAACAGTTACTGTTAACCTTGGCAAGGGGATTGTCGTTTAATAACCAAGGTTTTATTCAATGAAATGCTCATCGTTATCTGTCACCGATGTAAAAAGTGCACAAACACATTTGTCATGGCGTGTACTGAAACCGGTCCACGCAGTGATAACCCTAAACAAAATAATCTTATTGTAAAATTTATTTCGTCGGAAGTCTGCAATACGAATGGTGACGTTGCACGCCAGGGTTATTGCGAACAGACCAGGAATCACAAAGTTTCCGAGTCCCCAAATACCAGATAACTGCAACGATTACTGACTGCATTAAATAATGCAAAGATGTATGCTTTACTGTTGATGCAAAGTATATTTCAATGATGGGTCAGGTGGGCCTGATGGCCGAATGGCTAGCGCTCTGGCGTTCGGTACCACAGGTATCGGGTTCAAATCCCGGCTTTGCCCATGGGTGTTGTAGTGGTTCGGAATCCACTTTAAACCGTAGGTCCCGGTCCTAATAGGATCGTAGAGCGCTGCGGGGGCATTGTTACTCCGCGTCCGTGGCTTACCATCAAGTTACACGCGCCCCTTGGGTAATGCAAAGTGAGTAACATCGGCGCAGCCCTTATGGCGAAAGATCAAGGTCTATTTGCCAGCTGCATTAGAAGAAAGAAAAATGATGGATCACGTTGCATAAATCGCCTTGTACTTCCAACTACTCAGTCCTATTGCCACATTTAATGTTATTGTCATAGTAATACAGATGAAATACTAAAAGAATAAATTAAAAATGTTTTTTGTTGTAAATTATTTAGGAAGATGGTACTGATAAAATGTTTTTTAAATGTTAAATCAGTTGAAGGAAGTTTTTGAGTGCCATGTGATTTAAAACACATTGACAAGAAAGCGACATGTTCTCGCAACTACTCAGTTATATGGCCACATTTAATTTTATTGATATAGTAAAGCAGATGAAATACTAAAAGCAAAAAAGATAAATTAAAGATTTTTCAGTATAAATTATTTACGAAAGTGGTACTGATAAAATGATTCTTAAAAGTTAAATATGTTGAAGTCCAGTTTTAAGTCCCACAGGGTTTAAAACGCTTTGGCAAAATAGCAAGACATACTTCCAACTACTCAGTCATAAGGCCACATTTAGTATCATTGACATAGTTATACAGATGAAATACTAAAAAGATAAATTAAAAATAATATTTGTAGTAAATTATTTAAGAAGATGATACCGTTTGATGATGAAGATGATAAATGTTTTTAAATGTTCAATCAGTTGAAGGAAATTTTTGAGTGACATGTGATTTAAAATACCTTGACAAGAAAATGACATGTACAGGGTGATTATAATTAAAGTCCCACTTTCAAAATGCTGTAAAAAAAAAGAACCACTCGTCACAATGAGTTCAAATTAGAACTGAAGATACTTAAAGAAAGGTGCACGTTTGGAGGACATCTGCACAAGTGTATAAAGCGTAATATCCTTCCAACTACCAAACATGGAGGTGGATCTGTCAGAGTATGGACAGCCGTTTCGTGATTTTCTGCTGGCCCAATTGTAACCCTGAAGGGAAGGATAACTCGGGAGAATACAGAAATTTTAGCTAATCAAATCCATTCCATGATGCAAACTTTGTTTCCTGCAGGAGATGGAATTTTACAGGATGATATGGAAAATTATGCCACCGGATTTGTCCAATTATGGTTTGATGAACACGAGGATGAAGTGAAATGTCTACCTTGATCCGCACTGTCACCCGAACACAATATCATCGAAGCGTTATGGTCTATTTCAGAGCGATCTATCAGAAATTGACATCCTCCTCCGACATCTCTCTCGGAACTTTCCCAATATCTTCATGAAGAATGGTTCAATATTTCTCTAAACACTATTCAGCGCTTGTATGATTCAGGCGAATCCAAGCTGTATAATATGCCAAAGGCGGTCCTATGCTATGTTAATAAAGGATTTCTTATAAATATAAGGTATTTCCATTCTTTTGACAACCACCTGTATCTATATAAGCTAAAATAAGCCGAAAACACCTTCCTATATACATTGTACCACCTCTCAAAGTTTACCCTTCACCCTGTATGCCTACAATTTATTTCTTTTCTCAAATAAATAAACTTCAGATGCAATTACCAGTTTATTACCCATTGTTCATATACTTTATACAAAAAATACGGGTAAAATTTTTTTAAAAAAATGCTGATACGATTCCGAGCTGTATTACATGCAAAAGCCTATTATTACGCTATATTAGTAAAAGATTCCTTGGGAACTAATTCTAAGGTGTTTCCATTATTTTGATAACCACCTGTATATATATATATACATAAACATATAACTTAAAATGCGTGTAAATGTAAAGAAAATTATTGCCTTAAATTAATCTTTTAAAAACAATTTTAATCTTTTTTTTTTTAATTAGCAACAAATATACTTTGCATGATTTATAGTTGAGTTTCTCATTTTTTTATTTAGATAAACAATATTTGAAGATTATTTTTGTATTTTTATAGTTACAGCTTAATATTATTTATAAAATAATTAATTATCAATAGATCTGAATTATTTTTCATCGACCAAAGAAATATTTAAGACTTTTCATATGCTTTAATGTATGTTTAATTAACACAATGGCGAAAAGAATTCTGGGAAATTTTTTAACTTCTATAAGTGAGATCTATTAAAATTGATGTGAGTTATACCAATATTTTTTTCGAAGTTGCCTCGATTTCCATTTATAAATGATACTAAATTATTATGATTATTAAATTATTATTATTATTATTAAATTATTAAATTATTATTCTAATTATTAAATTATTAGTATGATTATTAAATTATTATTATTATTATTAAATTATTAAATTATAATTGTAATTATTAAATTATTAGTATGATTATTAAATTATTATATTATTATTATAAATATGTTTTAAAAATATTTCTACACAAATTTTTCAAATGGAAAGATCAACATAATTTAATCACTTTGAATTTAATGATGAATTCATTACAAATTTTCAGATTACATAGAATTTTGATTAGTCTCGATTTGCATCTATAATTAATACTAAATTATTATGATGATTAAATTATTAATATGACTATTAATCTATTATATTATTATGATGAATATGCTTTAAAAATGACTTTTACGCATATTTTTTAAACGGAAAAAAAAGGGGACCATAGTTTAATTACTTTCAATTGAATGATAAATTTATAACAAATATTCAGATTACGCCTAATTTTGTTTAATAAAAAACATCTTGCCAAATTTTTATTTATTTTTGTTTTTCTTAAGCGAAGATAAAATTTAATTGAGTTTCCGTAAAATTTAATTTCGAAATGTCTTACTAAACTCAGTCATTTTTATGAAATTTAACCTTCATATCATTCACTAAAATTTCAAGTAAAGCAAAAAATAATTTGGAGAAATTTGGGATGTTTTACTGTGCCCAAAAAGTAAGACCAATTTTTTTTTTCAACAACTCTTTATTTATTCTTCCAAATTTATTTCATCGTCTTCACAGTAATCCCCTCCGGAAACAATGCACTTATGCCAAAGTTTTTTCCAATCCTCAATGCCTGCTAAAAAGTCATCGGCAGGGATGGCTTTCAAAGCGCGGAGGGATGGTCCTCGGAGTGATCTTTTGAGTTTAGGGAATATCCAGAAGTCGCAGTGTGAATACGGTTGTTGTGGAACGATATGGGTTTCATTTTTGACGAAAAAGCCACGAAGAATCAATGCAGTGTGAGCTGGTGCATTCAGTGTTTTCGGTACCAATCGAAATTTGACGTGTTTGAGGCCCAAAATGGAAATTACCGATCCTATTGAAATTCCAACATCAGCAGCAAGGTCTCTAATTGTAAATCGACAGTTTGCAAGCACCAGATCTTTCATTTTTTAGACATGAGCTTCGTCAGTTGAGGTTGAGTGTCGACCAGAGGGCTCTTCGTCTTCAACGCGTTCTCTGCCTTCTTTGAACTGTTTATACCACTTCTAAACATTTCTTTCCGATATAGGAATGCTCACCGAATGCCTTCTGCAACATTCTATACGCTTCCGCAAACAAAATTGAATGCACGTTCTTTGCACAATTCATTCAGACATTTTCAGTTTTAGCATCACACAAAGCCAAGCTTAATTCAAACACTAATGAATATTATGACGCCAAATTTAATACAGGTGTCAAGGACAGCTCCAGCAACCTAAAAAAGAAAAAAAAATTGAAATTCCATAAGCCCCGGGAATTTTAAATTGAAAATTGGTCTTACTTTTTGGACACGGGGCCTGATGGCCGAATGGCTAGCGCTCTGGCTTTCGGCACCACAGGTATCGGGTCCAAATCCTGACTTCGCCATGGATGTTTGTAGTGGTTCGGAATCCACTTTAAGCCGTAGGTCCAGGTCCTAATAGGATCATAGAGCGCTGCGGGTGCATTGTTACTCCGCGTCCGTGGCTTACCATCAAGTCACACGCGCCCCCTGGATAATGCAAAGTGAGTAACATCGGTGCAGCCCTTATGGCGAAGATCACGGTCTATTTGCCAGCTGCATTAGAAGAAGAAAAAAAAACTTTTTGGACACTGTAATAAATGATGAATTCATAACAATATAAAAAAAAATAAAAAAAAAAAATAAATAAATAAAAACGCATGTCTTGCCAAATTCTTATTTATTTTTGTTTTTATTATGAAAAGATTAAATTTAATTGAATTAATTTCGAAATTCCTGCTAAACTCAAGTCATTTTTATGAAATTTAACCTTCATTTCATTCACTAAATTTTTAAATAAAGCAAAATAATATGGAGAAATTTAGGTTGAATGAAGCTTTTATTCGAAAACTTAATATTATGCAATAATATTACTCATTAAAATGAAATAATAATATTATAATAATTATTATTTTATTCGAATGTGTAATGTTATTCTAAAATAACGCACATATTAATAGTATAATAACATTAAGCAATTAATAACTAAATATCTTCATAAATAATTTAATTAGACGGCATGTAATGTAAATACTTTTAAAAAAATTATGAAACTTCTTCAATGTTATAAGAATAATGATTTACGTTTGCGAAGAATGGAAAAGTTATAATTAAAAAATTGTTTTTAAGATCTTTGTTTGTTTTATAAACATTTCCTTCGTAAAAATTTTAACCCTGAAAGAAATCTACCATTTTTCTTTGAAAGGAACAAAAAAAAAAAAAAAAAAAGAATCACTGTAGAATCTTTTGGGATGTATGAAATTTTTATGTAATTTCCGTTGGTTAACCGCATTGAAATGCAGATAATATGCACCGGATTTGTAATTATGCAATTCACATTTACTTACTTCCGGGATAAGATGAATTTTTTAATGGGATTCATTGCATTTATTTATTTGTTTATTATTGTTCGTAACTAATGGGCAAAGGAAGAAATCATACTTTTTTCTTTTTTTTTCAATTTCGAGTTGAATTCTAAATACTATGGAGTAATTTTGTTGAGTGAAAAGAATGTTTATTATTTTTTTGCATCAACTGAAATTTAGTGCTCTTGAAAAAATTAACTAAAATTCAAAATAATAATAATAATAATAAATAAATAAAAAAACAAATAATGTGGGCCGTTGAGCCTTAATACGATTGAAAAGATTTCATACAGCTACTGAATTCCATGTAGAAATATTAACTATTTTATTATTTTTAATTGATTATAGTTTCCACACTCAGTTTTTTATAATGTTTAATTTATCTAATTTACTATTTTAAATACTTTTATTCTGCAAAAATACACCAATGCGTAAAGCACAAAACAAAAATCTAAAAATATAGTGAAATTGGTGATAAACTTGGCGAGACATATGGCCATATTGACTAATGGACTTTCCTATAAGACGAGACGAACACGAGATACTTATCAGCTTAACAACGAGACTAGTGGAAGAATTTATGCTATAAACTGCTGAAGTCATTCAGTTAGGTCTACGCAGACAGTCTCGGAGAGTTAGTTGAGGAGTTGCTCTCGTGCGGTGAATTTTGTATTTATCGTTGTGATAGTAGTTGATATACGAGTATTTTGTGGCTTGTTCTGTGATAAAATGAGTTTTTAATGAGATTCATTGCAGTTATTTAATTGTTTTTTTATTGTTCCTAACTAATGGGTAAAAGAAGAATATTATTTTTCATTTTTTTTCAATATCGAGTTGAATTCTAAATATAACTATTCCCATATTATGGAAGAATTTTGTCGAGTGAAAAGAATATTTATTATTTTTTGCATCAACTGAAATTTATTGCTGTTGGAAAAATTAAAAAAAAAAGAAATTGGTCGTTGAACCTTAATTCGATTGAAAAGGTTTTATACTATTATGGAATTCCATGTAGATTGTTATATAAATGAATCATATATTATATATAATATCATTATCATTATACAAAACATATCATTATACCAAAAAATTGGTCGTTGAGCCTTAATTCGATTAAAAAGATTTTACGCTGTTATGGAATTCCATGTAGATTGTTATATAAATCAATCATATATTATATATAATATCATTATCATTATACAAAAAAATATCATTACACAAAAAATTGGTCGTTGAGCCTTAATTCGATTGAAAAGATTTTATACTGTTATGGAATTCCATGTAGATTGTTATATAAATCAATCATATATTATATATAATATCATTATCATTATACAAAAAAATATCATTATGCAAAAAATTGGTCGTTGAGCCTTAATTCGATTGAAAAGATTTTATACTGTTATGGAATTCCATGTAGATTGTTATATAAATCAATCATATATTATATATAATATCATTATCATTATACAAAAAAATATCATTACACAAAAAATTGGTCGTTGAGCCTTAATTCGATTGAAAAGATTTTATACTGTTATGGAATTCCATGTAGATTGTTATATAAATCAATCATATATTATATATAATATCATTATCATTATACAAAAAAATATCATTATGCAAAAAAATTGGTCGTTGAGCCTTAATTCGATTGAAAAGATTTTACGCTGTTATGGAATTCCATGTAGATTGTTATATAAATCAATCATATATTATATATAATATCATTATCATTATACAAAAAATATCATTATACCAAAAAAATTGGTCGTTGAGCCTTAATTCGATTGAAAAGATTTTACGCTGTTATGGAATTCCATGTAGATTGTTATATAAATCAATCATATATTATATATAATATCATTATCATTATACAAAAAAATATCATTACACAAAAAATTGGTCGTTGAGCCTTAATTCGATTGAAAAGATTTTATACTGTTATGGAATTCCATGTAGATTGTTATATAAATCAATCATATATTATATATAATATCATTATCATTATACAAAAAAAAAAATTGGTCGTTGAGCCTTAATTCGATTGAAAAGATTTTATACTGTTATGGAATTCCATGTAGATATATAAATCATTATATTACTTTAATTGATTATACTTTCCACATCCAATTTTTTAAGTTGTTTAATTTATCTAATTTATTATGTCAAATGCTTTTATTCTGCAAAAATACGCCAAATGTGAAACGTACAATACAGAAATCTAAAAATATAGTAAATTTGGTGATAAACTTGGCGAGGCATTTGGCCATGTTGAATAATGGACTTTTCTTATAAGTCGCGACGAGCACGAGATAGTTATCAGCTTGTTAGCATGGCTAGTGGAAGAATTTATACGACAGACTGTTGAAATCATTCAGTTAGGTCTACAAAAACAGTCTCGAAGAGTTGGTTGAGAAGTTGCTCTCGCGCGTTAAATTTTGCATTTATCGTTGTGCTAGTAAAGGATATGCGAATATTTTTGACTTGTTCTGTGATAAAATGAATTTTTAATGGGATTTATTGCATTTATGTATTTGTTTATTATTGTTCCTAACTAATGGGTAAAAGAAGAATCATATTTTTCATTTTTTTTTTTCAATTTCGAGTTGAATTCTAAATATAACTATTCGCAAACCATGGAAGACTTTTGTTAAAAGAAAATAATGTTTATTATTTTTTTGCATCAACTATAATTTAGTGGTCTTGAAAAAATTAAGTAAAATACAAAATAATGATAATAATAATAATAATAATTAAAATGTAAATAAATATTAGTCACTGCGTAAATAAATATTAGTTAGTTGAACTTCGGTCTTCTTTTTAGAAATGCGTCATCATGTAGTGTCTAGCGTTCCTGTTGAAGTAATTAAAACTTTTAATCTTATGATGTAAAAAGAAATTTGTACTAGCCAGGGAACGCTGGGTGATATACGAATGCAATAGGAGAAAATTCCGACTTTTTTCGCCTGTAATAGCTATATGTACAGTCTGTAGTATTTAATAAAGTTTTTCTATCAAATATTATGTACTACTCATTTTAATATTTAACAGGAAAAAAATGGGACCTGAATGGCCGATTGTCCAGCGCTCTGGAGCTCTGTGCCACAGGTTTCGGATTTTTGTCCCAGTGGCGCCTTGTATGTTTGTAGTGGTTCGGAATCCACTTTAAACCGTAGGTCACGGTCTAATATGATTGTAGAGTGTTGTCTCGAGGTTTAGTCTATCGTCAACCCTCGTGGTCCCTCGCTAAATGTGAAGCTGCATATTGCCCTTAGCCATGGACCAGCCGCCTCCAATTGGGGTCTGTTGGACCTGGTGTAGGCTTTCCTGGACCAGGGTGATTAGTAAATACAATAACAACAGAAAAAATTCTGTTAACGATTAAAACGTTCATATGATTTTCAGAAACAATAAATCAAGTGATATATTTTGAAAGATTTTCTGAAATGCAATTACAAGCAAGTAAAACTGTTTATTAATATACTGCTACCATGATTTTCAAATATTATTAAAAATATTTATTTTTATATCATATTTTAACCTCATGACATTTCTTTACCAAATATCATAGAGATAAAAAAATGATAATTCAAGAAAAAAAAAATGGTCATATAACGATGCCACTGCTATTTTGAAAGTACAAAAGATGGAGATTATTACGAATTCTATATATTCTTTGCTTTTTCTGGAATTGAGACGTTAAGCAAAATTTTATCTCAAATTGAAGAATTAATTCTTTAGCTTTTCACGCTTCGATGCCCACGACAGTATGACAGCACAAGTTCATTTCAATATTTGCACATTTAATCAAAAATTCTGAATTTTTCTTTTTTAAAAATATTAAAAATACGATTGCTCCATACTCCTTCTTAACTACCTGAACTTCATATATATTTTTTTTATTTATTTACAACATTCATTTACGACCACTTGAAAGGCGAGCTACAGATGTTAAAATCCATAATTCAACCCGTGAGAAAGTGTTCTAATTTTTTTTTTTATCGTATATCTTTTACTTTTGATGAAACTACGAGTATATCCAAAAAGTGTTTTCACATGATTCGTAAAAATCTATTTAATTTTTCAAATAAAAAATTTTAAATATTAAAGTTACTAAAAAGAATAAATAAAAAAATGGAATAAACAGTTTTTGCCATTTTTTCTTGCAGACGATATCTTTTGTCATTCACGAAGTAGAAATATGGGAAACGATTACAATTACGATGATGATAGAGTGTTGTTGAACATGAGCATTCCACGAAAATAAATTGCTATTGCAACGCCTTCTAGCTGGTGCTGTAATAGACAGTTAGATAATATACACCTTTACTTCTGCGTAATCTAGAAGGACAATTTTAGATTTCTTAAGCGAAAATAATTTCACTAACATTTTCATTTCTTCTCGTAGATATCATATTTCATTTTTTTTTTTTTTTCCCTAGAATTTCATAAATAATTGTTTCCAATTTTCTTTTTTATATTCTACTTTATTTAAATGATAGACTTCATTCCGAAAAAATTTATTTGGCTTGTGAAAATATAGGGTTTGGATCTATGGTAGAATATTCAAATAAACACAAATTGTTAACTAAACAAAATCAATTAAAACCTATCAGAAATGAAGTGAATTCAATTACTTCAAAAAAATGGTTCTATTTTTTAATATATTACGTTCTCACTTGGCAGAAATACAAATTGTTAACTAAACAAAATCAATTAAAAACTATCACAAATGAAATGAATTCAATTATTTCGGAAAAAATTGGTTCTTTTTTTTTAATGTATTATGTTTTAAATTGTTATAGACTTCACTTGGAAAAAATTATTTGGCTTGTGAAAATATAGGGTTTTGCGATCTATAGTAGAATATTCGAATAAACACAAATTGTTAACTAAACAAAATCAATTAAAACCTATCAGAAAAGAAGTGAATTCAATTACTTCGAAAAAAATTGGTTCTACTTTTTTTTATGTATTATGTTTTCAGTTGCCAAAAATAACTTGGCATAGACTTCACTTGGAAAACATTATTTGGCTTGCGAAAAATATTGATTTTGAGATATATGGTAGAATATTTGAACAAACACAAATTGTTAATTAAACAAAATCAATTAAAAGCTACCAGAAATGAGATGAAATAAATTACTTCTAATAAATTGGTTCTATTTTTTTTAATGTACTCTGTTCTCACTTGGTAAAAATAGACTTGGCATAGACTACACTAGGAAAAAAATATTTCATCATCATCATCATTGGCGCAACAGTCCAGTGTGGGCCAAGGCCGTCTACCTACTGGCAGATTTCGAGACGAGAGATGTTTTTCTTTTTTTTTTTTTACGGGGTAGGGTTGTCAGCTCTACGCCCAACTCTCAACAGTCATATGAGACCGGGATCTACTGCTTAAAGTGGATTCAAAAAATTATTTGGTGAAAATATAGGTTTTTGGGATCTATGGTAGAATATTCGAATAAACACAAATTGTTAACTAAACAAAATCAATTAAAAACTATCAGAAATGAAATGAATTCAATTGCTTCGAAAAAATTGGTTCTATTTTTTTAATGTATTATGTTTTTACTTGGCAAAAATAGACTTCACTTAGAAAAAATTATTTAGCTTGCGAAAAATATGGGTTTTTGCGATATATGGTAGAAGATGCGAATAAACACAAATTATTAACTAAACAAAATCAATTAAAATCTATCAGAAACGAAATGAATTCAATTACTTCGAAAAAATTGGTTCTATTTTTTTTAAAGTATTATGTTTTCACTTGGCAAAAATAGACTTGGCATAGACTTCATTTGGAAAAAATTATTTGGCTTGTGAAAAATATAGGTTTTGTTTTGGAATATATGATAGAATATTTGAATAAATACAATTTGTTAACAACAAAATCAATTACAAACTATCAGAAACGAAATGAATTCAATTACTTCGAACAAAATTGGTTCTATTTTTTTTAAAGTATTATGTTTTAAAAAATTAAGTACTTTTTATTGTTCATTTTATATAGGAGTATATCTTTATTAACATGTATTAAGTCCTATCTAAAAATTTTAGGGAAATTGATTATGGAATTATTTGGAAAAAGATCCAGTTTCATAAAAATATGCAGAATTTTTAATTAGTTTTAAACTCTTAAATGAAAGGAGGAATTTTTTTTTTGTAAATATATAAATAACTTATTTATTTATAAATACTTACTCTTCAAAATTTTCCATTAAAATTTTAAAATTAAAGTTAAAAAATGAAAGCAATAGCATTCGTAATAGCATATGGTTGGTAATTATAACTTTTCTTTTCTTGTTTTTAATATATTTCTCCTGAAAAAAAGAGAATTAAAATTAAATATTTTAAAATATAGAAAGATAATGGTGTTGGTTAAATTCTTTTAGTTTATTCAATTATTTAAATTTATCTTTTCACGTAATTTATGTAAATTATATATCTCACAAAAAGTAAAATATCACAGTACAGAATACAAGGAATATTTGTATGAAAATTTTATTCCATATAAATATTTTCTATTCATAATACATCAGTATATCTAAAATGTTAATTCTTTTAACAAATTTGTAGGATTGGCTTTTGAAATTTTTTTTATTCTTTATTAATACCTTTTTATTTAATGTTGCTTTTTTTCGTTTCGAATGCTCATATGACGCAGGAATTAAGCTATTTTGTTACATTTGCTACTTTTTTTATGTAAACACTACTTTTTCAGACAGAAAGAGTATTAATGTTTTGGACAGAAATATTGTTTCAGTCAAATTTAATTGTATTAATTTAACATGTTAAGGTGAAATATATATATATATATATTTCACCGCGAGATAAACTTAAAAAAATGAATGAAAATTATTTATAAAGGACTTTTTGCAATAGAGTAAAAAAAAAATGGGAATTGACTTAAGTAATATAAAACATAATAATATATAACAAGTAATATAAAAAAAAATTTTAAGTCAATTCCCACTTTTTTTTCACTCTATTGCAAAAAGTCCTTTATAAATAATTTTTAATTAATTTTTTTAAGTTTATCTGGCGCCATCTATTGGTAGATATATATGCAATTTAAATCTAAAAAAACTGAAATGAATTAATTAAATTTAATTAGTGAATTAATATTTGAAAAACTGTATTAACATCCAGTGTCATCCACTACAAGTTAAAAAAAAAATGCATTTGAACTTGAGTGAATGAATAAAAAGTATTTTATCAACGATTGAAAATTTGAACAAGATATATATATATGTAGAGTGTGAGCTAATAGAAGGGATTGAAGAAAAATATGGGGGCAGTAGTTACATAAAGAAGGAAGAAAAGGTAAGAAAATTCCACATACACATTCGTATGTGTTTCAGCTATGGTAACGTTATTTACTAAGTAAATACACGAAATTGTTATTATAACATCCTTCATTCTTATTATTGTCTTATTTCTAACATCATTGATTCTTATTATTGTCCTATTTATAACATCCTTATTTATTATGTTTTAATGCATTGATTAATGCATTAAATTTTTGCATTGATTAATGCATTTAATGCATTAAATTTTTCACTATATCTTTCTGTTTAAAGAAAGTAGATTTCCAAGATTAAATAGATTTCATCTCTTTTTTTTTTTTTTTTTTTTTTTGAAAAGGGTATATATAATAAGGGATAAATAAATGTGGGAACCATTGATCTATACTATTAAAATCTATCAACGTATCAATTCCGAAACTAGTCTGAGTTTGAATTTGTCAAGCACTTTAAAAGATTTGTAAAGATCCCCAGAAGAAAGGTAACTTATTTACATTTTCCAAACTTTTCTAATTTTCATAGTAAAAAAAAAAAAAAAAAAAAAAAAAAAAAAAAAAAAAAAATTTATTGTAATTTTTATTCTGTCTCACTCAACAAAGGGGTCGATGAGTTTTTCGAGAAATTGTAGAGAAAGAGGTAAAAAAATTGTGCTTTTTAAAATTGCAATATCTGGCCCATTCATTAAAATATTCGATTTTTTTCTGTATTATAAAGTACAGAAAATGAGTTTTTTACATGAATTTTAAAATAATAATTATATCACCAGAAACTCAGATTCATAGCTTAAGCACTTTTTTTATTTACTACAAATATAATGAAACATAATCATCCTTTCTCAATTTTGTTGTAATTGATTAGCCTAATTTTTTTCAAAATTAAAAATGGAATTAAAAATATGATGTCACAGATGTTTTTCCATATCCATTTTCCAAGAAATAAACAACGTCTCATTTTCTCATCACTGGAAAATATAAATCTTATTTATATTGTTATTGTATTCGATTCGGGGAGTGTATATAATTATTTGAATTCTTGTAGTGTTTTTTAGGCTTAAGTTCTTTTGTGTTTAATATTTCTTCCCCAAAATAAAATATTCATTGGTTTTATGTATATATATTTTCAAAAAGTAATGTGCAGGTAAAATAATTAACGCCAGAATTTGAAAAAAAAAAAAAAGTAATATTTTTAATTAAGAACCAATTTGGTTCATTGCTTTTGTCATTGTTTTTAACTAAAAAGCGAGTTTCAATTTTCTTTGCTAAAACATTTATGAAATTTAATTATGATAGTATAATTTTTACTTATTTTTTTATGTTAGTATAAAAAGTACCTTAAAATAACATTTATTTTTTCTAGCATTTGAATATTTTTAAAAACCTGCTTTTTTGGTAATAGTTCTCTTTTTATTGTCTATCTTCTTTAAGCACGGAACGAATATTTATTTTTACATATAAGCATCGATAACTTTCTGCTTATATGTATAGCATATTACAAATAATTACATGATAAGTATTATTATTTGTGACCAAATTATATATTGGTTAATCAAATATTTTATACATACGATAATTTATTCTGTTTATATTTAACTAAACAAAAAAGGATAAAGAATTTTTATTTCCCAATCGGATGGGTCTTTTTTTATTTTATTGTTTCTCTAATATCATTTTTAGAACGAAGAAATCAGTATATTAAAATGTGTATTTAAATAGCTTAAGTAATTCATTTAACAGAAAAAAATGCCAGCAATAAATTCTGTTCATCAGTTATCGTTCAAAAAAGATTTCCAAATGATTTTATAAAAAAGCACGTAAACAAAGAAATTTAAAAAAAATAACAAAAAACTATAGAATTCCAAACGATTTAATAGAGAGTTTTTACATACCGTACGTTAGTTAACGTAGAACGTCCGTTAGCTTTTTCTCCCTATCTCGCATGCTCATAGGAAACTGAGCATGCGCGCTAGGGAGAAAAAGATAACGGACGTCCTACGGTAACTAACGTACGGTATGCAAAAACTCTCTATTAAGAAAGACAAAAAGCACATGACAGAAATTTAATAAAAAAGCACATGAAAGAAATTTAAATAAACCAATAAGAATAAATGAATTTAAGATTTAGAAATTAAATAATTCATTTAACTTAGAAAATACATCTAATTCTTTTACAGTAAATATTTATAGAATTCTCCTTCATTTTTATCATCATTCCTTTTTTTTTGGAATTTCTTCGATAGATGAGTCACGTGAGTGCAAAGTTTTCACTGTTTCACTACAATTTGCAGCATTTTTATTACTATTTTTCTGAGGATTTATTTAAAAACCTTCGTTTTTCATTCTTGTTAAATCAAGTATAAAAGAATGCATAAATTATAATTCGTTATTTTTACCCGTAAAATTATGGGTATTGTTTTGAGTAGCGGGATTTTTCGTGTCCTTGATCAGTTTTTAGTTTCCCTGACCACTTTCAATGTTTCTTATTGCTTTATTTATTTATTTTTGATTTATTTAATCGGCTAATCTTATTAGTTTATTTAAATTTGTTTCATGTGTTTTTTATTAAATTTCTTTCATGTCTTTTTTTATAAAAGCGTTTGGAATTCTATAGTTTTTTTATTTATTTATTTTTTATATTTCGTTTCAATCTTTTATATAAAATCGTTTCGAATTCTAAACTTTTTTTATTTATCTATTTTTTGAAATTTGTTTCTCGTTTTTTTTTTTTAAATCGTTTGGAATTCTATTATTTAATTCGGAAAAAATGGACGAAATATAAACGGAATTCTAATATTTTTCATTTATTTATTTATTTATTTTTTCTTGTCTTTTTTAAAAGGCTTTTAGAATTCTGTAGTTTTCTTTATTTATTTATTTTTAAAAATTTTTTTTCTCGACTTTTTTTATAAAATCGTTTGGAATTCTAAATTTTTTTATTTATTTTTTAAAAATATTTTTCACTTGCTTGTTTATTAAATTTCTTTCATCTACTTTTTTATAAAATCGTTTGGAAATTTTTTTTTTAGTTTTAAAACTATAATTGATGAACATAATTTATTGCTTACATATTATTTTTCGTTCTTTGTCTGTTTAAGATTGATGTTATGCATTTTGTTCTTACATTAAATTCTAAATTTTTGTGGATAATTTGTATTTTAACCCAGCTGATTAAATTTTAATAAATTTTCTTTCAAGAGCTATATAGTTTTTAAATTATTTTTTTTATATTTTCATTTGAAGATCACAAAATACTTTATGGCCTTTTTTTCCACAAATCATACACTTCACGACTTTTCTTAACATTTTTCTTTATTTAAGTTCATTGCAAAGGTGCATGCTTAACAATTGACCTTATTCGTGAGATACTGTTTTTCTACATCGGTAACTTTAACATTTATGACTGGTTTTTTGTTTATTGCAATTATATAGTTTCTTTTCCTGTTTATTGAGGATAATATACTCTTCACACTACCTTAGTTTAGAAACTCTACATAGTATTCTTCAGATCACTTTTGATCGTAAAACGTAAAAAGTTAAAAATAAATTTTATTAATGTATTGTGAACAGAAGAGGTAATCTTTTATACCTTGAATTGCTGCATGCATAGTTGCAATTTTTTTGCATCGTGATTTTGCATTTTAATTGCAGATAAACAAAATCTTTATTTTCTTGCAACAAATTTTTATATTTGTTTTGCCACTTAAGTGCTAATTTCAACAATTCGAGAAATACCCGTGTAAATATTTCTTCTTTTACGATTCAAAGAATAATTTTTCTCTTAATTTTTTTTCAATAAATGATTGTTTTTGCATAATTTTTATCCGACACAAATAAAACATATGGTTAAAAATCATATTTCCTCTGACAAAAATATCAAATATTCCTGTCTCTAAATATAAAATATGTTGAAGAGATACAATTTTATACTACGAATTGTTGCATACATCTTTGCAACTTTATTGCATCGTGATTTTGTACTTTAATTGCAGAAAAAACGAAAATCTATCAGCTTGCAACAAATATTCATATTTGTTTCTATTGTATAGGTGTATTCGTGTTTATTGTATAGGTTAATCTTAACTCTTCTAGAAATATCTGTGTAAATATTTCTTCTTTTACAATTCAATGAATAATTTGTGTCATAATTTTTTTCAGAAGAACAAAGATTTTTTTTTTTTGCATAATTTTTTTTCGACACAAATAAAACATCGAATATATATCCTCTGACAAAAATATCAAAAATTCCAGTCTCTAATCAGAATTTAAATCTAAAATCTTTAATGTTTCACGCACGAAATGAGGCTTTTTGTTTACTATAAATTGATTCAAAATTTCAAGAATGTTTTTTAGCTCTTTGACCTGTTGCATGTCTTGCAGAATTCTAAACAAAAACAAGCCACCTCGTATAAAATGAGTAGAAAACGTGCTCATAGCTGTTCGAAAGAAAAAGGAAAGCAGAGATTGTTCTTTTTTTATTGTAGCAAATCCATCCTTATACTTTACATTACCAATTTAACCAAGTTTAAAACAGTTTAAGATGGAAAGCTGTGTTGCTTATTGAGGATAATATACTCTTCAGACTACCTTAGTTTGGAACTCTGCATAGTATCCATCAGAACACTTTGGACCTTTCATATTTGTTTTAAAGAAAAATGTTAAAAATAAATTTTATTAATATATTGTGAACAGAAGAGGTAATCTTTTATACCAGGAATTGTTGCATGCATCTTTGCAATTTTATTGCATCGTGATTTTGCATTTTAATTACAGATAAACGAAAATATTTATCTCCTTGCAACAAATGTTCATATTTCTTTTGTCACAGTAAATACTAATCTTAACAAATTCGAGAAATACAAATACAATTGTGCAAATATTTCTTCTTTTATGATTTAATGAATAATTTTCCTCGTAATTTTTTTGCATAATTTTTATTCGACAAAAATAAAACACATGTTTCCTCTGACAAAAATATCAAAAATTCCAGCCTCTAATCAGTATTTAAATCTAAATCTGTAATGTTTCGTGCACGAAATGTGGCTTTTTGTTTACTATAAATTGATTCAAAATTTCAAGAATGTTTTTTAGCTCTTTGACCTGTGGCATGTCTTGCAGAATTCTAAACAAAAACAAGCCACCTCGTATAACATACTTGAGAAGAAAACGTGCTCATAGCTGTTCGAAAGAAAATGGAATGCAGAGATTGTTCTTTTTTATTGTAACAAATCCATCCTTATACTTTACATTATCAATTTAAACCAAGTTTAAAACAGTTCAAGACGAAAAACTGTGTTGGCACCGTGTGCTCTTTTAGCATTCAGTTTGCGAATGGTTGACACATCAGCAAATTACATTTTAGTACTACGTAATCCTTTAAGATCGTTTACCCTTTGAGTTAGTCGTAAACACGATCTTGTTTTTAACTTTCTTCACTATGAAAAATAGATGGGACCCCGTTTTGAAGAATTTTTGAATTCTATTTTTGTCCTGTAAAAGAGCATTGGCATTTCGAAGATCACCTTTTAGAAGAACACCGGTTTCTTTTCAAAACAAAATGGCGACTTTTTTTTTGTTGACGTTCTCTACAATGGAGTTCATTATAGAAGTTCTTTATACCAATGTCTCACTTGGCTGTTTTAGACTGAAAAAAAAGAAAAATATCGGTTTGGAGTTTGTGTTTTGAATAGTTTTTTTTTTTTCTAGAAAGAAAAGATTTATATTTATAATTTTGTAATTACTTGAGAGACATTTATGATTCCTTCTCTGATTAAAAAAAAGCAATTTTGTAAATTATTTAAATTTTTTAACTTTTTTTTTTCAAATCCAGAAAAACAAATTAATTTTTGGAATAGAAATGTTTTTAAAAAAATAAACAAAGTTTGAAAAATCCATTTTAGTTTTGTTTTTTATATTAATTAATTATTAAATCAAATGTAGATAAATGAAATTTTTGCGATTTATAAATTTTATGCAAATTTTATTTAAATATGTTAAAAAACATTATTTAAAAATTTTTATTAAAATATTTATTTAAAATTTTAATAAGTCTGAATAATAATATAATGATTATATAGTCTTTTTAATAATTTAATTATTAGAATTATTAAAAATTTATTTAAAAATTTTATTAAACTATTTAAGTCGATTAAATAAATTCTTCAGATTTTATTTTAAGGTTTCACAATATTTTTACTGTATATTTTTAATTCTAGTTTTTAAAATAATGTTTTTTTTTATAATAATATACTTTAATTTTTTTTGTGTGTGTGGTTTTTATTATTTAATACATTTTTTATCACCAAATTATTTTCAACAAACTGTGTTTAGAAATGCAAGAAAATTGTTGCAATAAAAAGTGAGATTTTGTAAATATTTAAAAATTCATCTGTTAGTGATTTTAGACTGCATGGAATTTTTTTACTAAGAATATTGTAAAACTCTTATGCCAATTAAAATATACCAATACTAAAAATATATAATAATAAATAAAAAATAATTATAAAATATATTAATAAAAAATAAATATAAAATATACCAATACCAATTATAGAATTTTTAAGAATGAAAAAATGTGTAAATTGTCTGTATAATAAAATTAAACTCTACTGTTCTATATTTTACTTTTATGTTCATTTTTTTTCTGTTCCCATTCTTGTAGATCTTGTATCCCGATTCTACAATTCCTCGAAAGTGAACTATTTTGAGGAGAATTCTAATTGAGTTTTGTGTTCAGACAAAATATTTTATACTTATATTAAATTAATTTTTCAGTTATTTCCGAATGCAATTAAGTGTTTTATTCCGGCTGCTACATTCATAAATATTTTACCAGGAACACTTGCAAATGGGAAAAAAAAATTAAGACAAGAATAAAAATTTAAAGTTTAAGAATTTTCATACGGTGAAATAAACAAATGCATAGATGAAAAAGAAAATTTATAAATGTATGTTTTTAGTAGAATTTTATTATTTAATGTAGTTTTGCTATATTATTTTGCTATAGAAATTAAAATGGAAGAAAAACGCAGCTGAAGTTTCACGTCACATTTTCCGAAATGCTTGTTCGCTACTCTAAACATTACGCTATGAAATCGTTCGGCAGCTTTGCGATTTAGTAGAATAAAAGTATTAAAAATTTTCAAACTTAATTTTTTCTTAAAAATTATTCAGTTATTTTGCCAGTTAACCTCTTTATTAAGATTTACACATGGTATAAATTTCATTTAACTAGAAGACAGAAATCATGACATCTGCTTGTGAGTTAAATAACGTTTGGTCTACTAGAATTCTTTTTTTACTATCAAAACATTTCTCAAATTGAAAGTTATTAATCATTTTACAAAGTTTGTTTCATAATAACCTCAAATTTATATAATAATATTAAAAGAATTATCTTTTAGTTGTAACGCAATTAATTTTAAATGAGTGTACCAATATTTTTCATATTTGGAATTTTAAATTTCATGAAACTTTTAAAACTTTTCTTTTTTATTTTTAGTGGCAACATCAGTTTAAATATCATTCTATTTTTTCTGTTCCGTTTATGAAAATAAAATTCAATAGAAGGATTTTTTTAAAGAGTTCTTTATAATAATTCGTTATTTTATGTATTTTTAATAATATTATTAGTTTGTGATATTAAAAATTTTCTAATTAAAGTTCATAATTATAAATTCAACTACAGATAATTATTCTATAAAGTGAAGATTTCGTTTTGATCCATTTTGTGTAAGCCATTTTGCTCGAGTTAAAAAAGGTAAGTACCAGTTAGGAATACTTTTATTAGAAAATATTAAACAATTCAGAGATTTATTAAAATTTATATCATTTGAAAATTTAGAAATTAAAAAAGGATTTTGATTAGACATTTATAATAAAATATAAAAATTATTACAATTTATTTAATGATGTAAAGTAATATTTTTTTAAAAATGCAAAAGAAAATTTTTAATTCATAAATATTGATTAATAATGATTGATATGAAATCTTTACAAAAGAAAAATCCAATATTTGATTTTTACATAATAAAACTAAAAATGATTGAAAAATATTATTATTGAATTGCTATAAACTATAATCATCTTTTGCAGTCTTAATTTATATATCAGAAAATATATTTAAATAAAACTTAATAGAACTTTTAAAAAATTGCTTACTAATAAAATTAATATCTCAAATAAATATCTATTTTAGAGTTTATTTCGCAGACTGAAAATAGAATAAATAATTTTTGCAACATTTTCTAATATGCTTAATTTTTCTTACGTCTATGATTCATAATATATTTTTCTACACAAAATCCTTTCTAGTTTATTTTGTGTTATGTCTTTTCCATATTTTTTGAATCAGAAATTAAATTATTCTTTTGTAAATATTCTGTTTTATACTTTAATTAATTTATCCAATTCTATTAAAACTTGATTGTGAGTACCAAATAAATAGTATTTTAATATTTGAAAGCAATAAACAACCTATATTAAATATTCAAATGGGCAATGTGTTTAAAATTCTTATCAATATGAAATTCGGAATAATTTTATTGCTATGTTGAAGGATTTAAAATTCGTTTTCAGTCTAAATATTTATACCAGTTCTTTATGTCATCATTAAACAAAACAAACATTTTCAATAAAACAGCTGCATTTTTAACAGCTGCTAAAACAGCATGATTTATCTTTCGTTGTATTTAACGATGGAAACTTTAGATGATACTATAGATGATTTTTAGTTTCTTTTTAAAAATTATTCATAATTTTTTAATACAGAGTTTCAAATAAATTTAGAGCTATAATCATATTACTAAAATACGTATGTCATATGTATTAAAAGAAAACGTACTAAAATATGCATAGCGTATGTATTAAAATAAAAAAATATTCATAACTTTTTTTTCTTTTAATACAAATTTTCAAATAAATTTAGACCTATAATCATATGTATTAAAGCATGTATGTCATATTTATTAAAATAAAATGTATTTAGAAATATATTAAAATATGTATGTCATATGTATTGAAAGAAAAAAATATTCATTACTTTTTTTTCTTTTAATACAGGGTTTCAAGTACATTTATAGTTATAATCATATGTATTAAACGTATGTCATATGCATTAAAGAAAAAAAAAAATTCACAATTTTCTTTTTTCTTTTAATACAAAGATTCAAATAAATTTAGAGATATATTCACAGCTCAGAATATTTAATTCATATGGGTGTTCGTGGCGAGATTGTTATATATTCTGTTTTTGCTGTTTATAACGAACTTATAAGCTGACGGATTTTAAAAATATAATCAATCAGAAATCTGTTCCACAATTTTAGGAGAAAAGATATTCTACATAAATTTTATAATTCCATCACTTTTTAAGTACATGTTAATTTTTTGAATAATAATACGTTAAATGCAAAGGAAATCTTGTGGTATATCCCGTTTCCGCTCATATCATTTTTTTTTTTAAATTAATAATAGCAATTTTAAATCAAATTAGTAATTTAGTATTATATTTAAAAGTTGCAGATAAAATAATTTAGTATCCTTAAATAAGTAATTTAATATCATTAATTATTAATAAATTAATGACTAACTTTACTAATTTAATCAAAATTAAAAACGACAAATATGACGCAATTTCTGATAATTAAATTTTGCTTAAAAAAAAATTTTTTTTTAATTAAAAGAATTTTTTTTTTAATTTAAAAAAAATTGCTTTAATTTTTCTTAAATTAAAAATGTCGTAATTTTTCAAATCAATTCAAATATGCAGATAAAATAATTAAAAACATTCAACTCGATTTTCAATTTAATAATTATTTTGTATATATGCAAAAAACTGAAATTTGTTAGTCTTGAACGATTTAGTATAGATTTTCAATATGTACAATGAGATTTGAGACATTCATTATCGCAGAATCATAAATATTTTTAAAAATCATTGATTTAAAAATTAGATTTTTAAAACAAAAAATGAAAGTTAATCGAGAATTTAAAAAAAAAAAACGTGACCTAGAATGCTTTTGGACATGTTTCTTTTAACATTAAAGTCATATTTTCACCTCTGAATAAACGAAACTATTTATAACATATGGTATATAATTTTATCTGGTATGTTATCAAGAATTACGATAAAACGTTAATTATTTTAAATAAATTAAATCTAATTTGTAAATAAATTAATAAATTTAGATGAGTTAGATTTTATGCTGTAATAATGTTTCTAATTGGGGCCTGAATGGCCGAATGGCGCCTGTGGCGCTCGGTACCACAGATTTCGGGTTCGAGTCCGGCGGTGCCGTAGTTATTTGTAGTGGTTCTGAATCCACTTTAAAAAGTAGGTCCCGGTCTAATAGGATCGTAGAGCGTTGCGGGGGCAGTGTTACTCCGCGTCCGTGGCTTATCTTCAAGTTACACGCGCCCCCTGGGTCATGCAAAGTGAGTACGTCTGTGCAGCACTTGCCTTAAGGCATCCAAAGACCAAGCTGTCTGTGTTTGTCAGCTGCATTAGAAAGAAAAAAAATGTTTCTAATTTAACATGTAAAATAGAATAGTTTTTTTTAATTAAAATTTTTAGAACATAAAGTTAACGTTTTCAAACTTTTTAACATATCATAGCTCAAAAAAGCTTTTTTTTAATTTGAAATGATTTTTCTTTTTTCATGCCATGGTTGTTTGTGTGTGTGTGTGTGTGTTCACGTAAAATTATACTATTAAAATTTATTATTTTACAACAAAAGAAATTCAGAAATATTTGAATTAAAAACTATTTAAAAAAATTGTTCGTAACTCTTAACTGTATATTCTTTTTTCCTATCTGAAAAAGATTGCTGTGAGCACAACAAACTTTCCAAATAACTGAAACAAAATTTAAAAAAATATCCAACAACCAAATTAACCCTTATGACCTAAAATGGGATTTGGTTCTAAAGAGTGCAAATAAAAAAAAAAATTGTTGATTTAATTGCATTTTCTTAAGATTACTGAAAATGCTCAATTAATTTTAAAAGTTATTTTTTTTTAACTGCTCCAAATTAAAATTTAAAAATATAATCGGATAGACCGATATACAGATTATCCTAAAATTTAGAATATAATGTAAGAACAAAACTCATAATAGCAATCTTTAAAAATAAAAACTACAGAATTCCATTAGATTTTTTTTTCTGGACAGCAATTACTTTACTTAAAAAATTATTTTAAGAATTTTGCCATCAAATAATTTGTATGCAATTGATTCTCACTTTATTTTTCATACTTTTGGGATAACAAGCTTTTTCATTTAATTAATTCTTGTCAAAAAAGATTTTATATTTTAAAAAATAGTTCTATAACGAGTGCTTCATCAAAAAATGCTAGATTTTAAAAAAATACATTAAATATCGAATTAATTTGGACTTGACCTGCAATTTTTACAAGTAGATATTTTTTTAAAAACCATGTTACAGAAAATTATGCAAAAAAAAACCAAATTTTCAAATTTGAGTAATATTTTCTTTAATTTATTTTCTGTAAATTGTCTGGTGTTTTCATCTTTTAAGATATGCGTTAATAGAGTTAAATATATAATATAGGTTTTTCTTATAAAAAATTACATATTTTAAAGATATAATATATGAACCGTTTTGTTTGAAAGTGGTGTAAGTCCATTTTTAACAAAAAAATAGCTAATAATAGCAATGAATGCAATCTGCTATGAGATTTTTATCTATAAATTTCCCAAAAAATTCCTTTAAAATTTTCATCATTTTGCCAGTATAAATTTTATGTAGTTAATAAAATTACAAATATAATTATTTTGAAAGGGGTGTAAGTTCAATTTTCGCAAAGGCGTATTATTTTGTACAAAAATTAAAATACGTAATTTTTCTACTTTATTTTTATAATTATTGCAACACCGTTAATAATATAATTCTTTTTTCTTTCGCTGGAATTTTTTTTGTTTGCTTCTAAATCATTGTCAGAGGATTCCACAGCTAGAATTGAAAACACTATTAGTAGTGTGTTCTGTTTATAATTATAATTTTTCTGTTTATAATTGTAATTCATTCTACTCATTGAAAATTTAAAAAAAATTTAATTATTATTTATCCCACTGTCCTTTTTAACTGGTATGGGCTGCATAGCCCTAGGTATGGGCGTGAGGTATGATGTAAAGTACAGTGTTTTCAAACATCAAGCTCTAAATTTCGTTCTTTTATGTTAGAATCCAAAATACATTCGTGTTTTAAGTTTGCGTCTTACAAATAGCATTATTTCTCCTAACCTTCCATCGGAATACTCTTTTGTTTAATTGTGATTATAATATTTCACAAACAAGCTCGAATTTGTTTTTGTAGCGGGTAGATTGGGCAGTTGGGTTGTAACTGGACGTGGCTGGGTTGAGACTTGAGACACAGGTTGAAGAACTCGTATCTTTATTTACGATTTACAAACCCCACACACATATAATAAACACATATAACATATATAATATTTAACACACTCAAAGACATATAATTACAGATTCATGGAAGGATTCCACTTCTAAGCCGAAAATCCGTTACTCAGGTACGAGGAAAATACTTCCTCTCCAGGTGAGAATCTGTAGGCCAACTACTACGCATGATTGCGTTAAATATATTTCCTCTCTGGATGAGAGATTACGAACTAAACGTTTCTCAGCGGGATGCAGATTGAGCAGTACTTCCGCTCGGGGGAAAGTCTCGAGGCCGACTGACCATTTTGTCCTGAACGCCATAGGAGGCGCTTTTGCCAGTGTGCAGTAGGGAGCACGATTACATTTTTAAATTAAAATTTTAACCAATAATTGCATCGTGTTAAAATTATCTAAAATTTTGAGTTGGTGTTGTTATAATATGTTTCAAATTTGTTATTATTATGAATCATTAGTTTAGTTTATCGATTTACGATTATTTTGTTCACATTTTGGGCTAATTATACTTGGACTTACAGATTAACGGGGATTCCGAACCATTAACAAACATCCATACCACAGCCAGGATTCAAATCTGGAGCCTGTAAGACCAAAGGCCATAGCGATAGCCAATTGGTATAAAAATATTGAGAAGGTGTTTTTCCCCTTCCTTTTCAAAAGCAAAGCAACTGACGGTTAAAATAGTAAAAAGAATAAGATGGACAATCGTGTATTATTCTAACTAATTCGTTATTTCATTTGTGATTGTTTTTTTTATCCGGATGACAAGACTTAACCAAAACAAGAAGTTATATTTAATGTTTCGATTTTTTTTGTCCTAGATGGTCTGTTAACTCTAGATTAAGTTGGGTATGGTAATAACTTATCTGGAAAATTTCTGAACTTGTAACTTTATACCCTATTCTTGACAATGTCTTTAGTGATTGATTTCGTCATTCTTTACGGTACAGGACTGCTTGTCAATTAATGACCGATTGGTCGCAGATGGGCGTAAGATAAAATAAAAAAAAAAAAAAAAAACATATGCTATTGCCGCTTAAATGATGGATTAGCAGTTAACAATCGACGACCTAATCAAAGTGAATCCTGGCGTTTTTCTGGTTAAGTGAGTACAAAAAAATAAACCCTTCCTATCCACTTAATCGATGAGATTCAGTTTAAATATGAAGTCAAAGATCGGATAAAAATTGTAGATCATAACAATAATTATATATTTTTAGAGTTTTTTTTAATTGATTATACATTTATTTTACTGATAATTTAAAATTAAATTTTTTTACTATCAATAAAAATTGATTTTATCTGATTTTAATACGATAAATAAAAATACAAATAAAAAAACACACAGAATTGTCATAGATTAAATATTTTTTATTGAAAAATTATTTCTCGATGAGACTTTTTATTAGCCTCTCTCGTACAAAGTTTAAAATTGAAAATAATCGCTATTTTATCAATCCAATCATATAAAACTTATAGAGTGCGTGTTTTAAAATTTAAATTTGAGCAACTGTGATTTCTATTTCAACATTTTAAATTGAAGCAAAAGTTTCCTAAGTATTAAAATTCTATTGAGTTTACTAATTGACAGCTGAAGCATATATATATATATACATATATATATATATATATATATATATCATCATCATCATCAATAGCACGACAACCCAGAGTGGGTCAAGGTTTTCCTTTGAAGAAAATTCCATGCATTTCTCTGGGTGACAAGGGTCCTCCAATTCTTAACCCCTAATACAGCAAAATCCTTCTAAACTGCGCCTATGCATCGCAAACTGGGACGTCCTCTTCCTCTTTGTCCCTGTGTCTTTACCAAAATGAGCCTTTTTACAGTGTTTAAATCATTCTTTCAAAAATATATGAACAGCCCAGTTCAATCTATTGATCTAAATAAATTTTATAATATCTGGATCTTTATAACATTTATATATTTCTGCGTTGTACCGTCTTCTCCAACAATCACTTTCCTTAACACTTCTAAGAATAGCTCTTAAAATCTTCCGCTCAAATATACCCAAATGGGCCTCATCAGATCTTGCCAAAGTCCAAGTTACATATGTATATAATATCTATATCTATCTATCTATCTATATGATTATATCATAATACCACCGTAAAGCTGATTAAGCTGATTACAATAAAAATAATTTCTGAAATAGCTCTTTCGTTTATCACCAGCATTCATTCAAGTTTTACCAATAGCGACATTCACTTAAGCGTGTGATTAAATGAAACCTGACGGATATCAAATGAAGGTAAAATGAAAAGAACGAAGGTAATTGTGCCAAGATCCAGAGAATTAGGGACACTTCTAAGAAACTTAACGTGGAATAACTTTACAAAGAGTGTTTAAATAAAACAGCAAAAATATTGATCAAAATGGCTTTACTGATTCTACAATTTGAACTTAATGATTACTTCATTTGATCTTCATAACAAATATTTTGGTAAAAAAATTCCAGAAATCTCGATCAGACTGCCATTCCTTTTTCCCTTTGCAGTTGTAAATGCTTTGAAAAAAATCTAAACTTATAATTCCTTCTAATTTTAAAACTAAATACCAAGTTACAGAACTAAATGTCAACTACTACTCTCACAAGATGAAGGATGAAACATCATAAAAATATGAAAATTTCTGCTGGTGGCATTAAAAAATGCCAAAAATGTGGCAACTGCCCTGATGTCGAGCTTCCTTCTCATCATGTCTTTGATTTTCCAGTTATTGCAGCCGCTATGCATTGTCCTTCGAAAGAGGATTTATACTCCGCGCTGTTAATCAACATAGCCAATATTATTCGGAAACACCATGATATTTGATTTTTTTGTACTCAACACGGGATACGACAACAACAATAACAACAACATTTGATTTTCGACGGCATGTTTCTAATGAACATTTAGACGTATGTATACTGATGAGGTTATATTTCTGAAATTTGAAGCTCAAGGCTTAACAGTCTTTAGAAGAAACAACTATGATTTGTGAACAATAGTAATTATAATTCAATGAAATAACAAAAATGTCAGATTTTTAACACTCAGGTGAATTTAATTTAAAACAAAAGTAAGTTTGTCGTGGCTTTTCTTAATTGAGTCCTGCATTTCAAGTAAGAACGTTTGTGAGGTTTCTAATGAACATTTAGACGTATGTATACTGATGAGGTTTTATTTCTGAAATCTGCAGCTCGATGTTTAATGGTCTTTCGAAGAAACAATTATCGTTTTTGAACAATAGTAATTAAAATTGTGAAATATGTCAGACTTTTAACACTCAGATGAATTTAATTTAAAAAAAAAAACAGTTAGTCGTGTTTTTTTCTTAACTGAATTATTCATTTGAGGTAAGAACTAGTTCTAGTTAAACGTTTAACAACAATTTTATAACTAATAAAACAGTGGCACAAATATTCATATGACAAAAGTATAATCTTCCTTTATCTAATTATTTTTTTACAAATAAGTCAGTAATAATAATAAATATTATTATTTTTTTTTAATTTGAATTAATTTGAGTCCGCATCATCTTTTAATGGAATTAATAAAAATTTTAATGAAATTAAGGGTACATGTTTTTAAAAATTGTGGCTTCTTGTCAATAAGAAAAAAAATTCAATAGCTGTTGAAGTATTAATTGATATTGCTTTGACATAGTCTTTCGTATATCAAATCAAATCGCAACAATGTTATATCCATGTTTATATTTTTTCCGTACTCAAAGTCCTAGTGCAAGAAAACACGTTTTACAGATATTTGGAAAGAGTTTTTTTTACAAAATGTCTTAAATTCATGAAATGTCTTAAATTCATGAAAAGCTTTTAATTAAAATACTAAAAAATCTTCCATTCATTTTCAAAATGCAAATTTTTACTGTTATTTAATAATGAAAATTTACAGTTAAATTAGTTGCTAATATACAAAATGTTAAATTTTAATATAAAAAAAAAAAAAAAAAAAAAAAAAAAAAAAAAAAAAAAAATAGAAGTTCTAAGTTTTAAATTTTTCAGTGAAAATTTAATCTTTATTTTTATAATATTTTTGTAATAATTTATTTTAATTAGCATAAGATAATGTGTAATATTTGTAGTTTATTTAAAAAAATATTGGTATTTGAATTGTTTAGATAAACAAAACTTTGTGTGAAATTATTTAAAATTTGGACATTATATTTAAAAAGGATATTTTGATTAAAAAAATAAATATTTAAAGAAGTTGGAACATAAAATGCTCTATTTATTATTTTTGATAGAAATCTATTTCAGTTTTTAAAAAGAGAAAATATTATTTTTGTGTTGAAGATAAGTTAATTTTTAAACTAAACGTCTCCTTATATATCAAAATATGAAACGGATCAAACTATATTCTTAAATTAATAAACATTTTAATAATTAATTAAATTTTTTAATTAAATAATGATTTTCATTGTTATATGTATTTAAAAAAATGTGATTCATGTTTGAGTTGAACCTACTTAAAGTAAAATTGTGTATACAACTAGAATTCTTTGAGTAGATAATTTTTAAAATTTCCTTTTCAAATATTTGTGTACATTCAATTTAAAAATAAATATATTTTGGTTATCTAAAACAAATTTCTTCCAGTTTTAAATATGTATAAAATCTATTTATCGATTATGAATCTATTAAAAGTTATTAATTGAATTAAAATAAATTTTTGCATAATTTATTCCCTGGTATCCTTATTTCAGAACTAAATTTGGTATTAAGTAAGAAATTTTATCCTATTTCCAAAACATTTTTCTTAAGTTTTCTAAGCGGAAATGTGATTTTTTATAATTGATAAAAATTTATTCATATAAATTTTTTTTAAATGTTTTGAATGTGTCATTCCTTTATTTAAGCAAAATCATAAATAACTTTGAAAGGTATAATCATATCCCCAAGTCTTTTTCAGTTGAAAATGAATTATTTTTACAAAAACTGTAATTTAAGTTTCAGTTAAAAAAGTTTTTTTTTTTTTTAAATATAACTGTTAATGTTTATGTTGCCACTCTTTTATTTTTCTAATCATGTTTTCAAAAAATTTTTAATTGATAAAAATATATGATAAATGTAAAAAAAAAAATGTTTTGCTTGTATCACTTCTTTATTTAAGCACAATCATTAATAACTTTGAAAGGCATAATCATAGCCCCTAGTCTTTTTCAGTGGAAAATTAATAATTTTTAGAGAAAATGTAAATTAAGTTTCAGTTAAAAGTTATATTTTTTTTTAAATTGTAGCTGTTAACGTTTAATGCTGCCTTTCTTTTATTTTTCTAATCATGATCTTTTATTTTTCTAAACATCTTTTATTTTTCTAATCATGATCTTTTATCTTTCTTTGATTTTTCTAATTATGATCTTTTATCTTTCTAATCATGAAAGAAAGATAAAAGATCATGATTAGAAAAATAAAAGATCATAATTAGAAAAATTAAAGAAAGATAAAAGATCATGATTTTTCTAATCATGATCTTTTATCTCTATTTTTTTTTTTTTTTTTAATCATGATCTTTTATTTTTCTAATTTTTCTATTCTTTACAATTATTTCTTCTTTGCAAGTTTATCCAGTGTTCATAGTAGTAAAGCAAGTTTAAGATATAAAAATAATGTAAAAAAGGAAAAATTACAAAACCAACAACTTGGAAATATGTAGCTTTCTTTTATTAGCTTAGAATTTTCGAAACTGCTGCACTTTTGCTTTTGTCTTTCATACAGATATAACACACAACTCGGCAAACATATAAAAAAAAAGAAACAAATGGCCACAATATATGTATGACATTGACAACATGAGCAACAGCTATCGACTAAGAAAAAACTATACAAAATATCGCAAATATCTCAATGGCCCAGAACTGGAATTCCTGCCATTAATTCTATTTTACACATTGACAAATACGGCTTGACATAGTATAATGCACAACATTTGCCATGACAACATGATTTTACATAAATTAATCCGCTTTTGAAACGAGCTACTAGAACTGCGTTAGAACTGACATTTTTCTTTTTGATAAATAAGCAAGAACTGGTATCATAGCAACGACTGGAATGTTGACTAATTAAAGGAACCATTAGGAAGAGAGGGGATTGTTTAATTTTAAATAAACTTTAATTAAAATTAAAAAGAATTTAAAGTCATAATAAATCTCAATGTGTTACAAGATTTTTTAAAAGTCTACAAACTTCATTATATTATTTCTCATCAATTAAAATTGCTTTTCAATTCATGGAAAATTTAAAATTCATGGAAAATTTAAAATTCATGGAAAATTATTTTTTGTTGTTGTTAAGATTTTAAATGTATCATTACCATTTTACCTTAATTATTATTTTATTACTTTTTGCCAAATCAACTTCATTTTGAAGACTTTTTTTTTTTCATAATCATTTTGAAATAAATCAACTAAAAATAAAATAAAGCTCAATACAATAATAAAAGAAATATATAACCATGCGAATTTTTTGATAATTTGAAGTATTTTATTTATCTAACTTTCATAAATACCTCTTATACAATACACACATTTTTATAATTCCATACAACTTTCTTTTATATACTTTCTTCTTTTAGAATTACACAATAATAAAACACAATTCGCTACAAACATCATGCATCACAATCACAATATCTCCATTTCTGAAACTTTTGAATACTTAAAAAAATCACTCCACTGTCTAGTCTGTGCGACTGTTGGATTAAACACCGGGTTTTATTAACAGTGTAATAAAATTGTTTATGCAGTAAAAAAAAAAAAAAAAAAGGTTATTAAACAGTATCACAAAGCAAAACCATGTTTTCATGATTTTCGATTAAATCCAGAAAGTAAATAAAATATATAACATGAAAATATAAATTTTTACAAAATGGATCCATTACAGAGTAAGAAAAAGTTTTTAAGAAATTTGAATTTTACTTTTGATTGGGTTCGTTTTCCACAATTAAATTCAAATAACAATTAATTAAATATTGTACAACAAATCTAATTTAATGTATGACTTGAATTCATTTAAAATATAAATTTTGAAAAGGCCTTTTTTTTCAATGATAACTGACTTATTTTTCATTTTCATTTCAAAGAATTTGTAATCAAAATTTTTAAAACTTATACAAAGTTTCTTCTGCTTTTAAAATTAATTAATCCAAAATATATAGAATAATAACTTTTCAGCCTTATTTATATTTTAATATAAACTTTCATACATTAATTACAGGCTAATTAATAATGCATAAGACTTTATTAACAAATTTATATATATTTCTGATAAAGATAATGTTAAATAACGTAAAATTAATATTTATGAAATCATTTTTAATTTATTCTTATACTATTACTTTTTAATCATGATGCTATTGTAATAATGAATAATCAATGCGTATTAGTTCATAAAGATTGGTTAATGTATTTATGTATGCTTTAATATACATTTTTAAGTTGAAATAATATTTTTTTAAGATATGCTTTATTAAATGATGCAAATTAACTACTGTTTTATCTTGTTTGATATAAAATGAATTTGTGCAATTTAAAAATACGATCAGTTTGTCCGTTTGGTGCGTAATTTGTACGAAATTTAGAAATGATGACTTATTTAATGGAATTTATTCAAAATATGAAAGTTTTAACCAAAAAATAACTAGGGTTTGAAGTAAAGTTACAACAGCTAATTCTTTATTTTATACAGGTAATATTTAATTAGTTTCCATTGAATTTAATAACAATGATTCATTTTTATTTAAATTCATGATTACATTTCATATTTATTTTATAATAAATAGTGTATTTAAATTGAGCGTAGATTTAAGAGTTTTACTTGCTGTAACAAGAATTTTTATTTCTTTTCAAATTTAATTGAATGCATTTCATTTTGGATCAAATTACAATAATAGTATTTATTACAATAATAGTATCTTCAAAAAAAATCTGTAAAGACATTAAGAAATCAAATTAAGTTTTTCGATTATAAAAGGTAATTGTTTTGCAAGTAATTTTCTAAAGCTCCCTTTTCATCATCACCTTACAATTCGCGCGGAAGCAGTTTTACAAATAGTTATTAAATATTACTAAAAATAGCTTTGTCTTAAACATAGCTACATCTTTATGATACAAAAACATTTAACTGTATCTGTTCTCTCGCGTTTTACAATACTTCGCGATGAACAGTTCATTTTATGCAGACAGAGTATTCTAAAATGAGAGAGAGAGGCAGCAAATAATAACAATTATAATAATTATTATTAGCATGTTTAATAACATTTTGCATAATTTAAATTAAAACATTTTTTATTCGAATAAATTAATATAACGAGTTTAATCTTAGTTAACTAAATTAATTAGATAACTTAATTAACTAAATTAATCAACCAACTTAATTAATTAATTTAGTTAGTTAATTAAATTAGTTAGTTTGTCGTATTATTTTCTATTTTTTTCAATGTTTTATTAAAGTATGCTTATCTGATTTGTTTAGTTAAAATTTGCTTTCTATTTTATAGTACTATTTCAATGTATAACTCAAAGTAGAATAACATTAACATTTTGTAATATTATTTGAGGTTCACATAAAGATAACTCTTAGTGACATAAAACTTTCTTAAGACTTAAAAACAAAACAAAAAAAAATTTTTTTTCCTTCATCCTTAAATCAATATCTTCTAAAAACAACAACAATGCAAATCCAAATTCAAATAATCTAAGAGAAAAAAAAAAAAAAAAAAAAAAAAGAAGAAAAAACTGGCACAAGTAATTCGTATTGTGGAGTGGGTTGAACCGGGAACTATGAACAGTATACACATACAGCGTTATTACTATACAGTATTGCGGTTTGTATTTGCATAGAGATTATAAATGCTGACCAAACATCGTATCAATTATATTGTAGCGTTGTATTGTCAGTTTTTCGTCAGAAGTCAAATCACAGACATGCCACATCGACGAAGCGTCAGCCCTGTATTTCCAGCGTTATATCCACAAGCACATAATTAAGTCTTTTTTGCTTTTCAGTCTCAATTCTTTGATGTCGTTCTAGCTCGTGCACATGATACGACAGACTCGCTGTTGTCTGAGGATTTCTGTTGATTGAAGCCCACATTCAGCAGCCAAATTAGAATCATTGCTTTCGCCGTACTCATCTGAAAGCAGAAAAAAGTAATCATAAATTAAAGATGCACAATAAAGAATATTGCGTTGCAAACTAACATACATATTTTAGTGCTAAAGCTAATATTAGATAGTTTTTGCATACCGTATTTTGGACGTCCGTTAGCTTTTTCTCCCTAGCGCGCATGCTCATAGGAAACATTATTACAGATGCGCATGCTCAATTTCCTATGAGCATGCGCGCTAGGGAGAAAAAGCTAACGGACGTCCAAAATACGGTATGCAAAAACTCTCTATTATCATTTTTATAGACATTTAACAAATAAAAAAAACGCTATTAAATAGGCATTAGAATATACATCTGGAATTAGAATAGATAGACATTAGAATAGACAGACATCTGAATGACATTTGTGATGTTTCTATATAAGTAATTTAAATATACATCAGACACGTTTGAAATACTATATGAAATTATAATAAACTAGAATTAGTCACTTTGTATCTAAATAATGCAGAATGGATTAAATTCTGGACATACACATATTACACAGAATGTTATGACTTCAAAAAGTAGTTTAAAAATAGTAGTGGTGCCTAAAACGCTGCCAAGTGGTGCCAATTTTATGATCTTAAAAACAGTAATGGTACCTAAAACGCCTTTTTCTGGATTACAATACAAATTTTTATTGGATATTTTTATATTAAAAGTATTTACTAATAAAGAAAAAAGATTAAAAAAAAAAAAAAAAAACTTTCAAAAGCAACAGATTTGATTATTATATTATTTTTTTAGGCATATTTTTAAAAAAGTTTCAATACATATTAAATCAGAGAAATACGAATTTCTTATTATTATAATTGCCCTAAAATAGTTTTTATTATTTGATCAAATCCATTGTAACTCTTTGAAATCTCCATAGCAACCTTTAGAGCATGTCAACCTTTTATCATCCCAGGAAAGAAAATATTTCGTGATAAAGTTTTACTATACCGAATAAACAACACAGACGTGATTAATGGATTCGAGTTATAAAAAATAAACACCCAAATAATCTCACTTTGGGAATTGAAAAATAGATGCGAGCCAGAGGGTTAATGCTGGCCGGTTTATTAATTCATTTGCGTGCCCATTATTATATAAATAAATAAAAACCGGATAAGGAATGGTGCGTGGTTAAATAAGAAGGAATACTTTCTAGCAATTCTTCAATTATCGTTGGAGTAAGCTCATTTATCGCGAGAATCTAGGCTTGCGCACCGGTTATTGTATGCATCCATTTGCATAAATATAACCATCAGAACCCATTAAGGGTTAACAAAGTTGCCCAATCGTGATTCTAATGGTTTATGCTAAAAGATGACGTTGTTGTTGAAACAAAGGGTTCGTAATATAAAGTGATAGTTGGGGATAAAAGCAAATGATTTTGTTTACATTATACTCTTTTTCTTTTTTTTCGGTGATTTAAATGGTTTAACTTTATAGAAATCGTTTCATAAGATAGGCTTGAAAATATTCGCTGCATGACGACAAAACAAATTTGTTTAGGGGCTTGATTTATTCTTATTTTATAATACGATAAGAATAGAAAAAAAATAATGAAATTTATAGAAATAATAATGATAATTATTATAATAATAATGAAATCGAAAATAATAATTATTATTATTTAAAAATAGCAATTATTATTATTTCAAAAATAAAAATTTAATTTGAAAATAATAATAATAAGCGATTTAAAAGTAATAATAATTTAAAAACTAGCACGCCATGCTTAAAGTTATAATTTAAATTTAAAAGTTTGATGAATTAGTATCGATATTTGCTGATTATTGGATGCCATTTGAAATATTTATCACAATATTTATTTAAAAATAATAATAATTTATTTGAAAATAATAATAGTTTAAAAACTAGCACACCATGCTCAAATTTACAATTTAAATTTAAAAATTTGCTGAATTGGTATCAACAGTGTGCTGAATATTAAATGTAACTTGAAATATTTATCACAATATGAATTATAAAGCATTTTAAATTAGTTCAACAATGTTGAATATTTCCTAAAATTAATACGTTAATTGCAATTGCTATGTTAAACATTTTAAGTAAATGTCCCAATTTCGATGAATAAAATTAAAAGACAAGAATGAAAATTAATTAGAATCTTGATATATTTGTATTGTAGCTCAGAAGATGTGCAAATATATTTAAGTAAAATGAAGAAGAAAAAACTTAAATCTACATTTCCTCTATTAGAAAAAAATTTAGAAATTCGTTTTTCTTTTCATACACAATTTCTAAATCTATAAAAATGAATTCAAAATTTAATAAAAATCAATTCTAAATTTAATAAAAATCAATTCTAAATTGAAAATCTTCAATAATACAAACTGGGTAATGTAAACTGGATTTTTTTTTTTTTAAAGTATGTGAAGACATTTTAACTAGCAATTTATAACTCGTATCAAAAACAAAAATGATTTATTATTTATTTTCACTACAGGCTCTTTACCAATTCTGATATGAAAGAAATGTCCCTTGGTTTCCTGTTTAAGTCCCGAATAGAGAATGGTTATAAATCTACATTTACTCATTAGTCTCTTATTTGAATAAATAGTTGCACCCATTTTCAAAATCAGTTTCAACATTCTTCAACAACGTTCATAAAATCAATTGTTAACGTTTCTCAAAACATTCATCTCGGTCAATTTAACCAAATATTGTGCTGCCCTCTATTGGTAATATCCTAAAATAATATTTTTTTTTTTTTTGCAAAAGTTTTAAAACTTTTTATAGTTCAACAATTTTTTTGAAAAGAATAGTAATATGAAAATTGACATCGCAAATGATGTTAAATTATTTACACGAACGGACAAAAGAAAATAGTTTACAAATTGAAATATGTAAATTATATATATATATATTTAAAGTGTTTTTTAAACAAATAAAAGGATGTTTATTTTTAAACTACTCCCTTGCGTGATTTTATTGTTAAGAGAATATAATGAGGCAAGAATTTCATTTATTAGAATTCAAGAGCAATTTAAATAATCTAACTTCAGCAAGAATAGGTGGGAAATAGTTCATGGGAAAGGATTCACCTTTAAACAAGTTCTCTTTCACATTTTTTTTTCCCTTAAACATTTTTAATATGACTATTTATGAATGTCAAGGTTTAAAATAAATAATAATAATAACAAAAATTTAAAATTCTTTCTTCCGAATCATTCAAGACGTTTAAAGCTGTGATAAATTGGTTATGATAGATTTTTTGTTGTTGTTTTTGTTGCACATACGTTTCCAACTTTTAAACTGGATCTTTTGTGAAATAACTTTTTTTATGTTTCTAATTTTTAAATAGGATTTTTGTGAAATAACTTTTTCACGTTTCCAACTTTCAAACTGGATCGTTTGTGAAATAACTCTTTTTACGTTTCCAATTTTTAAACAGGATTTTTTGTGAAATAACTTTTTCTACGTTTCCAACTTTTAAACTGGATCTTTTGTGAAATAACTTTTTATGTTTCTAATTTTTAAACAGGATCTTTTGTGAAATAACTTTTTTTATGTTTCTAATTTTTAAATAGGATTTTTTGTGAAATAACTTTTTCTACGTTTCCAACTTTTAAACTGGATCTTTTGTGAAATAACTTTTTTATGTTTCTAATTTTTAAACAGGATTTTTTGTGAAATAACTTTTTTTACGTTTCCAACTTTTAGACTGGATCTTTTGTGAAATAACTCTTTTTACGTTTCCAATTTTTAAACAGGATTTTTTGTGAAATAACTTTTTTTACGTTTCCAACTTTTAAACTGGATATTTCGAGAAACAACTTAATAATAATGTGTTAATTACAATTGTAAATGATACAATTGTAATTGTAATTGTTAATACAATTGTAATTGACAATGTACATGTAGTGTTTACGTTTCCAACTTTTAAAGTGGGTTTTTTTGAGAAATAACTTTTTTTTAAGGTTTGCAACTTTTAAACTGGATGGTTTGTGAAATAATTTTTTTACATTTCAAATAAAAATTAAAAGATCGTAAGTGATAGAAAAAAAAAAAAAAAAAAAAAAAAAACGACTTTGGACACAAAAAAAAATAGTAAATAATTATAAAATTAAGTTGTTCTAAAAAATTCAAAGAATTGTTATACATTAAGTTTTGTTGTGGTTTGAATAATAAAAAAAAAAAAAAAATCAAACTAGAGTTTCGTTTATCAGCATAACCATTGATTAAAAATTTAAGGAATAGAATAAAGATCGATCATCCAATCCGTACTATTATTTCCGTTTGTAATAATAATAAGAATTTAAATTTAATTTAATTTAATTCAATTCAAGGTTGCAAAGCATAAGTCAAGGTTGCTTTGAAAATTGAATTAAGCGCATAACTTTTATTTATGAGAGATATAAAAGGCGAATGTTTATTTAAAATATTACGCATTTATTGAAATCGATAATGCATAGTAATGACAGATCCGTTTCTCCTGTTGAGAATGATGACTCAGAAACTGATGCATAATAATGATTGACAAATGTACGAGTATAATTACATATGGATGACGACGTGTTCTTTGAAGTGACTAATGTATGGATTCAGAAGCAAGGACGTGCATTTAATGTAATTCAATTGTGAATTAATATATAATTAGGTCATAGCAATTTAAATTGTTTTATGCAGCTGTAATTTTTAAAAAAATTAATGTTGAGGCAAAGTATTTGATTTAAATCTAGAATGCACAGACCTCAGCAAGTCCATTTTACTTAAAAAATATAATTGTAATTTTTTTTTTTAATAATATTTTGATTAAAGGTTACAATGGAGAACGCGATGCAGCTTCAGTTTGCTTAAAAAAATAATAAACACTTAAATATCAGAAAAATATTTTAGCCAATGTTTTCTAATTCATTATAGAGTTAAAAAATACTTGTAGTCCAGTAACAACGTGCGTAGTCAGCGTGCAGGAGGACTGAGGTTCGAATCCGCTAGTGACATTGGTGTAACCACTGCTTTCAGAAACGAGGAAACTCAATGACGACTGTAACAATGTATGTAAAACCGTCTCAGCTATAGTCAGGCTTCCTGGAGGGAGTTTACCAGGTTTTCTCCATTACAACAATCAAATGGAGCCCAGTTATGGCTAGAAGTCCTCCCGGAAGGCATTATCCTTTCCTCAATACCCGTCAGTAGTGTGTTCATGGTACACACGAGGCCCACTGACGTTCCAACCCCACCTTTCTAACTGGTAAGGGCTTACATAGACCTAGGTATGGGGTGATAAGTGGGCAAAAAGATCGGAACCTTTGTCTAACTCCTTTCGATAGGATATCAGTGGTATACATGAGGTCCACCGATATTCCACCCACGCTTTTCTTACTGGTAAAGACTTATATAGCCCAAATTGTGAGGTGAGGAGAGGGAGAAAGGATCAGAACCTTTAAGTCCCGTCGGTAGGATGTTCGTGGTATACATGAGGCCCACCGATGTTCCACCAACACCTTCCTAACTGGTAAGGGCTTACGTAGTCCCAGGTGCGCGATGAGACATGGGAATACAGATTAGTAGATTAAAACCTTTGTCTAAAGCCTGCCACGTTGGATTCAAAATCCCTATTTACGCTATTTATTGTAAAACATCTATTCCGTTTTTAAAATTGTGCTGAACCATTTAGATGTAGCTGTTTTTACATAATACATTAAAAACCGCAAGTATGTTTATGATCAAACATTTGTTGTGCACATGAATATTCATATAAATATGAATTTGTTTGTCAATATTCATATGAATATGAATAATGACAAATATTTGTTGTATATATGAAGAGACAAAAAAAATTGTAAATAAAAAAATCACTTGACTCATCTTTTTCACGTTTTATAATTATAAAAAATGCACCAAATATTACAACACTTACTTATTGTTTATTATACGTAAAAAAAAAAAAAATATTGTAAAATTATTTTTAAGTGTGTGTGGAATTTGCATTCAAGCTGCAATGAATAATTGCGGCCGGTACTGAATATGTAGACCGGCTAATAAATAAATTTTAAATATTATGTTGATATTTCCGATAAAAAAAAAAAAAAAAAAAAATACGAGAAAAATTGCTATTATAAGCAATTAGAAGCAGTACAGAATTTAATATCTATCGATATTTATAAAAATAAATAAATAAAGCTACGATTATCTATCATGGCGCACATAGGAAATTGTGACTTTAAAAGGTAGCTGTATCGGAAAGAGCGACAGAGGAGAAGAAAACCAGACTGTCCATCACTATCAAACCAGACGTCTGAAAAAGCGTTTTTATCCGATCAAAACGAGACAGTCGTGAAATCGGGTGACCTTCCTTCCCAACGCGGGAGAGGCGCGAAACTAAACTAATATGTATTTATGTCAATTCGGGAAAAAATATTTCAGTTTTTTAAAAGAATGAAACGAGATTGTTACCGGTGTGCCCACTTACTTCTTCGAATCCGAGTTCTTTTTGTGCGAATTCATACGGAACTCGGAGCGACACGATTATTTACTTTTACTGGAAATAACTATCAAATTAAATAGCTACGATTTGTCTACTTTTTTTTTTAAATAGATGTTTGTTTATTTTTGATAATGAAAGTCGAAAAATGGGAGACTTGGGATCAAAATTGTTTCTGCGAATGGCTTGACGAAGCAATTGCGGGGAAGTTCTATTAAACCCGCTATTTTGTCCCTGTCGATTCGTGGAAAATAAAATAACATGTTATTTGGTGGTATTCATTTTTTCTTTTGTTATCTCTCTCTTCTACTGAGAAGAAACATCATTATTATTTTCGTCCTTCGTCTTTATTTATTTATTTATTTTTTTTTTTTTTAAATAATGTTGCTAAAAGATGAGGTCATAGAAATTCTTTTACACAGTAATAAATAATATGATCTTAAAAATTTAATTTATTTAAAAAAATAAATCTTATCAATTCGGCTACAAATGAATTAAAAGATTGGTTTGGTTTATCGCTCTACGGTCATTTAATGCACACTTTAGGCTAATTAAACCAGGTCCAACAGCTTAACGTGAATTCAGCCACTAATAAACTAAAAGAAGAAAAAATTACTCTCATGTATGAAGAATCAAAATGGGTAAACACATTTCTTGAAATTTTTTAATAACTCATTAAAAAAATTTAAGTGTTATGGCCTGATTTTGTAAATTTAAGACCTGATGGCCAATTGGCTAGCGTCTGGCTTTTGGTAACTCAGACTTAAGGTTCGAATCGTGGCATGGATGTTTATTAGTGGTTCAGAATTCCCGTTAAACTGTAGATCTTGATCTAGTTAGCTTAAGTGTGCTAAAAATGACAGTAGAGCGACAAAGCAAACTTCAAGCCCGCCTTTGTTACCACAGGCTTCAGGTTCATTAATTTAAATTTCTAATTTAAAAGACCTTTTTTCAAACATTTTCATATAGCATTCAGATGAAAATTACTAAAAATATTTTTAATCTCTGAAAATCCTGGGTTTTTTTCCGCCCATTCGTTTTTCTACTGAATTAATTACAAAAAATAATTAAAACATGTCCGTAATTATTTTAAAGAATAATAATTATTAAAATATTTTATTAAGGTATATAATTAATGGCAATAATGAATGATGTGATCTTAATACATAAGTTATTAAAAAATTTTAAAAAAATATGTGTACACATTTTGATGAGTATAGTTTTAAAAATGCCCATTTTTCTTTTTTTTAAATGAATTTGTAGACGAATTGATTAGATTTATTTTTTTAATAATTTAAATTTCTAGTTTAGGAAAAAATAAAAAACTTTTTGCAGACATTTTCATATGGTATTTCAGCTTAAAATTAATGAAAATATTTTTAATCTCTGAAAATCCTGTTTTGTTTTTTCTAGTGCGTTAAAATTACAAAAAAATAACAATTAAAACGTGTCTATAATTATTTTTAATGAATAATAATTATTCAAATATTTTATTAAGGTATATAATTAAAAAATAATTATTATTATTTATTATTCATAAGATAAACTAATTCGTGTAATTCTACAGTTCCAAACTCAAATGTTCAAACGCTTTTAGAGCTTTAATCTTGAAAACTTAATAGAAATTTCCAAAATAATATAAATACATATTGTTTCCACTGTACATAATTTAAGCACGAAAAGTTTTTTTTTGAAAAAGGAACAATTCAAATAAATATTATTCTAAGCAAAAACTTTTTTTTTTGTTTACTGAGAGCAAAATTGTGATAAATGTGATGAGTGTAGCCACGCTAATTTTCATAAAATGTTAAAATAAATATTTTTCGTCGCCAGTTTTGAGAACGTTTTGTTTTTAATTCGAGAAGGAAGAATGAGGATGTGACGTGAAGTGAAGTAAACTATTTCTCCGCACATGTGATTTCCTTGCATTCTAATTACTTAAAGGAAGTCTTATTATGGAACATCCTCCATTGTTGAAAAATGTTCGATTTAGCAAGTTATAATTGCTCGCTTATTTTTATTTTAACCTTCACCAATATCTTGATTTCCTGTCTGTATGAATGAAATTCGTAATTTTATTTATTTTTAATTAATAAAGCCACGTGAATGAATTTCCTAAGACATTTATTGCTCAATACAACGTTTATAATTTTTCGAAGTGTGTAAAAGCATAACCAAAAGTTATTTCTAATAATAATGATTTTTTTATTGCAAAATATATTTAATTAAAATGAAATAATGTGTAATCGAGTCGACATTTACTATCTTCAATAGAAAATAGTAGAACTAATACTAATAGATATAGTAGATCGTAAATAAATAGATCAGAAAATAGAAGAACTAAAACTAATAGATATAGTAGAATAGTAGATCTTAAATAAATAGTCAGAAAATAGTAGAACTAATACTAATAGATACAGTAGAATAGTAGATCGTAAATAAATAGATCAGAAAATAGTAGAACCAATACTAATAGATGGAGTAGAATAGTTGATCGTAAATAATTAGATCAGAAAGTAGTAGAAGTAATACTAATAGATATAGTAGAATAGTAGATCTTAAATAAACTGTTAGAAAATAGTAGAACGAATACTAATAGATATAGTAGAATAGTAGATCTTAAATAAATAGTCAGAAAATAGTAGAACGAATACTAATAAATATAGTGGATTGTAAAATAGAATAGTGGGTTGTGAATAATTGAATCAGAAAATAGTAGAACTAATAAATATAATAGAATAATAAATCTTAAATAAATAAATCAGAAAACAGTAGATTTAATAACTATTGACGATAACTGCAACCCCAAAATAATTTTAACCAAAAATAAAAAGCAACTTTTTAAAATATTGAATAATTTTACAGCAATGATTTTGAATGCAATGGAATAACAGTTCAATCAGAATAAAAACTAACATTAATTTTTGTTTTATGAACATTTTCTCTAATGAATTAAACGCTTCTATATATATATATATATATATATATATATATATATAAGCGAAATGAGATTTTATTTAAATTTATTAATTCTGGATCCTTTTCTACCCAATTTTATATTATTTTCTTTTATATATATTTTATATAATATTGCATTTTTATTTTGTATTATATTTTAGATTTTTATTTTATATTATATTTTATAGTTTAAATTTAATATTATATATTTTCAACTTATTTAATGATGAATAATTACAATTTTTCTATATTTCCACTGCGATTCAAATTGCATTTAAAGCAGTAATGATTTATTTTCTAAGATAAAGATTAGTTCCGAAAAAGTAAAGCACTATGTCTAAAAAAGAACTGCATTGGTTTCAAACGAGAGGTCAATTGAATTCAGTTTAAAATACAACATTTCACATCATATTCAATGCATTGAGAAAGATAATGAAAAAGAATAGCAAGCATGGGAGCAAGAGCTAAATAATCAGTCATGTAGAACGAGCTCCACATGCCAGTGTGGTGTTACTATTAGCTAATTATTCATTAACGCTTGATCGTTATTCAAATACGATGCAAATCCACTCTTTTAATAAAAAAATATCTATGGAATACGCATAGCTTTCAGGTCATTTAGGACTCATTTAAATAAAGAAATAAATTTATTTATTTTCTTCTCAGTATTAAGAATTGCATTGATTCAATATTAAAGTTTTATTTTTTATTTTTTTCCAGCTTAACTGCTCAGATGTAACTTTTTTCCACGTTATTTTATAAAAAGGAAATATAAAATAAAATATAGAAATATCCTTTTAACATTTTGTCATCCATATATTTTGTGGGAATTACCATTTCCGTTTTGATATAAATCTTAATAAAAACCACATTGCATGTTTTTTAAAATTGCATGTTTTTTTCACATTGCTTGTTTTTTTATTGGTAATTTACATATTTTTTCAAAGCTGCTTTACGCTAGCAGTATTTTCCTCACTCAAAGTATACTATCAATTCAGAAATAAACAATAAAAAATATTTATATAAATATTTAAAATATTAATAATATAATTTTAATAATATTCATTATAATTATAACATTAATATTAATAATAAATATTAATAAATAAATATTTAAAATTCTTTTATAAATATTTATTATAAAAATATATATTTTATCATAAATCTGAAATTAAAAAATATTAACAGCACATTCCTACTTTGAAATATTATTTCGAAAAAATAGAGTTGGATTTTATTTTAGCAATTATTCAAGGACAAGAATATCCATTAATTATTAGAAAATTATTCTCTATTTACAATATTTAACATTATTCATAACCTGAGAAAAACTTTCATTTGATTTAGTACTTTTTTTTTTAAGCATTTAGTTAGTTTTTAATAATTACTAGGTTTTTTTTTATATATGTGGTTATTTTAGTTAAATATGTTGAGATAATCATATCAATTAGCCCTCAATAGGGTGGCAGATATTACGTTTTACATGCAATATTATAAAATTGTATTGCTATTAATTTTAATAAAATATATAATTTTTAATAATTTTAATAATAATTAATATTGTATTATTAATAATTACAATAATTTTATATTATTGTAATGGATAATAAATCTAAAGCATATGGTTTTTAACTTTACAAATTTAAGATCATTTTCTGTATATTATCTTATACAAAAGCTTTAAAAAATTAATAACTCGTTTAATTTAAAAATAACAATATGTGCAAAAAAGGAACTGAGTAATTTTCCTAATGAAAGAAAAATATTAATGCAACGATGCATTACCCTAATAAAATAAAAATTTTAATTTTTATACTAGCAATATATTCAATCCAAATCTAAAAATGAAACATTTGGCCTTTTATACTTATTGTTTAATTTAAATTTCAAATTTTCAATGCATTTACAAATAAACCTATTCAGAATTAAAAGCCACCTAACAATAACGATAATCTTGTGACATTGATCTTTTAAAATTAGGCCAAAAACACCAGCACTTTGAAATTCACAGAACACCCTAATGACTCTCACAAACTAAATCCGTCCTTCCCAACTTTTTCTAATGACACTTAGATTTGAAAATATAAAACATTACAATGAATTATTTTGTCCTTATCCCGATTGCTAGTGAGAGAAAGAGAAATAAATAAATAAATAAAAATAAAAGGATAGCTATTTAACTTAATTCCCAAGAGAAAATGATGGATCCCTTTAGATTTCCTAAACATTCAATACAATGAAATTCTTTTAAGAAGTAGGTCACTTTTTTTTTTTTTAATACAAAACAGTATTTACCTAAATGATTGCTTAGAAAGTAAGACCTACAATTTTTCTTCTTTTTTTTTTTTTAAAAATAGATCCGCTTTTATTTCCCTCGCTATCTAACTACCCTGGGTAATATTCATTTTATTTTTGAATAACAAAATTTAGCTTGAAACACGTCCTTTTTCCAAGTTAAAGTCTTAAAAGGGAAAAAATTAATAACAATGCTGTGTTGTTTCGATTCAAGTGAAAAAAAACTCGCTATGGTGTTTTTTTTTTTTTTTTTTTAGTTCTCCCATTCTTTCCATAAACAAAATGAGTGACGGGGTTGTGTTTTAAAGGGAGAGAGATGATGCACAAAGATCACTGAATCGAGCATTCGCGTGCATTATTAAGCAAATATTTGGAGGGGTGACCGCCTGTAATACTGTTTATCCAGGAACCAAAACCTGTCGGTATTTAGCGGGGAAAACGCGCAGCTATGAAGGTTTCGTCCTTGGCCAAACGCGGAAGACAGATTATCAGACGAGGGAGTGTATATTCATTCTTTACCGCAAGCGTTTGTAAACAAAGATTTGGCGATCGCCAAACAAAGACCTCTCTCACTATAAATGGAGAAGATTAATTTTATCGATATGAAAGTTTTAAACTTGATAACAAAATGGCCGCATTTTTTACATTAAACAAATACGCATCTTTAAAAAAATAAAAGAAGCAGATTATCAAATTTTATGGATATTAATTATATTATAGAACAGGGGTGGCCGGCCAACCCAAATGATCTTGCGGGTCACTTTGGAAATGCATGCTAACTCCGCGGCATATAAAATTATTTAACAACATATTTAATTTAGACCCACTACAGAGACTTCTTTGGAGTGAAAAATTTAAACATAATGATAGTGATGAGTTATTATTATAGTGTTTACTTTTATACTTACATGAAAACATAGATAATATAATAATAATGATACTAAACGCACATTGTAAAGAAATATCTAACATTAAAAATGAAATATAAAAAATATATGAATATAAACGAAATAAAAAATATGAAATCATTAAAAAAACATTTATTTTACTAGTGCGATGTTTATTTCACCACTCATCATGAGTTCGCAGAATATAGTTTAATTATTAATTATAAACAAATAATGTATTTTTTAATGCATTGGTTTTCACTACTTTGGCCGTTATAAAATAAATATATTTTGTAAAAATGTGATAAATCTCAATGGGCCCTCAAAAATGCAAGGCGGGCCGCGGGTTACTATCCCTGCTATAGCAGAACAGTGGAACGACAACAAATTCTGAGTAAAATTATTTAAAAATAATTCTAAAAACTAGTATAAAAGTTGTAGATAATTCACAGTAAGACGGATATCATTTTTAACATTAAATGCTATTTTGTCACGATTTTATTCCTAAATTGTGGGGAAAAAAATCATTTCAATAATGGGTTTGAAATTTTAATTAGCGTGAGAAAGTTATGCGGTCATAAAGAATGCAGTTGCAGTCATGGTTAAAAAAATAACTGAATTTAAATATACTTAAATTTTTTTTAAGTTAATAACAAAATATGCGCAGAATTAGAAAATGTTAAAAAAAAAAAAAAGGCTCATTATAAAATTTTATGTATATTTATTATATTATAGAACAGTAGAACGAAAACCAGTTCTGAGTAAAAAAAAAATAAAAATAATTCTCAAAAACTGTAAAAATAGCATAAAAGTTGTAGATAATTCTCAGTAAAACGGATATCCTTTTTTAAAATAAACTAATTGCTTTTTTGTCACAATTTTAAAACTAAACGAAAAAAAAATCATAACTATTCCAATAATGGGCTTAAAATTTTAATTAGCGTTAGAAAATTATGCGGTCATAAAGAATGCAGTTGCAGTCATGGTTAAAAAAAACTGAATTTAAATATACTTAAAAAATTTTCGTATATTTTATTTCCAAAGAAGAAAAATATATTGTTTGTAAAGATCGGTGAAAGATTTGGATATAATTTATATTTATTAGTATACTTGCCTGATTTTTTTTTCATATTTTTCTACGTGTTTTATATAACTACATTATTTTATTTAACTTTAAATTTAATTTGAAACTAGGAATTCCCAATTTAAAAAAAAACCCTTAAAGATATAAATAGTGCATTAAAATTGTAAATTATTCATTTTAAGTGGGAAAAAAATGAATTCAGGTCTACGTTTTATTTTTTTTTTAATGTTATCAAATCATTTATATTTGAGTAAACTTATTTACATAAAATTAAGTTTATTTCTCTACAATAAAATTATTAATAATGATTATTTTTCTTAGAACTTTTTTTTTTTTTTTTTAAATTCAAATGTTTCATTTTTGTATCTCATATTATGTTATTTAATATATAAATCTTACAATTGGGATTTCTTTTTACAGCTAGATTATAAAAGAATTTTGTAAACCTAATTTGTAGCAAAAGTTTTGTGTAAGGGTATGAATACATTTGAATTCTTAACCATAATACGATTAAGACCTTGAAATAAAGCAAAGAATATGGTACGTTAAAGATCCTTAATAATTTATTTTTGTTTATTTCTGTTACGAAATTTAAACAACGTGATAGTGATAACTTAAAACAAATAGAGACCTTATGCTTTTTAAACATGTCATGGTTGAAAACAAGTGTCACAAGGACAGTGAGTTTTCGAGTGGTAAAAATTTCTCCTGTAAATATTCTCCGTTATCAATTTTATTTGGTCAGTGCATTGATTTTTAATAGTTTAACCTTTTCTTTCTTTCTTACTTTGAAAAAGTTTAAGAAAAATTTAAAAAAAAAATTTTTTTTTTCTTCTTTTTAATGCAGCTGGCAAACACAGACATGGACGTCTTGGATGCCTTAAGGCAAATGCTGCACAGACGTACTCACTTTGCATTACCCAAGGGGCGCGTGTAACTTGAAGATAAGCTACGGAAGCGGAGTAACAATGCCCCCGCAACGCTCTACGATCTTATTAGACCGGGACCTACAGTTTAAAGTGGATTCCGAACCACTACAAACATCCATGGCACCGCCGGGATTCGAACCCGAAACCGGTGGTACCGAGCGCTAGCCACTCGGCTATTCAGGCCCAGAAAAATTAAAATAATAATAATAATAGCCTCTTACGTCTACTTGTTTATTATGAATTATGATTATCAATATTTTTATAGTGTGTTATGTAAGTGACGTATTATTGAAGTTTTGAAATAATTTAATTATTTAAAGAACACTTTATTAGGTTTGGTTTGTCGCTCTACGGTCATCTTGTGCACACGAGGGCTAAACAGACCGGGAACTACAGTTTAAAGTGGATTTTGAACCACTCACAAATATCCATGCCACCACCAGGATTCGAACCTGACGCCTGGGATACCAAAAATTAGAGCACTTTATTAGGTAAAAGTTTTAAGTAATAAAAACACGAAGTTTCGTTTAATTAATTAACAAACAAACATGCAACATCAATAAAAAGCATAAATTAATAATTTAATATTTAAAAATCAATCACTTTTTCTTCCCACTTTATTTAATGAATCAAAACGATTTTTTTTCATCAAATTGCTATCATTAAAAAAGTTCGAAATGAAGATATTTATTTAATATACAATATTAAGCTAGTTATTCATTTCATCGTATTTTGAAAAGTTATGAAATTTTTATCGAGAAGAGAACTTTTTTCTTCCTGATTTATTTAATGTATCAAAATGTTTTTGTTTTTTTTATATCAAATTGCTATCATTAAAAAAGTCTGTTCGAAATGAAATTAGTCTCTTATTAATTTGTTAGTTATTCATTTCAATCGCCTTTTGAAAAGTTATGAAACTTTTATGGAGAAGAGAAAAAAGAAAATCTTCCATAAGATAATTTTTTTTATTCTTGTCTGTTTTGCACCTTAAATAAAAAAAACAGAATTTTTATTTAAGGTTTTTGAAAAAGAGAAACAGAAATTTTTCTTTCCCATACCGGAAACGAAAAAAAAGCACCCGAAAAAGGCGCTAAAAAGCGACTACTTGCCTCCGTTTATCGATCTTTTGGCAACGTCACCTTGGAGTTTCTGGCAACCCTATTTTTGAGACATCTATGTCTCGTTAATATGGCGATAACCCCTCAGTCTCAAATCCGCAGACAAGTCAATGACAAATAGTAACTTTTTGTGACGGTTTTTGTGCGTACTTTGGAAGGCATGGGTGGACAAACAGTTTTTTTTTTTTTTTTTGTTTACCTCATAAAATTTCGCAATTTTTTGTTCTCTTTAGCGTACAATTTAATTTATACAGTTCTATTTATCTTTGCTGTTTAACAAAGTCGGTTTAGGTGTGACAAAATTCAGTTTAGAAGTAAACAAATGTGAAATTACTAAATATTACTTTAAGAATAAACAACGAATTGCTTTTAAAATACATACGTATATTTTTTTTTCTCATCAGTAATATAACAATTTTTAAAAAAAAATATTTCTGTTATGAAATTATGCAATGTTTAGATAATAAAAAACGTAATTTTGAGATTTTTACCTTGAATCAATATCGTAAATATGTTATTTCTTTTTTCTAAAACATGTTTGATCGGTAATGTTGAGAAATTTATTTTAAATCTTGAGAAATAATGTTTATATTCCTTTATTATTATTTTTTTTTAATTTAGTAAATGTTACAGTATCTACTAAATATTGATCAGATGCATACTTTTTTAGCGTATTATGAAAGGGCTATATTATACGCATATTAATTAATTAATTTAGCAAACATAAATATAAACATTTTTTTAAAATAAGCTGATTTTTTTTTATTTTTAAGCCAATTACTTATTATATATTATCAAATACTATAGTTACTAATATATTAAACATTTTAATTTTAAACCAATTACTATATAATAATTGACATATATTATATATATATATATTTCGTTTTTTATTTTCCGCTTTCACTGATTAAAGGAAATAATTAAAAATAGTTTTATTTTTTAAAATAGTCAATTTTCTATTTATTCCCTTAAAACCTGTATAAATAAAATTGATAGTCAAACGTTTATTTTAAACATTCTAATAGTTTAAACATGCCCCCCCCTTCCCCCTTTCCTCCCTCTCATCGATTATACGTGAAAAATAATTCGTGAAACATTTAGGGAAGAATCTGTTCGTAGTTCCAAATAACCTCAACAGATGGCAGTAAAAGTCTTTCTATGAACTACCAGGAAATGCTTGTTTTTTTCCTTGCAAATAATTAGGTTAATAACGAAAGCAATTGATTTCGATACGTATTTTGCATTTTAAGGGGAAAAATACAAACATTAATCAAAATTACAAAGATAAATGTCAACTAATTGATTTCTATATGTTTAAATATAGATGTATTTATGATGTTTTTATTCAATATTTGTGCACTAAATTTCTACATAATTACAGAAACTCCCATTGCAATAATGAGAAACTAATAAAATACGCTTTTAAAAATTTGTTAAGAAATATGAGTATTTAAAATTCTACAAATATTTACATAAATATTTTATAAAAATATAACGAGTATTTATTACAATTTTTATTTATTTATTTTTTTTTTTTTAAATTTAAAAGAGGAAAAAAGAAAGAAAAAATGGTGCATTGAATAAAATTTTTAAAAAGTGATATTTTGCTACAAATTAAATTTTCAATAAAATAATTGTGCTTTTAAAATATTATGCATGTGTAATTAAACATTGTAATATGAAGACATTTCGCATTTGTATTTTTACTGAATAACAGGTTACAATAGGGAAAAAATAAATAAAGTAGAGAAAGGATTTTGAAATACCATGTAAGGCATTATGAAAGTGACTTAAGCGTAAAGATAAAATAGACGTCCTTTTTATGATAAGAATTTGAGGTATTTGAAATAGTAATACAATGTTAAAAAATTTTTTAACAATTTGTATGTTAATTTTCAACAATTATTTTTTTAACTTACAACAACTTTTACTTGAAAAAGATCAATTCAAAGAATTCAAAGTAAAAATCTTTCAAGAAGCAGTAAAAAAAATTTTTATATTAAAAAAAATTTTTTTTTTCATAATCTTATTAGTTATTCTATATAATAAGTATATCTTTAAGTGCAATCTGCATAATGAGATAATATGTATTTTATAGTCGTAAAAATCGAAATTTTTAGCATTAAAGTGATATTAATATTACGGTTGATGTTAATACTTCTATACTATAATACAGTCTGTATAATGAGATAATTTGTATTTATTAGTCGTAAAAATCAAAATTGTTAGCATTAAAGTTATATTATTATGGTTGATACTAATACTTCTATTTCAGCAACAGCTTGTAAAAAGAAATTAAAGAATTGAATTTAAATTTTACAATTTTATTCATTTTGATCTCAATATTTAGATTAAAATTAAAGTTACTCATATATTAACTAACAAAAATCAGGTTTCAAATTTTGTTTATCATATATAACAGTATATCAAAAACATTGTCCTAAATATTGATAAACAAAAGATTTATGATTGATTATAACATTTCTAAGCAAACCAATATTTAATTTATGACTTTGTTTTCCACTTATTAATAACTATTTGACATGCATGATTGCCTTAAATAAAAACAAGGTTTAACAAATACGGTTATGCTCTTCTAGCCTTATATGCAACCTTCGTTTCTGAAAAAATTGTGTAATGATAGTTTACTTCTAATGTATGACACTTTGTCGAAAGAAAAGAAACCTCGTTTTATTTTATTGCTCAATGTCGTTTTGTTTTTGGAAATGCAACGTTTTGCATTCCATTTGTGAGGTGATAATAGAGAGTTTTTGCATGCCGTATTTTGGACGTCCGTTAGCTTTTTCTCCCTAGCGCGCATGCTCATAGGAAACATTATTACAGATACGCATGCGCAATTTCCTTTGAGCATGCGCGCTAGGGAGAAAAAGCTAACGGACGTCCAAAATACGGCATGCAAAAACTCTCTAATGTGAGATCGCTTTCTTTACAGCAAAATAAAAGTTATTATCGAATTTCGTTTCATTTTACTGTTTATAACTTTGGCAGTTTTAAAATTGTTGTAAGAAGATCATGTTTTTTTGTTTATTATTATTATTACTATTATTAAATAGGTAAATAAATTAAATTGATTAGATTGATTTTTTATTATTTAAATTTAACGTTTTATTTAAATAATAAAACTGAGTGTTTAAAAAAATTGCGATTTGGTTTAATTAAATTTAGCTCAATTTAAAGGTAACTGGTTATAATTAAATGAGTTACATGAAAAAAGCATCTCATAACTTCTTGCAATGTTCATGTTCATGTTTTTAAGATAAAATGAATATATTATAAGGAGAAATAATTTTCAATATTATTATTGTACATATATTTTATATGAATATGAATTTATATTTTTATACATATTTTTGTCAAAAAATAATATTTGGATATTTTAGGGTCAATGATATAATAATTGGCCTTAAAATATTCAAAAAAAATTTTAATGAAAATAAAATAACATGATGCCTTCTTAAAAGAGAAAAAAAAATGATAAGTAGTCAGTAATAAGTTAGTTATTAATTAAATTAATTAGCAGAGTAATTATTATTAATTAGTTTGTAATCCTATTTTCAGTGCATTTTACTAAGTACTTTTATACTTTTTTTTTTAGAAATTAAAATTTTAATATTACAATTAGATTTTTTTGGAAAAAAATTAAATTTAGATAATTTTGGTTCTTATGAAACAATTTATTAAAAAATTATCATGAATTTGAAATGTATCAAATTTTTTGATTCTCTTTATAAATTAAGTGTTACAAATAAACTAAAAAAAAAATTAGGACGGGAAAAAATTGAAAACTTCATTTTTGAAACTTGTTTAAAACTTTTCAGGGTTTTAAACATTTTTTAAAAAGGTTTAAAAAACATCATTTTTTTTTAATTACGTTTCGTTATTTTTTAATCATCTTATATATTGCTTAACTCAACTTATTATTACTTTATATATTGTTATGCGCAAAATGTTATTCAAAGCCTCCATATATTCAAAGATAATATAAAGATTTTCGCAATTTTTATAATGAAATAGATAATAAAATTAATTAAACGAAAATATTTTTTTAGGATGGCCCATTGTTACACAAATTTCCAGAGAAATGATTTTATATAGAAGGAAATTTTATCAATGTTTTTTTAAGGCATGTTTTGTTTTCATTATTTAAAGTATTTTTTCGGTTAAAAAATTTTAATTTAAAACTTAAAATATACATATGTGTCAGGTCTTTCAAAAATTTAAAATACTACCAAATAACCTATATCTAATTCCAAATTCTATCATAAGTAAATATAGTTGGTTATAAATAATATTTTAATAAAAAACGTTATAACAATTTATTTATTTAGCATATAAAAATATGATTTATATTATTCTAATTAAAAAAATATATGCATGCAATCGTTTTTAAATAAATATATTTGCATAGATAAAATAGTTGGAATTCTTTTAAAAATATCAACTTGAGAAAAAAAATATATAAATAATTAGACATATTTTCCAGTTTTTTTTTCCTCCCAAATTCCTCCATTAAGGTAATTTTTGTTTTGTTTTCTGAAAAAACTTAAAAATCAATTAAGTCTTTAACTTTTGAGGTATTCGTCATTAAAGGGGAAAATAAAATAAAAAGGGAAAAATAAAATTATACGGGAAAGGGAAGGCGAAATAAAAAGGGAAAAATTAAATAATACGATAAAAAAAGGTGAAAATAAAATAAAATAAAAAGGGGGGAAGGAGGGGGGGAGGGAGGAAAAGGTAAAAATAAAATAATACGACAAAGGTAAAAATGAAATAATACGATTCCTCTATTTTTTAGTTTTGCTTTGCAATGTCTTTCGTGACAATTTTTATAGCCACTCATCTGCTTTTCTCTTAAATAAAAGGGGCAACGGTCGTACCTGTTACGGAGTTCCTAGGTGGTTTTAAGAACCACAATACCTCCACATCTTAATTTAGTTAGAAAATTTGCATAAAATGTAATTGCTTAAATTATAGAATATTGATAAATAAAAATAGAACAATTAAAATTTAGGAAACACATCTCTTGCTTGAGAACAATTAAAACAAGAGGTCGATTGAAGGAAAATAGGTAGCAAACGAAAGAAAATACAACAACAATTAGAATCCTACGAAGAAAGAATGTAATAAAAAAGATTTTTTTTTTTTTTTTTTGTAAACATTGTATCGAAAAATCGGGGCAACGGGCAACGGGCGTACCTGTACGGAGTTCCTAGGTGGCTTTAATAGCCACAAAACCTCCACATCTTAAGTTAGATAGAAAATTTGCAAAATGAAATTGCTTCAATTAAAAATCGAAAAATCGTCAATTGCTCATAACATCTGCACCAATTATTTTACGCAAAAGCGTGCAGGAAAGGCAAGAAGAAAAGAAGATTAAAAAAAAAAAGATGCGACAGGTGGTTGTCAATGACTGCAACTTAAACAATAAAAGTACGGATTACAGAAACAGAATTAGTTCATTTGATATTAATTCAATTAGATGGCAAGGCCTCCCCAAAGCGGATCTTTACACACAAAAAAAGTAAATTAAAATTAAACCATTTCCCATGTGTTAGTTCATTTTAAGGTTGGTTATTGTTCATTTTTAGCGTGATTTTGCGGTCGTGTTTCTTGGTTTAAAGTGGATGAGGGAAAATCGAGACCCCACGCGTGGGTAGGGGGAGAGTGGGGTATTAACTTAGATAAATGGGGGTCGTCCACATATTCAGAAAATTTAATAAATGATAACTAGATATTAAATGGGAGTAACTCATGTTAAAGCATAAACATGGGGATAATTAATTTTATTTTATTAATAAAAGATTAAACAGGGCATGCGAGGGAAAAAAACCCATTTTTCTTCTTAATGAAGACGCAATAAAAAAATACAATAAACATTATTTTGGTTTATAAGGTTATCAATTATTTCTTTTATATTTTTGAACAAGAAAAAATATATGGATAAAGATTTATCATAATTCGTTTAAAAACCTTATAATATGATCTCCTTATAGATAAAACCATACAATCTGTTTTTTTTTTTTTTTTTTTTTTTTTTATGAAATATTAATTTATTCATACTTAAACAATAAAATTCCAAATAGAAAAAAATTATTAGATTTATGTGGAAAAGCAAAAAATAATGAAATTATCGATAATTTTATGACAATTAATCTATAATTTTATACAAGAAAAAGATAATAAAATTCAGTCATAAATGTTATAAAATTTGCATCTTTAATCCTAAAAAGTTAAATCATTTGATGGAATTATCAGAACAATAAATCATTAAAAAATATTTCACTTTATTTCATTGCTCTATTTAATCTTTTAATAAAGAGCTTCTATTTTTTGCGTAAGCATATATACAACACGAATATGTAATGACAGGTGATAGGTCAACCCATGGCAATGGAAACAGGACATTCAGGGATAACTGCTCCAAATTTGCGTTTTGTAGGGGGGTAAAGAACTTGTATTAAACAGCTTTTCTGTTGATATGTGATGATTGCACAAATCACAATCTTCGTCGATTTCTGAAAGCAGTAAGTGTAACACGTGCCACTAGTTCCTTTTCATACGAGATGATTGCGAAAATCCCAATACGTGTTGATTGCGATGCCATTAGCTTCTTTTTATACGAGATGATCGCAATCTTCATCGATTTCTGAAAGCAGTAAGTGTAACACGTGCCACTACTTCCTTTTCATACGAGATGATTGCGAAAATCCCAATACGTGTTGATTGCGATGCCATTAGCTTCTTTTTATACGAGATGATCGCAATCTTCATCGATTTCTGAAAGCAGTAAGTGTAACACGTGCCACTACTTCCTTTTCATACGAGATGATTGCGAAAATCCCAATACGTGTTGATTGCGATGCCATTAGCTTCTTTTTATACGAGATGATCACAATCTTCATCGATTTTTGAAGGCGATCACTGCAACACATGCCACAAGTGAATTTGAATTTGAGCTCTATCGTATGATAATTGCCCGATACTGTTGGACTACGAATCCCGCCATAAAACACTTTGAAAAGTGAAAATTTTAGTATACAAATTCCTAATAAAATAAAATTCGCAATTAAAAAAATACATACATATACTGTTAATGTTTTATGGTTAAAACACTAGTTGCCCGTTTTCAAGGGAGATCACACTGCATGCATAGAATTAAAGCTTTAACTTTAATAAATAGGTTTCAATTTTTCCATCTTATTTTCAACTGCATAGAGGGGAGGGTAAAAATGAGAACTTCCTTTTTAAAGTTTTACTCGGTCCCTTAAGATAAAGTGCAAACAAGCCGAGACCCAAAGACCATTACCGCTATTCTAATCACCGTAATCCTCTGCCTTTAAAGCGATGCTTCCGCTCTTGAATACAACTTCCTACTTAGTTGCAACTGTAAACACGTCAAACCTATTCCGATCAAAGCGTACCCACAAAGATATTCGTGATGTGGTTCTTAGGAACGAATTTCTTGATTTCGGTCTTTATTCATTAAATACTGAGGCATAGCGAATGTTCATTAAATAAAAACAGTGCACGCTTTTAAATTAAAAATGGATGCAATATTCTACAAATAATTAGTAATCTTGTTATTAACAAAACATTAGCAAGATTATTTTACTATTAATGCATATCTGAATATCTTTTTTTCTTTCTAATGCAGCTGGCAAACACAGACATGGACGTCTTGGATGCCTTAAGGCAAGTGCTGCACAGACGTACTCACTTTGCATTACCCAGGGGGCGCGCGTAACTTGAAGATAAGCTACGGACGCGGAGTAACAATGCCCCCGCAACGCTCTAAGATCCTATTAGACCGGGACCTACTTTTTTAAGTGGATTCCGAACCACTACAAACAACCATGGCACCGCCGGGACTCGAACCCAAAACTTGTGTTACCGAGCACCAGCGCGCTAGCCACTCGGCCATTCAGGCCCTATATTCTTTTAATATAGTTTTCCTAATATGCTTATTATTCCACCAAAAAAATTTTTGTTCCACAATTTCTATCAATTATAAAGTATCACCGCCAAACAATGTGAAGAAAATTGCCCTTAGACATGTCATTCCATGATACCAGCCAAGTCTGCTGTTCACTTTACAATGACAGCACAGAGTCCATGTCGATGTCTGTCATTGCAATTCGGAATGAATATCTTATAGGAAGATGTGTGGATGGGTCTCCAACCATTTTCTCACACCCGGTGAAAGGGCTTTTCTGGCTTACAGATTTAATGCGTCCATTGTTAATATTGGCATGAGAATGTCCGATTCGGTCCTTTTGCAGAGATTTCGAATTAAGTTTCTTTTGTTCAAATGCTTGGCCAGACTCGTGGCCCGGTGGCAACGTGGGCAAATATCGCGCAGAAAGGTCGAGGTTTAAATTTGTTGGCCGCATGGTTATAATCATTGGTTTCAGAAACGAGTTAACTCGATGGCGATTATGATATTGCGCCATGTATCGATAGTCGGGCTGTCTGGTGGGATTTTCCAAGTTTTCTCCCATACAAAACGCAAATGCGGTGCTAAAAGTTCTTTAATTTCACGCATGGGTAGGTTGTTCGTGGTATGCACGAACCTACAGATGTTCCTCTCTCGCCTTTCTAATTGGTGGGAAGCTACATAGCTCAAGGTATGGGGTGAAATATGGAGAAAAGAAAAAGAAAAGTCCAAATGCTTGACCCTAGCGGCAATGTGGGTAGCTAGCAAGCAAGTAGGCTGATGTTCGAACCCACTGGTGTAAAGGTAGCACTGATGCAGTCATTGCTTTACGAAACGATGAAACTCGATAGAGATTGTAACAATGTGTGTAAAGCATTTCGCATCCATAGTCAGGCTACCTGAAGGACGTTTCATGGCTTTCTCCCATACTATAAGTGGGGATCATGGTTTTCTCCCATACTAAAGTCCTCCTTCAGCATCCGTCTATCCTCTCTTCAAGACGCGTAGATGGGCTGATCGATGAGTTCATGAGGTGAACCGATAGTCCACCCTCAATTATTTTATAGGGGGGAGTACTTAGTAGAAAAAGAAAAGAACAGTATAAATGCTTGTGCAGGATTGGCCTGGTGAATAGAACTTTGGATTATGGAGTCGAGTGTGCTTAATTCGAAAAGTGATGTCGATAAACCTTTACTCTTAAACGATTTTCCATTGGAAAAGAAGGTAAGCAGCCCAGTTACCAATCTTGAGGTGGATATCAATTCAAAATTAACTATAGACGTAGTGTTGTGGTATGCTGCAATAATAATAGTTCAGAAGTTTAACGCATTACTACATTACATAATTTCGCAAATAATTAAATACATACTGATTTTATTCATTAAATATAATATATCAATTCATTATTGCATTATTACATTCACTCCATGTAATTAAATATATAGATTAAATAACTCACGTTTGATAGCGAAAAATATGCTCTCCACTCACTAATATGCTGAAATATACACCACACAAATTGCCTCAAAGCAATAGGCTCGCTTCAGAAATTAATATGTATATAGCATAAGTAGATTTTGTTTAATTTAATTAAAAATTCTATTTGCACCAAGTTCAATAACAAAAGATAATGATGTGAAATGAAAAAAATTTCCCCTTTTACAATACTAAATAAGTAATGTAGAATGGAAAATTAAAACAATATTAAAAGAATAAAGAGAATGTTTCAGCATTATTTTAAAATAACCAAACAGATCAATTCCAAAAAAAAAAAAAAAAAATTGAACAGATGTAATAAATCTTAATTTTAAACAAAAGCTGCAAAAAAGAAACTTTTATTTATTTTTTTCTGCCCAAAGAGTAAACTTACATAAGAAGCAAAATGTCTTGTTGACAATTGCCTGTTATTTAATAATACGCTAACTTAAAAAAAAAGAAAAAAAAATCGTAAAAATTTCAATTAACTGACTTTTCCTATTTATTAAAAGCGTCTAGACAAATCGACAGAGTTTTTGCCTCCATCTAACAAAAAAGATTATATAATCTATTGTGATTTTATAAAAAGATTTTATTAAAAGAATCAGAAAAAAAAAGAGACAGATTTTTATGCAAATCTTCGTCTAAACTATGCCACTTAATTCGGTGTTAAGTGACAAAACAAGACAGTTAAAATTTGTTTTAAACAGAATCACGGGCCTGAAAAATTTAAAATTCCGAAAAATAAAGTTTTTTTTCTCTCTCCTTTTAACGGTGACTATTGCATATGAAACTACAGAAAACGTAACCGGGCATTTTAATTCCAACCCCAGAAGTTGTCAAGAAGTACTTTTGCCTTTTAGAACTCGTGCGATGTATTGAAAATGCATTAACAGAAAAACCAGACATTGCTTGTCAAATTGTCTAGACGTTTTAACTTGGGGGAAGTCTTTATAGATTAGGCTTTCATGGAATATAAAGACTTACATAAATATATATGCGCCTTCTCCGCCGAGAACTTGTCTTTATTTTTAAATTTCCAGACTAACCAGTTACTGATTAGCTAGACGGGGTTATTAGGGATGGAATTTTGTTGGCGGTTATGCAGATTTTTTATTTTATTTTATTTGTGTGTGTGTGTGTGTGCTGAGGTTAACTCCTTATTTTAAAAAAATGTTTTTATTTTTGGCATTTTCGCTTTGTCTTCATCAATGCGTCCTTTTAAAATAGATTGATCAAGAATCTTTGTTCTTGGTAAATGACGTTCAAGCTCCACCTACCTTCTCGCTTTGTCTTGGTGTTAAACGTGATGTGGTTAGAGTTTCGATACTTAACCAAAAATAAATTCATTTTAGCCTGTGTAGAAAATACATGTATATTCATAAATGTGTGCTAATTAGATTATCAAAGAAGGTTTATTACACTTATATAAAAAATATAACCCTCACATAATATTATTTTCATAATTTTGTTTTTACATTTTGATGCTGTGGGCTGTTGAAAATGTTTTAATTTGATGGGTTTAGTTTGTCGCTCTACGGTCCCTTTCTGCACACTTTGGGCTAATTAGACCGGGACCTACAATTTAATATGTTGTTGTTTCTTATCCCACATGGCTGGCCAAGCCCACGAGCCCATACGTACTCATGACTGAAGGGGAAGGAAGCAGCTTCTGTTGTGATGGAGCACCCGTAGGTAGAAGTCTGGCTTTGGCTCCGTGACGCTTTTACAGTCATAGGAGACCGGGACCTACGGCTTAAAGTGGATTCCGAACCACTACAAACATCCATGGCATCGCCGGGATTCGAACCCGAAACCTGTGGCTCCAAGCACCCAGAGCGCTAGACACTCGGCCATTCAGGTGCCAAATTTATGAATGCCAACGGCACGCAGTGTTCCCAGGTGGTCACCCACCCAAGTACTGACCGCGCCCAATGATGCTTGACTTCGGTGATCTAACGAGAACCGGTATATTCAGCATGGTATGGCCGTTGCTACAATTTAATATGAATACCGAAACACGAACAAACAACCATGTCACCGCCGGGATTCGAATCTGAAGCCTGTGGTACCAACGGCTGGAGCGCTAGTTAATCAGCCATTAGGCCGCTTTTTAATTTGGTTTGTCTTGTTTTATTTGTCGCTCAAACGGTCATTTTGTGCACACTTTGGACTACTTAGACAGGGACTTACAATTTAACGTGAATACCGAACATCTATGCGAACAAACATCCATGCCACCGCCAGGATTGGAACCTGAAATCTGTGGTACCAACGGCCAGAGAGATAGCCAATTGGCCATCAGACTGCTTTTTAATTTGAAGAGATTGTGAACGGAAAGTGCTTAAGTAATACCGATCTACAGGGGTCTGATGGCCGAATGACTAGCGCTCTAGTGACTTGTGCCACAGGTTTCGGGTTCGAATCCAGGAGTGCCGTCGATGTTTATATAGTGATTCGGAATCGACTTTAAACCGTAGGTGCCGGTCTAATATGAATATTGTGTGTAGAGCTGACAACCCTATTCCGTAAAAAGAAAAACATTTCCTGCCTCGAAATCTGTCAGTAGGCTCACCGTAGGGATGTTGCGCCAGTGAAGAAGAATACTGATCTATTTTTTTTTTCTTTCTAATGCAGCTGGCAAACACTTAGACAGCTTGGTCTTGGATGCCTTAAGGCAAACGCTGCACAGACGTTACTCACTTTGCATTACCCAGGGGGCGCGTGTAACTTGAAGATAAGCCACGGACGCGGAGTAACAATGCCCCCGCAACGCTCTACGATCCTATTAGACCGGGACCTACGGTTTAAAGTGGATTCCGAACCACTACACACATCCATGGCACAGCCGGGACTCGAACCCGAAATCTGTGGTACCGAGAGCCAGAGAATACTGATCTATTTACAACTATTATTTATCTTTACAAACAATTATTAATGAAAAATAGACACTTTTCAATTTAACTATTTTATAATATAAAATTCTTAAGTTAAAAAAAGAACTAAAGATTAAACTTGTATATTAAGATATAATTCATTTTAAAGATTTGAAAATTTCTCTTTTGAATTTATATTACGTTCAAATGCTGGAACTTTTGCGTCAATGCCAATAAATGAATTCAAAGAAAGCAGCCTAATTTGATTTAAGGAAGCCATTGAATTGCATTCAAAATCCAAATAACATCCAGAACAAGTTATTTTAAAAACGTTCGTAAAAGATGAGTGAGAGATTCAATCTCATAAGTTTAATATCCGGTTTGGCTAAAATGAATCCAATATTCAATAATAAGAATCTTTTAGTTTATATTATTTATTTCTTTTTTATTATTTGAATGAAGTACATTTCTTATTATTTTTGATATGGGAAATTTAGAGTTAGTCTTCTATTGTTGTAAGATTTCAATGGCCTAGAAACAAACTAAATCTACATAATCAAATTAATCGTTGTATTTATTTATTTTTCTTAATTTTTATAATGCATAAAGTTTTTATTGTTTAAAAAATTTGACCGATAAAATTATTCTCAGTAATAACCATTTATGATTCAAATAAAATTATTTTTGATACGAAATGTACCATAGTTAACATTTTAAAGGTTTAATTTTTTTCTTACTCAATATTTAAATTTCGGAAAACCGCAATTAAAAAACAATTTTTTTTATTTGAAATTGAAAATTTTGATGGCTTACAACTTGCATCTTTTTTCAACTCCTACTATTAGCTCACACTCTCACTATATATATCTTGTTCAAACTTTCAATCGTTAATAAAATACTTTTTATTCATCCACTCAAGTTCAAATACATTTTTTTAAACTTGTAGTGGATGACGCTTGACGTTAATACAGTTTTTTCAAATATTAATTCATTCATTAAATTTAATTAGTTTTTTTTTAGATTTAAGTTGCATGTATCTACCGATAGATGGCGCCAGATATAAGAGGAAAATTTCAACTATAAAGTTTTATTTATGAAGGAAAAAAAAGTAGGAATTGACTATAAAATTTTTTTTTTATATTACTTGTTTGATAGTTTGGGTTGGTATGTCGCTCTACGGTCTTTTTGTACACACTTTGGGCTAATTAGACAAGGACCTACAGTTTAATGTGTATTCCGAACTACTCACAAACATCCATGCCATCGCCAGGATTCGAATCTGATGCCTGTGGTACCAAAGGCCAGGCAATTGGCCATCAGAGCGCTCCTTTTTTCGATAATCTTGGGTAATTTTGTAATTATTATTTATTAATTTTTTAACTTACATTATGATAATATCTTAAAAAAGAAGATATTAATAAATAACAATTTGAAAACTTTTCAATGTGTTAACACCTAAATATTGATGTATCCAGAATTAAGATGCCTTTTTTTTGTGTGTGTGTGGGGGGGGGAATACAATTGCTCAAATTTTATTTATGTTCAAGTATCTTGCTGATTTACAGATTTTGTTAATTGGGGAAAACAATTTTAATAAAAAATCCCGAACAAAGTTTTTTTTTTATGGAAGTCAAATAAATATATAAATTATTTATTTATCAAAGCATCATCTTTAATAAATAAATCTTTGTTTTCAAATTGAGTTTTTTTTCTGTCTATGATTGGGAAACTAATGGATTCTTTGTATTTTCTCCAGGAAATAACAAAGCTAATCAAGCTTCGATTTATTTACAAATAAAGCACGAGTCAATTACTTGCGTTCTAATCAGAGAGAATTCAATAAATAAATTATGATTAGGTTTAATTTAAGAGATTAACATCTCAAGGTCACACGTATCTCTGATACATGTGACCTTGAGATTTTCATAATTATCTTTTTAAATGGCAGCGTAGAATCCTGCATAAACAATGACATAATGAAAGGTAACTAAAACACTTTCTTTATATTTGTTTACCTGGAATTTATCCTGAATCATTATATCTTAAAACTATTTCATTTTAAATAATGACATTTAAGAAAAGATTTAATTACATTATTTCCTTAACATCATAAATTGTAAATATACAGATATCTGTGCTTTCCTGTATATAAATTAAATTTTTTCGACGCACTCAAAAAATTAAATAATCAAGAATGTGTTTTTGCCGTTAAATGTTTTTAAATAATTTGATCAATCCCAGAAAACAGTTTTACTTAACTAATGCCCCGACCTCGATATTGCTTCAAGATGGATAGGAAGTTACTTTGATAATTCAGCAGTTAGTTTTTTTATTAGTTGTCATGATGAATGAGCTCATGAGCTCTTTTTCGCGATTTACGGCTGGGTTGCGGATTTCTTGAAAACACTGATCAACTTTTATTTCATAATCCAATTGTTTTTTTTTATTTCATAAAAGGAATCCTCTGAATAGTATATTTCAATCAACAATAGTATATAGTACGTAGCATCAATGGCATACTAATCAACAGTATATTTTCGCCGCTAAATTTTTTTAATAATTTGGGCAATCCAGAAAACAGTTTCACTTAACTAATGCCCCGACCTTAATATTGCTTCAAGATGGATAGGAAGTTGCTTTGATAATTCAGCAGTTAGTTTCCTTATTAAGTTTTCATTATGAATGAGCTCATAAGCTTTTTGTCGCCATTTATGGCTTAGCTGCGGATTTCTTGAAAATACTTATAAATTTTTGTTTCATTCATTATCCAGTTGTTTTATTATTCTAAGACAGGCATCCTCTAAATAGTATATTTCAATCAACAATAGTATAGTATATAGCATCAATAGTATACTAATCAACATGGTTAGTTTTGTTATTAGTTTTCATTATGAATAAACTTTTTATGAGATCATTCTAATCCCGATTTATGGCTTGGTTGCGGATTTCTTAAAAACCCCTGTCAATTTTTGTCTCATAATCCAGCTGTTTTTATTTATTTCGTCAAAGAAATCCTCTAAATATTTTTTGACTATGTTTTTATTGTATTTTAAACTTTAATAACGAACACAAACTGAAAATGGTTTGTATAAAACCTCATTGATTCATCTCCCCATTAGACTTTTTATATAATCAAGAATATTGAATTATCCCGATTGAAAATCATTAAAATCGACAGATAATTTAACTTCACCATAGAATTCAGGGTACACGAGAAGCGATGCAAGCTTAATTTAAAAATGAAAAAGTAGAGTGGATAAAACCACTCAAGGCTGTAAATGGCCTTAAACGTTTTAAGTAGCCTAAATTTTTTTACCCTTAAACATTCTAACCAGTTGGATGCAGAAAGAGAAGATTGCTTTCTAGAGAATTCTTCAGGGGAACTGGCTCTTGTTGCTATCAAGAAAAACAGGAAAACTCCAAGTATCATAGTGATGGCCCTACACTAAGAACTAGTCATTTTTCGTTAGATGAATCACCCTTATTCTATGAGTGTGAGTGACGATTCAATGAGGTTTTATGGCGAAGCTTTATTTAAAATTAAAGCCACTCAAGGCTTTGAGTGGCCTTAAACATTTAAGTAGCCTAAATGTTTTTAGCCTTAAACATTCTAACCAGTTGGATGCAGATACAGAAGATTTCTTTTCAGATAATTCTTTAGGGAAATTGGCTCATATACTTATGTTGCAATCGTCTCACAGTGATGGAACTACACGAACTTTAACTAAGCAAGTCATCAGTCTTTAGACGAATCTCCCTTATTCTATGGCGGACTGATGACCAATAGGCTAGCATTCTGCTGTTTGGTACCACAGGCTTCAGGTTCGAATCCTGGCGTTGGCATGGATGTTTGTGAATGGTTCGGAAACCACGTTAAACAGTAGGTCCCGGTCTAATTAGCCTAAAGTGTGCATAAAAATGGGCGCCGGGCGACAACCCCCCAAAAAAAAACACCTGATTCTATGAGCGACGAATCAATGAGGTTTCATTGCAAAAGTATGAGAGAGGTGAGAGTACAGTAGAGTAGAGTGTGTACCTGGGAAAAAGAGCGATCCCTCCTTGACTACGCGTTGGCCGCCGTCTCCCTCCTGTCCGGGAAGGACAGGCTGTAGATTTGGTAGGGTCTGTTGCTCCTGGATCGCCTGTGTGCCACAATGGAATTGACTGGGGACACCACCACGGATCTCGGGGTGGACGTCTCTCCCCTGCCCCCTCCCTCCTTGTCGGACTCGTCCTTGAGGTCCGCGGAGCCCCTGCTGTCGCCGCTGGTGTGTCCGTCCCCGAGTCGGTGGGGCGGCGGCGTGTAGTGCGCCGCGCCCTCCGCCTGCAGGGGCACCACCGCCGAGGAGGAGGAGTAGGGCGGCGTCGGGAAGTAGGGGTGGAAGGAGCTGTAGACGGCCGGCCCGCTCGTCTCGAGGGCCGGGTGGGCGGCCGCGCTGGCCGAGGTGAGGGGAAAGCCGCTCGGGTGGTAGGGCAGCGTGTAGTTGTAGGGGGAGTAGCAGCTGAGGCTGGGATGGAAGGGGGTGGCCGACAGGAATGATTGGGTGGCGGCTGGGGAGCTGCTGATGAAGCTGCTGGGGGGCGGCGAGGGGATGGTCGGCTGGATCCTGGGTGTCACGCCGAGTGTCCGGGCGTCCTTGTCCCCTGCAATGGAATAGAGACACGTCAGATGGAAGAAGAACAATAAAATGCAATATTAAGTATGATCAGGGCTACAAATCATTAAATTTAAAGAAAGTTCGAATATCGTGGAAAAACGTCTTATAAAATATATTTGAATCATAAAAATATAATTTCCGCAAACGACTATAGGAATAATATTTTGTGTTCCATCCAGAGAACATGATGAACAAAAGAAGAAATAGTTGCTGTTGAAATGTTTGTTGAATTCCTATCAAAAGACTATTTAAATCCTCTTTTATGATTTAAAAGATGAAAATGAGAAATATGGTTATTCAAAGAAATTAACCAGCATTCTCCCATATGATACGTAAAATGCTGGGCCGTTCCTCCTAAATGTCCTCCCGAAGGCACAGTCCTGCTCTTTCAACAGTACGGAACCAGGTCAGACTTCTACCTGTGGGTGCTCCATCACAACAGAAGCTGCCCTCCTTTCCCTACTTCCATGAGGGATACGACAACAACAATAACATGTCGAGTTGTTAATATATTGCAGATCGAAGAAATACATTCATATATCATGAATTATTGCCTCTCTTCTTATAACTTGACAAAAAACTGCGTTAAAAAGGAAATTTATGTGATTCATCTGCAAGAATGTCTGATGATATCTTAACCTATCGAGTTATCGGGAAGTAGGCGTTCTTTAGAAGATTAAAAAATAGTGTTTGAAAAAAATAAATAAAAAAGATATCACAAGCTGTATGCATTTAGAATGAATCAGGCTATAGAAAACATTTTTTTACACATAAATCAACGTTAAACTGTAGGTCCTGTTCTAATTAGCCTAAAGTGTGCACAAAATGACCGTAGAGTGAAAAACCTTACACATAAATCAAGTAACATACTATATACGTTTTGAATCACTTTAAATGGTTATGTTTCTTCCCACACCTTCTAAATTTCTTAATTTTAGAAAAAGGAATAGAATTCTGTTCATTTAAAACGTAAAGGTGAGAAATCAACATAATGTAAATTTGTGAGAAATAATGGTTAAAAATAGCTACCTCATTATAAATCGAAATGTTTTAGGTCAACGAATTCACGCTGACTGTCAAAAATGAATTGATTAGCTTTACGGTTTTTCCCCCACAAAAATGTAATAATATAAGAAAATCCAAGTTTCTTATTATATATATAATTTTTCAATAGTTCCTTTTTCATTAATTAGAATCGTGATCCTAATCTATCGCTTTTTTATCCTTTAAAAAAAGTAAAATAAAACTGTAAAATTTTAAAAGAATTATTATTTCCTGAAATTTTCCTATCGTTATTAAATTAAGGCCGATTGTCACGTATGCTGGAGAAACGAGGTCATTAAACGCTAAGAACTTGGATTACATCAGGGCCTTTGAGAGGAAAATTTTGAGAAAAATTTTTGCTCAAAGAGTTGACAAGAATATATGAATTAGCAGACCAAACAAAGAAATTGCACACCTAATTAAAAATAGAGATAATGTCAAATACATCAAATCACAATGACTTGATCAAATCACAATGATGATACATCAAATCACAATGATGAAACATCAAATCACAATGATGATACATCAAATCACAATGATGAAACATAAAATCACAATGGCGATACATCAAATCACGATGGTGATGTTTTGTAAATTGTTCAACAATAGGAAGACCTAAGGAAAGGTGGATTGATAGTGTCGAAGAGGATCTTAGAACAACTTTAACTGGAAGAGATTGACATTGGAGGCTCAAACCTGTACAAGGTTGTAAATGCCAGTAAAGAAGAACAAGTTTATTAAATATAGAAAATCGTTAAAAGTTTTATCTTTAAATATTTTTCTCTTAAATTTGTGTTCATGTTACTCTAAATACGATTCCGTGATACAAAATACTGGGAAATAAAGCTTGTTCGGAATAATAGATTCTTGCAACAATAGAAGATGCGACAATTGTCATTCGATTCATATTTTTATGGGTTGCCTTTGTTAAGAGGCATGAATATGATATTTTGTCAAAAAGGCGTGGTACAATTTTTCCGCCATATTAACATGAATAAAAAGCTTTATGCTACAAATTCAAATAGTATCCTCCCATAGTTGAACACCTGAATACATTTTGAATTTTGGAGAATATAAATGTTATTCAAATGCATTGAAATAGAACTAAAAAGAATCACTGTAGGTTAGTTTTATTAAATCTAGAAGTGTTTGTATGTAAGAAACTGACTTGTATTACAATATTATTTTGCGTAACTTGATTTAATATAAAAAGAAAACTATTTAATGTCATTTAGATATCTGAAAAGTTAAAAATATTGTTAAAGTTTCAAATTAAAATCTTGCATTTAAAAAATGTTTCACATTGACACTTATTTGTTAAATATATTTTTAATGTGCTTTAAAAAAATCTCAAGATTTATATATTATATAATAAGTATCGATTAGATCGAGCAACAATTTTAAAAGTTTACAAAAAGTTTCGAGGTAAATATCATAGTATACAAATGTGTTATTCAACTTTTGAAAGTTTTCTTTTCATAATTAAACTGGAAATTGGTTTCTAAAAATATTTGATACATTAATTGCACATTTATTTATTAAAAAATAAATAATAATGACAATACAGTCATCATTATTTATTTTTTATACGTTTTATTTATTTATTATACTTTAAAATTTTTAAAGATTTATAAATCATATAAATATCGATTATATCGAGCAACATTTTTAAAAGTTTGCAAAACATCAAGTAAACATCATATTTTACAAATCCTATATTCAAATTTGATAATTTTCATCTTTTCGTATTTAAGTTTGAAAATACTTTCTAAAGATGTTTGACACAATGTCTTGTCAAAACATTAAAGAATTTTGTATAGTATGAAAAATTTATGTAATTTTGATACAATTGATTGAAAAATGAGAATTTTTGAAGGTAACAAAACTGAAAATTCTAAACCTGAATAAATTTATACCTTAAAATCAATTAAATATTTGATTTTTAAATAACCTTTTATGCAAAATGTTGATAAAAAATCGATAAAAGTACTTAATAAATGTCAATAAAAATATTCAATAAATGTCAATAAAAGTGCACAATAAATATCGAAAAAAGTACTCAATAAATGTCGATAAAAATATTCAATAAATGTCGATATAAATATTCAATAAATGTCGACAAAAATACCCAATAAATGCAAATAAAAGTCTCAATAAATATCAACAAAAGTACAAAATTAAATAAAAAATACCTATGACTTATTTTGTAAAAACATTATTTAGTAAACAGCATTATTTTACATAAAACGCTTTTTTAAACGTCTTAAAACCTTAAAAAATTCTTTATAGTTATTTACTAATTAAAAATCGAAATGCCACAAAAATTCCCAATTAATTAATTAAAAACTCCCCATCTTTCGAAAACAATCCAATAAAACGCGCTTATGATTATTTCTCCTCAACAATTCATCCTAAATGTTTAAAACTGCGAGATTTACACGCCTCTCCTTAAGAAGTTGCGCCGATAAATAATACGGCGGGGGAATTTAAAGGAATTAAGGAGTGCATCTGAACAGACGATCCCCGAGACAGAACTCAAGTCACGCGAGCGTGGAGAGTTCCAAATTACGTTAATTTAAACGCTGTTCTAATTATGTTTATGTCTGCACTAGTCTTCGTTAAAAGCGATTTCGATAAAGTATTGGCCGGCGTGTTATTAGAATAAATATTGTTACTGGATCGTTGCTCCCACCATATTTAAATTTCATAAGAGCTTATGGTAAGGATGACTTAATTATTAACTATAACTAATAACAAAAATAAAACTATTAATTAAAGATAATATAAATCATATTTCTTTTTTATAAAAATCATCAATAACATACGGGTGATGTTTAATAAGGGCCGATAAGTAATAATAAGGATACTGTAATAACAATAAGGTTTTTAAATTTATGGCAGATTTCAACTATAATGGATAATAATTGCCATTGATTAATTTTTTTACCTTTAAATTGAATATAACTTTATTGTGAAAAAAATAATACATAGGCTTATATTAATTAATATAAGCCTGTGTATTATTTTGTTCATAATATAACCATTGAATGAACCATTATCTAAAATATATGTCTTTGTCCATCTCCTAGTTAGGGACATTCTTTGACTCAATTTTATCTGTTTTTTAATAATAATTTAAAAATTTTATTATTATTTTTATAATGAATTTTTAGAAATTAACATGAAGGAATACAAAAACATACGATGTGGTGTGTAGGTTGGGCAATCAGATTGTAACTAAGTGTGGTAGGGTTGAGATACTGGAGACACAGGTTGGAGAACTCACAGCTTATTTTACACATGCACAAACGCCACATACATACGTACGCCACGTACAATATTTAACACATCTAAACACAGATAGTTACAGATGCATGGAAGGACTCCCCTTCTGAACCATAAAATCGATACTCAGCTACGCGTAGGATGCGCGAAATATACATTCTCTCTTGGTGAGGCGGCCTGATGGCCAAATGGCTAGCGCTCTGATTTTTGGTACCACAGCCTTCAGATTCGAATTCTGTCGGTGGTATGTGGTTCGGAAGATACGTTAAATTGCATGTCTCGGTCTAATTAGCCTAAAGTGTGCGCAAAATGACCGTAGAGCGACAAACCAAATCTCCGGGTGAGAATCTGTAGGGCAACTAATGCGCAGGAATACGCTAAATGTATTTCATCTCAGGTTGAGAGACTGTAAGCTAAACAATTCTCATCGGGAGGCAGATTGCGTTGTACTTTTAGGTCAGAGTCTCGAGGCCGACTAACCCTTTAGACCGAAAATCACAGAGGGGCGCTGTTGTCAGTGGGTAGGAGGAAGCACGGTTACAAAGTAAATTAAAAATAATTACAATGAGATTTTTTTTAAATCTGTATGCATTGAAGTTTTAGTGTGTCAATACAGTGTCTCCCAAATAAACGGCTGCGGCACAATGGTCAATTGGCTAGAACTCTGGCTTTTGGTCACAGACTTCAGATTCGAATTCTGGCGGTGGCATGGATGTTTGGTAGTAGTTCGGAATTCCCTTTAAAATGTAGGTTCCAGTCTAATTAGCCAAAAGTGTGCACAAAAAAAAAAAAAAAAAACCATAGAGCGACAAACCGAACCTTATACCTAAAAAAACGCCGCAGATATTTTGCTTAATTTGCTTTTTAATTTAATTAATTTAATTTTTAATTAATTAATAATTAACTTAATTTAATTTGCTTTTGCTTTGATTTTAAATTGGCGGCTTTTTTTCATATTTATTTACCGAATACTTTAATAATAAAAATGAAATACACAACAATTCTCTGATCTTAAGAGAGCCTACAATACATAATTTAATTCAATTTAAATTACAATAGTTATAATAAAGCTGGAATTTTTTTTTATATATACGCACAAAAAAAGATAATGAATTTTATTGTTATCGAAAACTATAAAATAACTTAAAGTTAAATTAGATTTTATGAAAAAAAAAAAATAATAATAAATTACACAAAGTAGCCTACGATACTCAAAAGCGTTTTTCTGAATTTCAACAAATTGCAACCGTAACAATTCTAAATTGATTGATTTTCTATATTTTTTTCCTAATTATCTTCCACCTTACTTTTAGAAACAAAATTAAAAAAAAAAACCGCAAAATAAAATACTAAAAAACGAAGGATAATATATTTTTTAAAAATCTTTTATATTTATCAAATTAGAGCTGAATTTAATAATAGAATTTGTAAATTTACTATTGCTACATTTGTTTGTTTTTATACTCCACGATGCGGATCCGACTACTGTAACCTCCTATTACGCCACAGAAGTTTACAATCGGTGCCGGGCTTAAATTAATCGTAATGGATAGATACTCCTTTCCGCCTTTTGCTTTCATTAATCAAACGCCAATTGTGTCTGCTGGTAAAAAAAAAAAACTACCTGGTAGGCGTAAGAAATTAACCAGAAGCTACTCAAATACTACTGTGACCAATAAGTAAGACCCGGGCATATGGTATTTCAATTTTTTCTTTCTTTTTTAGGTTGTTGGCACTATGCTTGACATCTGTATGAAATTTTACGTCAAAATATTCATCAGTGTTTGAGTTGCGCTTGGCTTTGTGAGACGCTAAAACTGATTCCGGCGATTTTTGAAATGTCTGAATTCATTGAGCAAAGAACTTGCATTCAATTTTGTTTGTGGAAACGTGTAGAATGTTACAGAAGGCATTCGGTGAGCATTCCTATATCGGAACGAAATGTTTACAAATGGTATATACAGTTCAAAGAAGGCAGAGTACGCGTTGAAGACGAAGAGCCCTCTGGTCGACCCTCAACTTCAACCGACGAAGCTCACATCCAAAAAAAAAAAAAAAAAAAAAAAAAAAAAAAAAAAAAAAAAAAAAAAGATTTGGTGCTTGCAAACCGTTGATTTACAATTAGAGACCTTGCCGATGATGTTGGAATTTCAAAATTCCATTTTAAAAGATGTTTTGGGCTTTAAACGCGTCAAATCGTGATTGATGCCGAAAACACTGAATGCGCCAGCTCACACTGCATTGATACTTCATGACTTTTTCGCCAAAAATGAAACCCATATCGTTCCACAACTACCGTATTCACCTGATTTAGTATTGTGCTACTTCTGGCTATTCCCTAATTTCAAAAGACCACTCCGGGGACACCGTTTTGAGTCGATTGAAGAGGCATTTCAAAAATCGCCGGAATCAGTTTTAGCGTCTCACAAAACCAAGCGTTACTCAAACACTAATGAATATTTTGACGTCAAATTTCACATACATGTCAAGGACAGTGCCAACAACTAAAAAAAGAAAAAAAAATTGAAATACCCAATGGCCGGGGAATTTAAATTGAAAACTGGTCTTACTTTTTGGACACTGTAGTATCTGGTAGGCGTAAGAAATGATCAGAAGTCTTGCAAATAAGCAGCTAATGGCTTCTCACCTGAAGTCTTTGTGAAGACGGCGCCGTGTCGGCGTTTAAATTAAAGGGATCAGTCTCAAGTTCGCCGGTGAAACAAACAAAACGGATGAGCTTCCGTTGCTACCGGATTCTTTGTTCTCTCTGAAACATGGTAATCTTCTCGCTTGAAAGGAAGGGAAGGGGGAGGGGTTGTAATCCCGGTACTGATCGATTGGGGTGGAACTGTTACGCTTAATACCTCGGTGAATCTACTTAAATCTTTTTTTGTACGTTAATTTGTCCTCTTGCTTTCTGTTTAGATACAAAAAAAGGAACTTTAGTCACATACTCGCAATATGCGAGAAGTTCGTGAAATTTCAGTGTAGTTCTTAGCCCAGAAAATAACCTTGTCTTTGGATACGGGTAAATATTTGATGATTGCTCAAAGTGATGTATTATTATTATTTTTATTATTATTATGAGGTCTAGCTTTCAGATAACAAAAGAGATACATGCGATGATGTAAAGAAATGAATTCTAAAAATATTAAAGCGGCCTGATGGCTAATTGGCTAAAGCTCTGGTTTTTGGTATCGCAGGTGTCAGGGTCTTATCCTGGCTGTGGTATGAATGTTTGCTAGTGGTTCGGAAACTAACCGTAGGTGCCGGTCTAATAAGCCTAGAGTGTGCAAAAAATGACGGTAGAGTGATAAAACAAAACATAAGATTATCAAGAGTTTTTTTTTAAAATTTATGTTATTTATTATTGTGGCAGAGTGACCAACTCTGAATTTTCTTTAACTATGGCCATAATAATGTATTCCATATTTTTATGCAACAATTATGAAAAGAATTAATTTATAAAGTAGCATGTCGAAAACTGGATTACCTTTTATCCATTTTATGTTGAAAGTATTTATGCTGTTTGAATGCCAATTCCTATTTTTGTGTGTGTTATTTTATCAGCTAATCTATATTTTTATCTCATTTATGTGTAAAACCACGTCAATTTGAAGTGTAAAATTCAACTTAAGAAAATATTTTATTAGACATTAAGTTGAAAACGAAAGTTAATACTTAAACTTAATGGTTTAAAGTTGATTTTATAAATCTGTTCATTAATACCAAAATAAGTATAAAATTTTTTTTTTAAATCGAGTGCATAATTTTGGTATCGAATGTTTATATATACCCTGATTGCATTCAATATATTAGTAAAAACAGAATGACTTTTGCATACTAAATGCATATTAATGTAATTATAAATGACTTACAAAAATAGTTATACTTATTGAAACCTATTTATTTAATAATTTTATTAAAACTTATTTGTTTAACTTATACCTCATTGAAATTTTCTTATTTAACTGTTGTTTATTGAAACTTATATTAATCAAAAATGATAATAAATAAAAACCATTTGTCTGTAACTTAATGTATGTCTGAAAGAAATGTAAACCCACAAATTCATTTATTTTTAAGACCTTTTTGTTACCAATGATCCAACACATGGGAGCTTTTATTTTAATAAAAGTAGTTACTAAAACCTGGAGGTTTTTTTATATCACTTCCTGTGAAATACAGTTATATATACTTTTCGAGCAAAAATTATGACTAACGCATGTGTGAGAAAATAACTTGTTTTACATTTGAATTGTACTGTTTTGTTACGCTTTGGTGGCCAGGAACACAAAACATCTGGTTGAGTTGCACGCTTCCTGCCCCATTCGAATCATTTACGAGATGTTTCTATTACACGAAGATGAGATTAGCCAGTAATCTTGGGTGCTTAGAAATATTGAATAATTGTTCATAAACAAGTACAAGACAACCGTTTCGCCGGACAGAAACAAGGCGAATATAATTTATAAGACAACTCTGAATTAATAAAATGAATTTTTTTTTTCTTCTTTGTTTGTTACGGCTCACCGTTATAAGGATTATGAGTCTTTTAACGATCTAAGTTCACGACAGCAGAGTTTGATTATTTCGTCTGTTTATTAATATTATTATTTTTTTTTTGTTTCAAATGGCCTAAGGCAAAGACTATGTAATGATACCGGAGATTCATGTAGTAATATGTTTCTGGTGATGAACTTAATGTATTTATGTCGCGAGCATGTTTAAAAATTTTGTGAGATTAATATCGCCTTTTAATAATAGTTAAATATCCTTAAACAAAAAAAATAATTATTTCTTAAATGCATTTGAAAACTTTATAGAATTTCGAAACTGAAAGTAACAATTTGATTTCTTTATTTTTACTTTATCTTTAAAATAAACAGTTTAATTTTTTTAAATTTTGTTTTATCTTTAATAGTAAACAATTTGATTTTTTAATTTTTACTTTATCTTTAACAATAAACAATTTGATTTTTTAATTAAATTATTTTATCTTTAACAGTAAGCAATTTTATTTTTTTATTTTTACTTTATCTTTAACAGCAAACGATTTTATTTTTTTATTTTTACTTTATCTTAAACAGATAAACAATTTGATTTTTAATTAAATTATTTTATCTTTAACAGTAAGCAATTTTATTTTTTATTTTTACTTTATCTTTAACAGCAAACGATTTTATTTTTTTTTTTTTTACTTTATCTTAAACAGATAAACAATTTGATTTTTTAATTAAATTATTTTATCTTTAACAGTAAGCAATTTTATTTTTTTATTTTTACTTTATCTTTAACAGCAAACGATTTTATTTTTTTATTTTTACTTTATCTTAAACAGATAAACAATTTGATTTTTTAATTAAATTATTTTATCTTTAACAGTAAGCAATTTTATTTTTTTATTTTTACTTTATCTTTAACAGCAAACGATTTTATTTTTTTATTTTTACTTTATCTTAAACAGATAAACAATTTGATTTTTTAATTTTTACTTTATCCTTAACAGTAAATAAACAATTTGATTTCTTTATTTTTACTTTATCTTTAAAATAAACAGTTTAATTTTTTTAAATTTTGTTTTATCTTTAATAGTAAACAATTTGATTTCTTAATTTTTACTTTATCTTTAACAATAAACAATTTTATTTTTTAATTAAATTATTTTATCTTTAACAGTAAGCAATTTTATTTTTTTATTTTTACTTTATCTTTAACAGCAAACGATTTTATTTTTTTATTTTTACTTTATCTTAAACAGATAAACAATTTGATTTTTTAATTAAATTATTTTATCTTTAACAGTAAGCAATTTTATTTTTTTATTTTTACTTTATCTTTAACAGCAAACGATTTTATTTTTTTATTTTTACTTTATCTTAAACAGATAAACAATTTGATTTTTAATTAAATTATTTTATCTTTAAATTTTATTTTTTTTTTTACTTTATCTTTAACAAAACGATTTTATTTTTTATTTTTACTTTATCTTAAACAGATAAACAATTTGATTTTTTAATTTTATTTTATCTTTAACAGTAAGCAATTTTATTTTTTTATTTTTACTTTATCTTTAACAGCAAACGATTTTATTTTTTTATTTTTACTTTATCTTAAACAGATAAACAATTTGATTTTTTAATTAAATTATTTTATCTTTAACAGTAAGCAATTTTATTTTTTTATTTTTACTTTATATTTAACAGCAAACGATTTTATTTTTTATTTTTTACTTTATCTTAAACAGATAAAAAATTTGATTTTTTAATTTTTATTTTATCTTTAACAGTAAGCAATTTTATTTTTTTATTTTTACTTTATCTTTAACAGCAAACGATTTTATTTTTTTATTTTTACTTTATCTTAAACAGATAAACAATTTGATTTTTTAATTTTTACTTTATCCTTAACAGTAAATAAACAATTTGATTTCTTTATTTTTACTTTATCTTTAAAATAAACAGTTTAATTCTTTTAAATTTTGTTTTATCTTTAATAGTAAACAATTTGATTTCTTAATTTTTACTTTATCTTTAACAATAAACAATTTTATTTTTTAATTAAATTATTTTATCTTTAACAGTAAGCAATTTTATTTTTTTATTTTTACTTTTATCTTTAACAGCAAACGATTTTATTATTTTTATTTTTACTTTATCTTTAACAGATAAACAATTTGATTTTTTAATTTTTACTTTATCTTTAACAGTAAATAAACAATTTGAGTTCTTTATTTTTACTTTATCTTTAACAGTAAATAAACAATTTGATTTTTTTAATTTTTGCTTTATCTTTAACAGTAAAAGTTAAATATCATTAAATAAATGAAACAATTGTTGTAATATTGTGAAAATAACAATTTGATTTTTTTTTTCTGATTAAAATTTGCAACTGAAAATGAGTGACATTATTATAGTCCAGTAATGATACAGGGTGTATTAAATTATTTGGTATATTAGAAAATTATGTAAAAATAACTAGACCAGATAGAAAAAAAAAGGTTTTACTGATTTACAGCGTAATTACAAAAGTTATATTTAGATCGCAGATTCATCGGGAGTTTGCATTACGTCTTAAAGACATTCTATTTCAAACTGCGTATTGGCAAGTATCATGAGTTGTGAAATTAATAGCAGCTGTGATATGTTGCTTCAATTTCTAAAATTAGTATAAGTCATCTGAAAAACAATATCTTTCACATATAGTCGCACATCGATAACTAGTTAATGGAACAGCTGAATAATGGAAAAGAATATCCTCTTCGAATGACATAACTCCTCAAACATTTACAAATACAAGTCATGGAGTGAAGTACTTCTTAGACGTATTAAAGCAACCAAATGATCTCGCCTCAACATTTATTAATTTTAATAGCTTTATTAAATTTTCTTACATAATTTTGTAATGCGTCCAGTAACTCTCAGGTTATATCTGTATGACAAGCACAATTTCATTAAAAAGTAATTTAGTACAGTATTATCAAATCAGAAAATGCGTTAAATTTGGGAATAGAGAAATATAAAACCTATATCGTGCCTACTTCGTACACGTATAGGCTATAAATCAAGAGCATAATGCTAATCTTCTAACAGACAGCTTAAAATTTACTATACAAAGATCAAACGTATCTTGCTGCCTGGCGGCCAAGTGATTAGAGCTCTGGTCTTCGGTATCACAGGCTTCAGGTTTGAATCCTGGTTCGGATTCCAAGTTAAACTGTAGGTCCCGGTCTAATAAGCTCAAAGTGTGCAGGAAAAAAAAAAGGACTATAGAGCGACAAACCAAACCTATTCATGTCTTTGATTGCCTAGTTGTCGCAGCTGTCATGCATTGTCTGAACCTTCCCTCGGAAAAGGATTTATACTCCGAGATGTCAATCAACATAGCCAATATTATTCGGGAGCACCAGGACATTTGATTTTCTTCAGGGGAGGGGAGGCGGCAACAATAACATATCAGCAATTATATATATATTTTTTTTTTATTAACGCATATATAATATTTATTAACGCATATATAATAACGCATTATTATAATTCTATACATGTTAAGGAAAGTAGAAATTTGGAAATAAGACTCGTTCCTGTTATATAAATTTAAGACAGACTAAACTTGCTCTTAAAATGAAATTTTAAATTAAATTTAAAAAAAGCCTTATTAAAACGGTAGTACATGTTTATATGAATAAATATTTGCACCATAAAAATATTTGTAACCGTACAATTCACAAATATTCACCTATTTTCAAGCCTATACATACATTATATATATATATATATATATATATATATATAAAAGAACCCAAAGAAATTTAAAAAGCATTTCAAATTTTAACGTTCCAAACATTACAGAAGAGTAACATGTACACATTCCACATATTTCTCCAGACGACTAGTATAAAATACTGCTGCAATATTTTGCGTGCTTAATTATATATAGTTTCACCCATATTTTCGCTTGCATATTTCTTTCCATAGAGCAATAATTTTTATTTCCTTTTTAAAAAAAAAATATGCAAAAACGAAAGTGGATAATTTTTGTTTTGACTACCCAACACTTTATAATGACGGAGTTTGTAGGGGTCGCCCTTTATAGTACCCTTCAATCACAGTTAAAAAATGTCCGTTTCAGACGCAGATCCGTCAGCGAATGCGACTTCTCGTCTGGGAATAAAGTGTCTAGTCTCGTGTCTAGCTGGAGAGATCCGTTTGTAATGAATGGTTCAATATTACAAAACAACATCCTTTTGTAAACATCGTGGAAAAAATATAAATAAAAACCCTGCAACAAGAAATGCGGTCTGGACACAACATCTAAGATAAGATTTTTTTCAACGGGGTCTAGTTTTACCAGCTTTTTTTTTTTTTTTTTTTTTCTCTTTAATTTTTATATATTATTATTATTTTCGAAAGTTTCTTTTGAATATAAATAAAAGTTTTATATGGAGTGAAATAAAAACAGATATGATACATACCTTTTTTGCCAAAAGGAATTTGTTCTGATAAAGTGACGTAAAGGAATTTTTGTGTGGCTTAACCGTAAGTTTTGTTGAGAAAAAAGGAATTTGTATTGCACAAAAGTTTTCTAATTTGAAGCTTTTTTTCACAACGGGTTATTCTAAATTTCGTTCTTCCGTGACTTCGGGATAATAAAAATTATTTATATATATAATTTCGTAGTTGTCAGGTTGAAAAGATTTTTAAAAAGGAAGAAAAACCTTTTTATTTATTTATTTATTTTTATAAGATTCAAAACTGCACAAAAAATATTATATATTAAACAACTGGTTAAAACAATTACATTTTTAAATGGAATTGTATCCATTTTTGGCAGGGCCTGATGGCCGAGTGACTAGCGCTCTGGCGCTTGTTGCAACAGGCTTCAGGTTCGAGCCCCTGATGGTGGCTTGAATGTCTTTTCTTTCTAACGCAGCTGACAAACACAGACATGAACGTCTTGGATGCCTTAAAGCAAGTACTGCACAGACGTACTCACTTTGCATTACCCAGGGGGCGCGTGTAACTTGAAGATAAGCTACGGACGCGGAGTAACAATGCCCCCGCATCGCTCTACGATCCTATTAGACCGGGATCTACTTTTTAAAGTGGATTCCGAACCACGGCACCGCCGGGACTCGAACCCGAAACCTGTGGTACCGAGCGCCAGAGCGCTAGCCACTCGGCCATTCAGGCCCTTGGTTTGAATGTTAATAGTGGAAAATACATTGTGGCCGAATAGCAGTCTGATCCAAGTTTCTGGCATTCTTCGCCAAAGAATCGGAGGGCTGTTGGCGCCAAGCGCTCTGCCCTTTGGTACCACAAGCTTCAGATTTGAATCCTGGTGGTGACATGGATGTTTGTGAGTAGTTCAGAATCCACATTAAACAGTATGTACCGGTCTAATTAGTGTGGTCATAATGTGTGGCAGTAATAACTGGTAAAAAGTGTGTACAAAATGACCGTAGACAACCAACCAAATCGCCTAAGAATCTGCAATTTCATTAAATTCTAAATCCCCATGAGCAGGACACACAATTCCGTGCAAGCAGATCACTGATATAAAAAAAACTTATAAATAAATTTTTGTAGTTCAGGAACCGGAAAATATCCAATGAATTTTTAGCATTTGAAGTGTGAGATAATGGAATAAATGTGAACGATTGTTCTGCGTTACATAAAAATCAATTCATTTCAATTTAAAATATTCAAATTAACATTCCTGCATAATTTATCAATACACATATTTAATACTCAAAAACTTTTTTTTTATGTAATTATTTACGCTTTTGCAATTTAATTGCTTGATGCTGTGAACTATATAATTTAAATGCTTAAAACAATACAAAAAAACAATTCGTATAATAATAAAAATATGTAAAAAAAACGGCAATCCTTCGCAATCGACATTCAATCAATGATATATAGAATTGGATTTTTAATTTCTTCTACAATTGATTATAAGGTGGGTTTGCATTGAAGTGGGTGAAAAAACTAACAACCAGTTCTTGTTCAACATATGAGGATGCTTAAACGAGGTTATTATTTCACCTGTTTAACGCTTTGCAGTTGATCAGAAAGACACTGTAATTGATTTAGATTTCCGTAAGTTGTTTATTATTTATACTAATTTTATATTTTGCTTCCACCGTAGAAGTATAAAGAATGGAAATTATCTCTTTTTTCTAACAGTTTTCTTTTCAATATGTGAAACATGAAGTAGGTCAAGGAAATACGAATCGAATAGAAATGATGTTGATATTTGCTTGTATGTTTGAATTTTAAAATAAACATTTTTATAATTCTGAAGGTTTTTTTACACAAAATTTAAATATAAAATGTGTTGAATCCGAGCCAAGTGTTGTTATAACTAGGAATGTCATTTATCAAGTTTCTGTTTGTCCTTTATCACAATAACAAAACAAGAAATAAAAATAAACAAATGTTTATAGTTATTTTAAATTGTATTTAGACTTAGATAACAAAACTTTATTACATAGAAAAACGCCAATTGGGTTTAGAATTAAACAGTATCTGTCTTCAGGCAAAAACTAAGTTACAGAATTAAATAAATTAAAAATAAATATAAGGAGTTTTGGTATTTAAATTGAGAAAAGAAATATTACGCAATGGATTTCTTTAATAGCGAAAACAAAAATAAAATCTGGCAAACTAATGCAATCAATTTTCGACTAAAATAAATTCTAAGTTACACATGAGACATAAATAAGAGACCTTAATGGAATTTCATTCAAATTGGGTATAGTTTTTTAAACAATTTTATCATATATTAATTATATATTTTTTTTTCATATATTATTTTGATAAGTAAAAAGCATAATTTGTAGTTATGTTCATAAATAGCGCAAATATTTAAATAAAAAATATAATTTAAATTGGGTAATTTTTCATAACCTTATACATATATTCTGGCGCTCGGTGTCACAAGTTTTGTTTTCGAGTCCCAGCAGTGCCATGAATATTTGTAATGGTTCGGAATCCATATGTTCCATCTATTAGGAATCCGTCAATCTAATATATGTAAGCGTTGGGTGTAGGGCTGACAACCGTTCTCCGTAAAAAGAAAACATTTCAAGTTTCGGAATCTGCCTAGGCCCACCATAGGGCTGTTGTACCATGGAAGAATATATATATATATATATATTCGGGGGGGGAAAGAGAACAATTATTTAATAAGTATCTAAAACTCTGCACGGTTATTCATATTTTCCTCTTTTTATTTCATATTATAAAGTTTCTCCCAAACGATTAGCTATCTAAATTAATAAGGATTATTTCAAAGTAATTACATATATATATATATATATATATATATATACATATATTAAATTTAATAATTTTATAGTACATTTTAAATTTAATTAACAGTAGTTGTAATTCCGTAATTTATTAAGTTCATCATCATCATCAATGGCGCAACAGTCCCATGGTGGGCCAACCAGATTTCGAGACAGATGTGTTTTTTTTACGGGGTAGGGTATTGTCAGTCCGACTCCCTATAGTCTTATTTGAGTGTGACTTACGGTTTAAAGTGGATTCCAAACCACTACAAACATCCATGCCACCTCCGCGAATCGAATCCGAAACCTATGGCACTGAGAGCTAGTTACTCGGCCATCAGGCTCCAAATTATTAAGTTATTTACATAAAATAAAATAAGATTGATCATAAATGGTTAGCGTCTTATAAAAGTTGAAAAAGTTGCTGAATAAAGTCTAATAGTTTAAATTTTGAATTATTCCCAAAAAATGAGTTAAAAGTACAGCAACCATTAAAAATCTCTATTTTATAAATATATAATGATAGCACAATAAACCGACAGTACAATTAACAGGAAAAAAATGAAATTATATTCTAACAAAGGGTATATTAAAAAAAAATCGCGTACTATTACTGTGACATTTTTTTTTTTTCACTATTCAGACGCGAAAAGAAATTTTGTTTCGGTTAACTTAAAACTATTTTACATATAAATCGTAATAGTCCAAGATTTTCCATTTACATATAAATATGTCTTTTAATATTATCCGGAAACATAAAAAAAATTTTACCGTTATTTAATTGGGAATTTTTTTTTATTATAATAAGTAACAAAAACTACTTCCTGCAGGGTGATTATTTAGCGACCATTCCAGCAATTCTTTACCAAGACTAATTACATAAAGAGATGGACAGAGAGACCTTGATTAGCATACACTGTTTCAATTCAAAGCGAGCACAGTTCCCAGAGAGCTGCAGTTAGAGAACGCACGGAAAAAAATCCCATCCGTTGAAATCATGAGCGGAATAGGTCTTCAAATAACAAAGGCAGTGTGCTTCTATTGTTCTACTAAGCACCTGGCCAGTAAATGAATAATAACTGTTAATAGCCCTCAAATAAAAACCTTGTTCTTATAACGTGTGCGGTTCTTTCTATTCCCTCCCCCTTCTAAGAATCAAGCAGAAGGGCTTTTATGTGTATATTAGTGGGGACTCTATTCGAGACAACTTGAAATGCTAACATTATTTTTCATTGTATTGCTTATTGATGTTTGAGCTGTGAATAGTATTAGGCTTATAGAAAATCAGGAGTATAAATTTTTTTAATAAGATTTTAATCAATTTCTTAGTAATATGCTGGGGGTTACATTTTTGCCCATAAAATTTTGGGTATTGTTTTCGAAAGAGGAGTTTTTAAGTTTCCATGATCATTATTTTTTTCCTTATCACTTTATAAGATTATTGATTAAATTTTTTAAAGTTTCTTTCATGAGCTATTCTTATTGATTCATTTAAATTTCTTTCACGAGCTAATAATTATGTAAAATTGTTCTAAAAAACCATCTGGTGAAAGCAAAAAGCAATTTTATTTCAAAGTGAAATGAGATTTTTCGAAAAAAGAAAATCGTTTGGAATTCTATAGTTTTATTTTTTTAAATTGTTATGTGTTTTGCTCTTATATTAAATTCTAAATTTTATAGGTAACCTGGTTGCAATCCTAGCAGTGGCATGAATGTTTGTTAGTAGTTCGGAATCCACATTAAACTGTTGATACCGCTCTAATTAGTGTGCATAAAATGACAGTAGGACGACGAGTCAAATATAATCTCATGCACAAATTCTTACAAATCTCATACACAAAGTTATTTGTTCACGAGCACATAATTATTTGTCGAGTTAATTTTTTTCCAAAACAATAATTTAAATAATGTAAATTAATCGATCCTAAATACATCATTTTTAGGTATTCATTTCTAAATGTAATGTATAATAATGCATATAATAATACATAAATTACTATGTAGGCCAAAAAGTGCTGCAACTCCACCCTGTGCAACGCCTACACGTGGAAATCTACGAACACTCCCCCCCTACCTGATTACCGATTCCGCTTTAACCATACGATCTCGGGAAACGCAACCAATCGCCATATGCCCTCATGGTTCGCACGAGAGAGTCGTGATACAGTGGTCGGCGGGAAACAATACAATGCTTCAGAATTTACGACATACTTCGGTGGGGCAGGCGTTTTGTAAAACATCCGGTGCTTTTTATACACACTTAAAATACCTATGCGCAGGGGGATTAAATGCGCACGCCAACCTGGCGACGTTATTATCTTACCATCTCGGGAACACCGAGGTTGTAAAAAAAAAAAACAAGGACTTAATTTCTTCTTCCCTTAATAAGTGGAGATTTTAATGCTTTTTGTAAGATGATTTTCGCCATCAGTTGTGTTTTGGAGATTTGTAACAATTGGCAGTGGTTTTTCTATTATACTCTGGACACAATGTGGCCCGTATTAAGAAAATGACACGAATAAAATTTGTTTTATTTCGGTGTGGAGTAAATGGTAATTGATTAAAAGCTCGTAATGGGAAAGTAAAATGGATTTTTATGTGGATCAGGAAAAAAAATGAAATGCAGTTTAATGGGGAATTAAAACCAGAAATAGTGAAATGAATGTATTGTAATCAATTATATTCCTTTAAAAAATGTTTCTCGTGTATTCAATAAAGGTATAAAAATCGGATTTTATTGTCCAATTTCAAAATGGGTTTGCATTGTTGTGGTGGTATTAAAATGCGAAATTTTTTTTTTGAGATTTCCTTTCCAAATTCTTATTTTTTTTATAATGACAAACAAGTTTATTAACATTAAAAGGAAATGTTGCATTATGCTGTTGGGCCATGGCCGTCTGCCTACTGAAAAATTCCGAAACAGATGTTCTTTTTACTTGATAGGGGTATCAGCCTCACGCCCAACTGCCATATTAGACTGGGACCTACGGTGTAAGGTGAATTCCGAACCACTATAAACATCCATAGCACAGCCGGGATTTGAACCCGATACCTGTGGTACCGAACGCCAGAGCGCTAGCCACTCGGCCATCGGTCCCCTGCCCTGATAAAGATTTGCTACATACAAATATTTGTAACCATACAATTCATATACATTTACAAATACTCGCCTATTTCCAAGCATATTCATATATATATAAATAAAGTTCTGGTGTTCGGTGCTATGGACGTTTGTAGTGGTTCGGAATCTGCTCTAATATGACCGCAGAGAGTTGGACTGACAACCCTACCCCCTACTGTCTAGAAATCAGACAGTAGGCCCACTATGGGGTTGTTACGCCAATGTTGATAATAATATATAAATAAACCAAAGAAATTTAAAAAGCATTTCCAATTTTAACGCTCCAACATTATAGAAGAGTAACATGTCCACATTGCATCTATTTTTCTTGCGAAAAAAGTATAGTATAAAGTACTGCTTCTTTCCATTGCAATATTTTGCATGCTTAATAATATACAGTCTCTCTCATATTTTCTATCACAATATACTTTTAATCCATTATACTTTGGACAATGTGGTCCGTGTAAGAAAATGACACCAATAAAATTTGTTTTAATTTGGTGTGGAGTAAATGGTAATTGATTAAAAGCTCATAATGGGAAAGTAAAATGAATTGTTATGTGGATCAGGAAAAAAAATAATAAATGAAATGTAGTTTAATGGGGAATTAAAACCAGAAATCGTGAAATGAATGCATTGTAATCAATTATATTGCTATAAAAATTTTCCTCTCATGAACTCAATACTACAGGAATAAAAATCGTATTTTATTGTTCAATTTCTAAATGGGTTTGCATTGTTGTGGTGGTGGTATTAAAATGCGAAATTCTTTTTAAGATTTCCTTTACCAAATTCTTATTTTTTTTTTTGTAATTACGAGAAAGTTTATTAACATTAAATTTTTGTTCATTTGTATTTAAATATTTCCTTGTTTTTCTGAAAATAAGTTCTGATTTTATAGTATCTGAGTTTTATTTCGAATAATTTTTAGTGGAATAATTCCACGAAGGATATTAAAAGCTTTGGCCCAATAAAAGAATTCTTTTACGGTTATTAATAGGTTATTGTTTGAACTTAAAATTTCTTAAAGAGAAAAAAATCTTATATATCTTGGAGAGAAAAAAGCAAGAAATAAATGAGTAAAATTATCAGTAGAATGCTTAATCACTCATCTAAAGATGCTTTATAAAAATATGTATGTGAATTTAATTCTAAATTTGTCTAGTATGCGAAAATTTATAATGGCCGTTTTGTATCATAATTTTTAGAAATTTGTGATAATATGTTGTTTACTCTGCTTAGCAAATTGAGCGTCCAAATTCCTTATTTATAATTATATATTTTTTAATTATTTTTTGAAAATATAGAAAAATGACATAGTAACCTTGTTTTGAATGTCATATTTCATTCCTTTTTTTTCCATTATATTTCGTACGGACTCTTAATTTTGAACATGATTATTATTATAATTTTTTCGGTATTTTACTTCGGTTACGTAAAATACTGAAAAAATTGTAATAATAATCATGTTCAAAATTATAATAATAATCATGTTAAAATTATAATAATAATCATGTTAAAAACTATAATAATAATCATGTTAAAAATTATAATAACAATCGAGTTAATAACGAATTTAATTGAAAAACAAAAGCTCATATTGATGTAAATCAGATAATGATATAATAGGTAAAAATAAAATGAGAATAATCTCCTGTCACAAAATCTGGATTTTGGCCCACCATGGGGCTCTTGCGCCAATAAAGAAGGTTTGTCGCTCTACGGTCATTTTTTTGCACACATTGGGCTAATTAGACCGGGACCTATAGTTTAACGTGGATTCCGAATCACTCACAAACATCCATGTCACCGTAAGGATTCGAATCTGAAGCCAGCCAATTGGTCATCAGGCCGCCCAATGAAGAAGGAGAATTAATACTAAGTTAATTTATTTATAATTTTTTTTTGTAAATGCCCATAATATATAAGCAGATGATGTTTCATTATCTTCTACCAATAATCACAGTAAAATATTAATCCAAAACAGTAATACACCAAAGAATGCAGACAAAAAAAATGTCTGCTGTCTCAAATGGCGAGACCACTCCATCAAAGAGATGGGCGAAATGATTATTTGCTATCAAAAATAAGAATAAAAGAGTCCCATAATGGATGTTTTCGAATGCGAGGAACGCCTGAACAAGATAATTTTGTTCAACCTCTTGTTTAAAAAATAGCAAGCCTGCTTTTCCCTATTCTTAAATATGTCTCTTCCAAACCTGCAGTTCATAAATCAATGTAATTGTTTGCTTTTTTCTCCCTTTGAATTCAAAAACAAAGCGGTGTGGACTCATTATCCTGAAATTAACAAAAGCATTCGTCACGTTTTTCTGGCGAGAAATTAGCATATTAAAAACCTTTCCGCTTCGAGGAATTGTAGACTCATAATGAACAGAAACAGAAGTACCTATTCGGAGAAAATAATAGGAACAGCCCGAATTGCTGATGCTAATTCAGTCTGAGTACTTTTTAATCGAGGCTTTCTTTCCTCTGATAGGCTCACGATATCTATTTTTCTTCCTCCTCGCAGAGAATCCGCATTTTGATTTTTGATCAACCGCAAAGCGATCATCAAAACAAGAACTGCAGGGGGAATTTCTTGAATCCTGGTGTCCTTAATCAGTGAAATAAACAAGCCCATACTTCATCCATCGGACAGGACAATTTTCCCACACCCCGCATTCTTTTTTCGATTTAATCTCTACAGAAATGAACCGAGATCAACCTTGCTCTTGAAGAATGAAAACAGGAAAGTTTCTCACACGCTGTGCTTGGTGCTTTTTGAACAGTTTATATTTCGAAAATAGTTCCTTTAAAAAAAAAAAAAAAAAAATCTCAAATATAATCTTAATATTAAGTTTTTATATTTAAATGCAGCTTAAAGGGATAGTATTTCTGATGTATGGATGACACAGTTTAAAAAATGTCCCTCGTTATACCCCGATACCATGATAATAAAGTGAATTACACGAATTGAAGATTTTATAATGGGATTGACGATTTTTTTTTTTTTTTTTTTTGCGGGAAATTACTGAATCCTGTGTCCTTAATCAGTGAAATAAACAAGCTCATACTTGATCCATCGAACAGGACAATTTTCCCACACCCCGCATTCTTTTTCGATTTAATCTCTAGAGAAATGAACCGAGATGAAGGAGATCAACCTTGCTCTCGAAGAAGGAAAGTTTCTCACACGCTGTGCTTGGTGCTTTTTGAACAGTTTATATTTCGAAAATAGTTCCTTTAAAAAAAAAAAAAAAAAATCTCAAATATAATCTTAATATTAAGTTTTTATATTTAAATGCAGCTTAAAGGGATAGTATTTCTGATGTATGGATGACACAGTTTAAAAAATGTCCCTCGTTATACCCCGATACCATGATAATAAAGTGAATTACACGAATTGAAGATTTTATAATGGGATTGACGATTTTTTTTTTTTTTTTTTTTTTTGCAGGGGAAATTACTGAATCCTGTGTCCTTAATCAGTGAAATAAACAAGCTCATACTTGATCCATCGAACAGGACAATTTTCCCACACCCCGCATTCTTTTTCGATTTAATCTCTAGAGAAATGAACCGAGATGAAGGAGATCAACCTTGCTCTCGAAGAAGGAAAGTTTCTCACACACTGTGTCTGATGCTTTTTGAACAATTTAATTTTGAAAATAGATTTTTTTTTAAAAATTCTCAAATATATACATGTATAAAAATACAGTTTAAAGAGAGAAGAAAAAAGGGCGATTGCGAGATTTAATTGATTCAAGATAATACCAATTTTATCAATAGCCAGAGTTTTCAAAACTTTGCATAGCATTTCTGATGCACGCATGACATAATTTAAAAAATGTCCCTCGTTATACCCCGATACCATGATAATAAAGTGCGAGGGGGATTACTGAATCTTGTGTCCTTAATCAGTGAAATAAACAGACTCATACTTGATCCGTCGGACAGGATAATTTTCCCACACCCCGCATTCTTTTTCGATTTAATCTCTAGAGAAATGAACCCAGATGGAGCAGATCAACCTTGCTCTTGAAGAAGGAAAACAATGAAAGTTTCTCACAGATGCGTTTTGAACAATTTATATTTTGAGAATAGATTTTTTTTTAAATCTCAAATATATAATATATCTAAAGTTTGAAGAGAGAAGACAAAAAGAATACGAGGTTGGAAATAATTCCAGTTTTATCAAGAGCTAGAGTGTAGTATAGTATTTCTGATATACGCATGACATAGTTAAAAAAAATGTCCCTCGTTGTGTTCCGATACCATGGTAATAAAAAGAATGAAATATTTTATAATAGGATTAACGGTTTTCTTATCAAATGAAATCGATTGAAAACATTTTATTTGTAGTCTGTAGCTTATAGCACGCTGAAGTTTTAAAATTTCTTCTTTTTCTCCTTTTACATCAAAAATGTTACATTTGCTCAGCACTGTGAAGAATGTACACTCAGAATGTTTCATTTTCTGATTTATGGATTTATCTTGCATAGTTCCATCATGTCAGTGGCCTGATAGCCAATTCGCTAGCGCTCTGGCCGTCGGTACCACAGGCTTCAGATTCGAATCCTGGCGGTGGCATGGATGTTCGTGAGTGGTTCGGAATCCACGTTAAACTGTAGGTCCCGGTCTAATTAAACCAAAGTTTGCAAAAAATGATCATAGAGCGACAAACCAAACCAATCCAGAAATGTCAATTTTCAAACCATACTCCGTTAGAAATTCCAATGAGCTATTCACGAGCTTTTTAAACATAAAATATTTGAAACAAACAAAAACGTAACTTCTTGTTGGCTTATTAAAAATAAAGCCATGCCCAGTAAAAAAAAATGCATATTTTATGTTTGTGAGCTTGTAAGCTTTAAATTTTGATAAGTTTTTTTTATTAAAGCATGCTATTAATTTATGTTATTAAAGTTTATGTTCATAAGCTTTATGTTCTACTGTACGAAATATTGTTGTACTGTAACAATACTTCGTACAGTAAAACATGGCGTTAACAGCAATGCTTCACCACAAATGACAAGCATTAATGATTGATAAATAGTTTATTTTTTCTGGAATTCCATCTGGGGAAGATCTTGCAGGTTATTTGCACACATCTGACAAGAAATGCTTGCCATCGAACTGTTTTACAAACGCTGACAGAGGCGGACTGAATGACTCCATTGAGAAATTGTTTTAGTTAAAACTGACGCATAATAACACAGAGCGCTCATAATTTGTATTTATGGAACGCTTCCTTTGCCACGAGTTATTTCAGTAACTTAATTACTCGAGAAATGCAAATAAGTGGAGCACGTGCAACTTGAGGACGGGGGAGAGAGAAAAAGCATGCTCGCTTGCGTGGGAGTCGCCATTTGTGTACACAGTTATTTCATTTGACTCTAATTCAGTTAAAATTGAGATAAATGATTTTTTTTTAATTTTTTTTTTTTACTACTTAAAGTAGTGAATGTAAATAAAAAAGTAAATAAATGTTATTATAGAAATGGAAAAGTAATAATTTAAATTTTGAGTATTTTTCTAATGATTAAAATTATTTTCCCAGTTTATAACTACTTAAGTCGGCCTGAATGGCCGAGTGGCTAGCGCTCTGCCGCTCGGTACCGTAGGTCTCGGGTTCGAGTCCCGGCGGTGCCATGTATGTTTGTAGCGGTTTGGAATCCACTTTAAACCGTAGGTGCCGGTGTAACAGGATCGTAGAGCGTTGCGGGGGTAGTGTTACCCCGCGTCCGTAGCTTATCTTCAAGCTACACACACCTCCTGGATAGTGCTAAGTGAGTAACGTCGGTGCAGCGCTTGCCCTAAGGCATAAAAGGCAATTGTGTAAGTGTTTGTCAGCTGCATTAGAACAAAAAAGTAACTACTTAAGATTTTTTTTGTATTAGACCTGGGGTGGCCAACCGGCTTACAGATTTATCGTTTCCGTGGAAGTGGAATTTTAAATATTTTGCTTTTTATTTCAGTTTAATTTTTGGTCTTTTAATTTATTCTTACTATTTTTTTTCTAACAATAGTTTTGATTTCATTTTATGAAAGTTATAGTTACAGTTAAAATGAAATATTGACAGAATATACCGAACTAGGCAGGAATAACTACTCTATACGAAGGCTTCTTTTAATAATGTTTTCCTTTCTTTGCAGTGACATGACTTCAATAAATGCTCTGACAATAAGTAAGCATATTTGAAAATAAAAAAATGTAAGAAACTTGTGGTAATTTATTTCTTCGTAATCATTGCTTTTGTAGTCGATTGCTAAATAGGTTACATCCTTTTATGTTGTCGTATTCCTAATAACGAAAGCAATAATTAAAATTCGTAGAAATGGGTCAAATATTGAGGACATTTTATAAGAATTAATCGAAATTATAATTATTTTGAAACAAATTTATATTTATGTAATAGATTAAAAAGTCTATTTCAATTCATTTTTTTACTCGAATTTTTTCCTAATTTTGCATAATATAGTATACTTCAATTTAATTTTTAATGTCCGTTCTTTAGTTTGTGAAATTCAAATTACAAATATTTGTTTTTAATTTTCTATTCATAAAAATTTAAAATATTTTAATACATATTATAAAACTTAAAAATTATCACTTAAAATATTTTGTCCACAATAAGTAAAAAAAAATGAAAAAATATTTTGTTTTTTTGTATAACTTTTTTTTAAATTATCATAATTGTTTCAATATGAAGTTGATCATAAACTATAAATTCGAGATATTAGCTCACATATTAAGAAAGAATATTTTTGGCTGTTTAAAATTTGTAATTTAGAATGGCTCCATTTCTTGAACATTGTCTAAATTAGAAGATGGAATGGTAAAAAAAAAATATATATATTATAAAATAAATTAAAATAAAATATAGATAGATATAACAGGTGGGCTGAAAAGTTCGTTGTTGTTTTTGATCGATTGTGAGCTCGCGTGGCACCGACTTTGAACAAGTTTTCGCATATCCAAATATTCATTCACGGTATGTCCAACAAGTTAATTTGATATCTTTAGGGTCTCAGCTATCTCAATCAACTTCACTTTACGGTTATCAGAAATTATTTTGTGGACTTTTTTGATGTCTTCGTCGGTCGTCCTCGGTGCTCATTTCGCCTCGTTTAAATTTAGCAAACCACTACTCTACGGTTAGTTTTCCTGGTGCAAAGTCCGAATAATGTTTATCAAGCCAAGCCTTGGCTTCAATAGCATTTTTTTTTTCGCCAAAATAGCAATGCTTTATTAACACACGAAATTCCTTTTTATCCATTTTTTCAAACTAACAAAAGTGGCTTCACTAAAAATGCTATAACTCAACATACTAATAGTGCAACAGCTGTCAAATTTATACACGTGTCTTTTGAAGGTTAGGGCTAACTAAAAATCATATGGATTTAATACTAGTAGCGCCATCTATGTGTCAGCCTACGAACTTTTCAGCTCACCGGTTATATTGATAAATATATGTATATATATATTATTTAGATATATATCAAAAAAATTATTATAAAATATATGCCCATGATTACAATAGATTTAAGTAACAAATGCACTTTGATTCCTATAATTTCCAAAATAGGCGGAAACGAATTTCTCGAAAAAATGTGATATGCGATAAATAAATGGTCTCACAAAAATAAATGGTAAATAAATAGTGGATGATGATAAATAAATGATAAAAAATTTGAAAAAGACTTAATTCGTGAAAGCAATTGTAAGCCGTTTAAGTTCCTTTGTGACGAAACAACTATTTTCCTGGGAAAAAAAAAAAAAGTTTTGTATACGGAATATTAAAAAAAGTGTTTTCCCATTCCTGTTTGTGAAACAGAAAAAAAAAAAAAAAAAAAAAATAAAATAACAATAAATATTCAATCTAGAACGATCAAGACAAGCAATTTTCTTTGTTATTATTTTGTATTTTAAAAACTTGAACTCTTCCGTCTAACTCTAAACAAATATCCATTTTTTGAATAAAAGTTAAAACCGTAGTGTCATACTTGTTGTTTCTTTTTCATATTAAACATCATATTAAAAGTGTTTATAAGTCGACCTGAATTATCTTTTGAATTTAAATCGCAACGAACTATAGATGATGGATTTCCAATTGAAATTTGAAAATGTTTTGACTACCTATGTCTCAAAATGGTCCTCCAGATGATACGTAAATGATGAATTTACGTAAACAAAAACAGAACAAATATTTAAACTGAAGATAAATATAAACAAGTAAAAGAATTTCAATAATACCGATGACTCTTTGTAGAAAGCCAAACTTAAATATACGCGAAAAACTTGACACCAAACTTGAATGTTGGCGAAAAACTTGACTTGACACCAAACTTGAATATTGGCGAAATATTCGGTACATTTGCGTTAGACATTGGTTCCCAAAGGTTGAAAACAATTTTTTTTAATATTAAGTTCAGTGACTCTGGAAACTATTATAGTTATTTTGACATTTACATAACGAAGCCATTGTGCGCCAAACATCAGACTCCATTGACACCAAACTTGAATATTGGCGAAATATTCGGTACATTTGCGTTAGACATTGATTCTCAAAGGTTGGACAGAATTTTTAATACTAATTTCAGAGACTCTATGGTTCTATGGTCTATTATGGTTATTTTGACATTTAAATAACGAAACCATTGCGTGCCAAACACCAAACTTGAATATTGGCGAAAGACTTGGCTTGACACCAAACTTGAATATCGGCGAAACATTCGATACATTTGCGTTATACATTGATTCCCAATGTTTGGACACAATTTTTTTTTATATTAAGTTCAGTGACTCTGCAATCTATTATGGTTATTTTGACATTTAAATAGCGAAACCATTGCGTGCCAAACATCAAACTTCATTGACGCCAAACTTGAATATTAGTGAAAAACTTGAATATTGGCGAAACATTCGGTACATTTATGTTAGACATTGATTCCTAAAGGTTGGACGCAATTCGTTTTTAATATTAAGTTCAGTGACTCAGCAATCTATTATGGTTATTTTGACATTTAAATAGCGAAACCATTGCGTGCCAAACATCAAACTTCATTGACGCCAAACTTGAATATTAGTGAAAAACTTGAATATTGGCGAAACATTCGGTACATTTATGTTAGACATTGATTCCTAAAGGTTGGACGCAATTCATTTTTAATATTAAGTTCAGTGACTCAGCAATCTATTATGGTTATTTTGGCATTTAAATAACGGGAATATTGCGTGCCAAATACCAAACTCCATTGACACCAAAAACTTGAATATTGGCGAAAAACTTGACTTGACACCAAACTTGAATATCGGCGAAAAAATTTGACTTGACACCAAACTTGAAATTTGGCGAGACATTTGGTACATTTGCGTTAGACATTGATTCTCAAAGTTTGGACACATAATTTTATTTCTAATATTAAGTTCAGTGACTCTGCAATCTATTATGGTTATTTTGACATTTAAATAACGAAACCATCGCGTGCATATAAATAATTTTTCATACGCTATTGTCACTTTTGAGAAACAATTTTGTTAAAATTGAAAATAAATTTCTCCAAGCATTACTTAAAATGGAATGTCTATGCTCATAATATGTTTGGGCTTTACTTTGCTGCTGCCTTCATTTATCCTTTTCCCTATTGTCTTTGGAAATATTTTAAATTACACATCTATGCAGAAAGAAAAAGAAAAATAGTTCCAAGATAAAATTGCGTTGAGTCCCAACAATGGAATATGAATTGTTCAGTCTTTTGTTTATCTTCGTAACAATCTTTAAACTTAATGACTTTTTTGTTATGAAAGGCTTTTTGAAAAATTGTCCTAACTACCCTTTTGAAGATGAAAATCCTTTTCAGCACTTGCTTATGTTTGTAAGATGATCATAATGATGATAAGGCATTTAAGATTTGACAGGAATATGATTATGATTATGATTTTATTGTATAATAATGCTCAGAATTATTTCTTTTACAAAAATCATAAAAATAAAATTAATTACTCATTTTAGCAATCTTTTTTATTTACATAATAGATAAATAAACGCAATTATTATTATTATTATTATTATTATTATTATTATAGCTATGTATAAATGAAACATAAAATGATAAACTTTAAAATAATTTCTGTTAGTAAAATTTATCTCCAATTATAGTTTATTTGAATTTATTTCATGATATCTATTAGATTTAAAAAACAACAACTTTAAAATTCATTAAGAATTTTGGCTAGAAAAGGTATATATAAGTATAATTTATTAACTAATTTTGCTTTAAAAAATGTTTCGTCGAACAATACAATACTTGTACAATTCGATGAACTGTACAAGTATGTTCTTCACATATGTAATATAATTCTTTAAAAAGCATATAGCGTTATATCTTTCATTGCCCAGCTGTTGCAGCCACATACATTGTCTGGACCATCCTTCGAAATAAGATTTATACTCCGAGATGGCAATCAACATAACCAATATTGTTCGGGATCCCTACGATATTTGATTTTCTTGTACTCTTCAGGGGAAACGATAACAAGAACAGGGGGAAATCTTGCGAACCACACGTGAAATATTGCTTTAATGCTAGTTTGATAATAAAAAAGTTAAATTAAAAAGAGAAATTTCCGGTATAAATCGTGGCACACTAACAAAAATGTTGTAGTATAATAACCTTGATATCTTTTTTAACCAATTTTATATAGCTGTTATACAACCAATGTTATACAGCCAATAACCAATGTTATATAGCTAATGTTATAGCTGATCGCATTCATAAAACCACTAGGTCGTTGGTTATTTAGTGATTCATTTATCTTACATTGCAATGAAGAAGGAATGTTTGGTGTAATATTAAGATTTTTTTTAAAAGCGAACAGCTATTTTTATCTCTTTGGTATGGGATTTTTCTTTCTCATGGAGTGTTCAGTTTGGTATTCCGCATAATCTGTTTAGACACATTGAGATCAATTTAAATATGACTACATAATCGTGACTGCAACTTACGTAACACACATCGACTTGCTCTGTTTGGCTAACCAATCTTAATCCCAGAATCCAGTTTAATGGTAAATGAAATTTCAGAAGAAAAAAGAAATTATAATATCTATGCCTATTATATTTGCGTATCTATTTTTTACATTGGCATGGATAATTTTAGTTAAAATAGATTGTTGCAAAATTTTCAATTAACTGCTAACACAGGAGAGGCCAACCCGCGGCCCACCTTGACCGTTTTTTAGGCCCGTGAGATGTATCACACTTTTACAAAATATATTTATTTTATAATGGCCAAAGTAGAGAAAATCAATGTATTAAAAATGTACATTATGTGTGCATCCATCTATTCAAAAATGAACCTCAAAAATTCAAATGAGAAAAAATGAAATTTGATTTTAAAATAGTATTCTTGCGAATATAGGACAGATAGTGCCTGTTTTATTGATGAGTTTACAGTTATGACTTCACAGAATAATTAAATTATATTCTGCGAACTTATGAAGAGTGGAGAAACAAATATCGCACTAGTGAAATAAATATTTTTTATTAATGACTTCATTTTTTTATTTCGTTTATATTTATATATATTTTGCATTTCATTTTTAGTGTTATATATGACTTTACAGAGCCTGTAAGAATAATAGTAAACACAAAAATAATAACTCGTTATGTTTCAATTTTTTACTCCAAAAAATGTCTACAGTGAGTCTAAATCAAATATGGGGATATATAATTTCATATGCGGCCCACGCAGTTAGGGCGCAATTCCAAGGTGACCCACAAGTTCATTTGGGTTGACCACCCCTATGCTAACATATCAATTTAGAGTTAGCAATTACAAATTTCTCACAAACTGCAGCTCTTTTGGAGAACAGAAAGCGTTAGGTACACTAGTAAACCGTGTAAGTAGTCAGTTAATAGAAAACCAAGTTGAAACAATGGGCGATCTGTTTATCTGTGATAAACTTGTACATTATTTAAACTGCTGTAACGGGTTATTTATGGGTGTTCACCTGTGTCAACATATGCAGGCGAACGTTCTTCAGAAAGGAAAAATAGCTGTCGTTATGTCATATTCAAATGTCACTCAATTGCCTTCGGAATCAACTAGTTTCTGCTGTTAGCTATAAAAATATATATTTAAACAAAATCCTGGCATTTGGAAAACTATTTTTTCATCAATAAATAATTTTTAAAAACAAATTTTTTTCACAACTGGGCTACTGTCTTATTCCCTTTATCCCGATATGGCAAATGTATAGCAGTTTTGGCGTTGCTCAAAGTGTAAAGTGGCAAAGTTACTCAAGGATAGGGAAGTTTATTGCTGTGCGTTACAATTAATAACTAGCTCCAAAAAAGACCACGGGCCTGATGGCCAATTGGCTAGCACTCTGGCAGTTGGTACCACAAACGTCAGGTTCGAATCCTGGCGGTGGTATGGATGTTTAAGTGGTTCGGAATCCACATTAAACTGTAGGACGGTCTAATTAGCCCAAAGTGAGCAAGAAATTACCGCAGAGCGACAAATCAAACCAAACCCAGAAAAGCTCTCAGAAAAGTTCATGTCCTCCACATTCCTTTATGGATCCAGTACAATTATTTTCTAATCTACAGATTTATCTTGTCTATCTGCGATGTACTTATATTGTGCCGTCACAATCTAGAACGAATAGACTCAGGCAAGTTTGCCCTCTCCACGTTTCTTTAAGAACCCAATATAATTATTTTTTGGTTCACAGATTTGTCGCACCTATCTGTAAAATAGATAACTCATTTTAGTGCAATGTCATAATCTGTTCATTATTTTCTACAGTGTCATCACTATTTGGAACGGACATCTTCAAGACGACCATGTAAGAAGTTCACGTTCTCCTTTTTTTTTTTTTATTATTTTTTTCCGACGAATTCAGAGATTTATCCTCCTCTTTTACTACGCTGTAGGTCCCGGTCTAATTAGCCTAAAGTGTGCACAAAATGATTGTAGAACGACACGCCATACCTTTTACTACGTGGAAGAGAGAAGTTTTATGTTTGCCTCGCTAAGTAAGCTGAAAAAGTACAAAAGACCAACGTGCTAAACCAAGTCCAAAATTGGAAATCTATGAAATCAAGTCCTATTTATCCTTTTATTAATGGGGTAAATAAGCAATTCCGTTCACAATCTCTAAATTATAATCGTTTAAGATTGAATGTTTAATCCAAGGGAAAAAAAGTCATATAATGTCATATTTGTTATGATGCAGAACCTGTTTTAATTTTGGCCAAGATAAATGACAATTTGCAAAAAGTAATCTGTTGAAGATATTTAAAAAAAAAAAAAATGCAAATAAACTCTTTTATGATGTTTTCCGATTTTCGCTGAACTTGTTATTTTAAGCACTTCCGGATGATTATAATAACTAAGTTTAGTCTTTCACTAAAAACCCTTTTTTAAAAAAAAAAACTTTTTTATATGGCTTACATATACAGAATATAATGGGCTCATAGAATTCTGGAACTAAAAGGTTTAAAATAAGCATCTCTACTCAATTCAATGATAAAACAACAACTTCATTTAAAAAAAAAAAAAGATTATTTTTATTATTAAAATTGTATAGAAAGATTTTAATAGAAAGTAAAAATTTCTCAAGCAAAATGCGATATCTCTATCTTTTATGATTTTCATTTATCTCTTTGAAGAACAAACAAGAATTATTATTTTAGAATTTTTAAATGGCACAGCTCCTTTCCACTTCAAGTGTCTAGTTTTCATAAATGTCGCCTAAATCCCTTTAAGTTCAAAAATATTATTCTTTCGAACAAAGTTTTTCCTTCCCCGTAAGTTTTGTTCCAAGAATTGTTATAATGATACAATTCTTCTCGAAATTACAGTTTACTCTTTTCCCACAATGAGAAAAGTGGATGGCTTTTCCGAGAAAAAGTAATGTTTTAACTTTTTTGGGGCAAAGTAGAAAGAGGCTTGTGCAACAATATATCCAACGAAACACAAACATCAAATACTAAAAAAATAACAAGGCAAAGAATTTTGCAGTTCTATTTTTAATGTGCTTTTCTGAGATTATTTATTATTTTTCAGTTAAATCTTTAAACAATTACCGATTATTTTCATGACTTATTTTTATAGATTACAATATCAGTCGAAAAATTTTATGAAACCGAGTAAAATTACTTGAAAAGAACGACTAACCTTTACAAAAAAATTTTCAGCGTGACCAAAAAAATATTTTTTTTTCTCGTCCGCCCACATATGTTATATATAACACATGTGGTATCTCATCAATATGTGGTATATATATATATGGTATCTCGTCAATATGTGCCTTATATATGGTATCTCGTCAATATGTGGCTTATATATGGTATCTACCGGTTCTCGTTAGATCATCATCATTGGTGGTCATACTCCGTCAACCCGAATGGCCGAGTGTCTAGAGCTCTGGTGCTCGGTGCCACAGGTTTCGTTCGAATCCCGGCGGTGCCATGGATGTTTGTATGGTTCGAATCCACTTTAAACCGTAGGTCCCGGTCTCCTAACGGAGCGTCACGGAGCAAAAGTCAGGCTTCTAACGGGTGCTCCATCACAACAGAAGCTGCTTCCTTCCCCTTCAATCATGAGTACTAGATAAGAAACAACAACAACATATATGGTATCTCGTCAATATGTGGCTTATATATGGTATCGCGGTGGCTTATATATGGTATCTCGTCAATATGTGGCTTATATATGGTATCTACCGGTTCTCGTTAGATCACCGAAGTCAAGCATCATTGGGCGCGGTCAGTACTTGGGTGGGTGACCACCTGGGAACACCGCGTGCCGTTGGCAAATTTGGGACCCGAATGGCCGAGTGTCTAGCGCTCTGGTGCTCGGTGCCACAGGTTTCAGGTTCGAATCCCGGCGGTGCCATGGATGTTTGTAGTGGTTCGGAATCCACTTTAAACCGTAGGTCCCAGTCTCCTATGACTGTAAGAGCGTCACGGAGCAAAAGTCAGGCTTCTACCTACGGGTGCTCCATCACAACAGAAGCTGCTTCCTTCCCCTTCAATCATGAGTACTTAATGGGCTCGTGGGCTTGGCCAGCCAAGTGGGATAAGAAACAACAACAACATATATGGTATCTCGTCAATATGTGGCTTATATATGATATCTCGTCAATATATGGTATTCCTTCAACCCACATAGGTGATGTATATATATTACCATTTTCACTTTGGGTGCCTTAATTAAACTGTTTTATAAGTGCAAAAATTACCTTTTTTTATATTTCAAGTAAAAAAGGCTTTGATCTTTAATAGGTTAATTGAGTCATTCTAAAAGAGACCTTTTAATCAAAATAATATTAATGGATCATTTCTTGCCAACTTGGTCCAAATATTTATTTAAACCCATATCACCGTATATGTTAACAGAGAATGCGTAAGAAAAATGAGTTGGTTCCAAATAGTTAGTTTATTAACAATAAATGGTTTGCATTTGTAAGGAACGTTCTCAAGCGCGACAGAAATCCGCTTTTTTCTCCTTGTCGCTCAAGAGAATAGCTAAGCTGCAAAAGGGGCATCGATCACAATGTGGGGCAATAGTATAAGACAATGTATTAAAGGAAAATATGCTACAGAAACCTATAAGGGCTTGTTCGAAACACGATCGAGAACGATTCGAGCGCAGGAAGGGAACCGTGCGATAAATAAATAAAAAAAGAACAAAAAACTAAAATAGGCATAGAAAATAAATAAATAACGAAAAACTTTTTCTAAACTGGAAAAGCAGGAGGATTTTTTTAGAGGCAAGCATGTGGCTACACCTAGATACATGCCTCTCTTCTGTGCACGAATTCAGGCGAATCCGTTCATATGATTCGTGCAACACGCCAGGTAATGCGATTACTCATTCAGTTATTTTCCATAGCGGAGTAATTTACGAGTTTACCATTACGACATAAAACATTGTGATTCGCTCATGGATATGCGAAGAAGGTTTTGACATTTTTTCCTTTTTCCTCTCTTTTTATTATTTCTTTTTTATTTTTATTTTATTTATTACATTTTTTTTCTCTCTCTCCATCATTATACTATTCCCCCTCCTGTTTCTTTATTATTTATATTATATCTATCTATCTACCTATCTTGTACATGTTGCGTGTATTAACGCTATGGTGGTCAAGTGTAAAGATCGGCAAGCCACAAATTTCGGTGCGCGACTCGCATAGGATGTATTATTTATTTATTATTATTATTTTATTATATTAATATTATTATTTATTTTATTTTTTTCTGTTCCCCCTACACAGTAGGGTGGTTTCTGGTTCACGAACATGCCGGCGTGGGTGAGTTATGGCCTCCTGGCTCACAGATGAGTGCGGTCCAACAATGGGCAAGAGCGGCCTTAGATGGTTATTTATGAGTTGTGCCGGATTTTGCCTGACAGTTTCAAGGGAAATTAAACTTTGTTAAAACAGCTTTTTCGCGGAGGATTCGCCTGGTTACGCTGGGGGTCACCTGAGCAACATTATTGCCATCGTTGTTGAGGCAGGGGGTGGGGCCTCAATATTGTTGCCAGTTGCGCCGTCACGCATTCTTTCGTTCCACCGGCACCCGATGATTGGTCGGCAGTTTTGTTGGGCTGCTCTCTCTGCGAAGGTTGGTGGGAGGTGGTTTACGACCGGATTAAATCTTTCGCAACATGTTATAGCTCGTACGCGCATTTAACCATTTTGTTCACATGAATATATATAAATGAAAAAAAGAAGTGACAAGCAGTGTGGAATGTGTTATGCAATTCGCTGCTGCAAGCCATTTTTCGATGAATAGAGGACGTCTCTGTATCAAAGACATTGGGTTTCCGTTAAAACAGTGGTCCCACAAACAGCGTGGCATGACCCCCAATAAAGGTGCGGATAATTTAAAACATAGGGGCGACATTTTCCCTAAAAATACAGAAATTAAATTCAGTTCAAAGAAATGAAAAAATTCACAAAAATAACATGCATTGTTGTTATAACATGTTGCGAAAGATTTAATCCAGGTGTGGTTTACGGCCGGATTAAATCTTTCTCAACATGTTATATTTCGTACGCGCATTTAACCATTTTGTTCACATGAATATATATATATATATATATATACGTATGTTATATGTTATATACGCATGTATTGATATCTACGTAATTATTAGTACAAAATATTTAATTTCTTACAACAACATTAATAAAACATTTAATTGTCAATTATCATCTGTGCAATGAAAAATAGTGCTGTAATTTTACTATTTTTTACATTTGATGTATTTTTAGAAAAATTACTAAGGAATATTTGGTTGTTTGTTACGTTATACAGTAGCCAAATTAAATATATATAACAACATTGTTATAAAAACTATAACTCATAACTGCGTTGTTATAAAAAATACATATTTAACGATTTTAAATTTATAATCGTGAACTGCTTATTAAACAGAGAGTTCTTTTTTTTTCATGTTATTTTTGTTAATTTTTTCATTTCTTTAAGCTGATTTTAATTTCTGTATTTTTAGGAGTTTTAACTGTATTTTTAGGAATTCTTAAATCATCCGCACCCTTCTTGGGGATCACGTCTCATTGTTTGTGGGACCACTGATTTAACGGAAAACCCAATCAGTTAACGTTTTATCTCTGATTCAGAGACGTCTCTGTTCATCGAAAAAGGGCTTGCAACAGCGAATTCCATAACACATTACACATTCCTAGGGGCCTGATGGCCGAGTGGCTAGCGCTCTGGCGTTCGGTACCACAGGTATCGGGTTCAAATCCCGGCTTTGCCCATGGGTGTTGTAGTGGTTCGGAATCCACTTTAAGCCGTAGGTCCCGGTCCCAATTGGATCGTAGAGCGCGCTGGGGGCATTGTTACTCCGCGTCCGTGGCTTACCATCAAGTTACGCGCGCCCCTGGGTAGTGCAAAATGAGTCACATCGGTGCAGATTTTATGGCGAAGATCACGGTATATTTGCCAGCTGCATTAGGGGAAAAAAAAAATTACACATTCCTTGTCACTTCTTTTATATATATATATAAAGAAGTTAAAATTAGTCATTATGTATATATACATAATAACTAATTTTAAATACATAATTTATTTATTATTATTATTTTTTTTTTTTTTTTTTTGCATGTTAACGTGAGGAATATTTTAATTAAAAGTTAAAAATCCCTTGCTCTTCATATATTGTTATTATAAAAAAAGTGTATAAATATAAAACAATTTATATTTAAGGATGACAAATATTGAGAAGGTTGGCAGAGCTTTTTTACTTCGGGGAATAGAAGATAAAAACTTAGAGAAACACAATTTTGGATGCTTAGTAGATGAATTAGTAATGAAGCTTAGTATTGATAAATAATCACCTACTTTTAGTGTGATGATGATTTATTTTTAATGATGAAGCTTGGTACATATAAATAGCCACTTTCTTTTAATGTGATGATGATTCATATTTAATGATGAAGATTAGTATAAATAGCAACCTTCTTTTAATGTGATGATGATTAATCTTTATTTAAAGATATTTGAAAATATATGAAGCTAGTGACTTTATTAAGATATATGTAGCTTAGTGTTAGTAAACAGCCATCTATTTTTAACGTGATGATAATTTTTTCCACACATCAAATTACTAATTTTATGGCGAACGTGCATTCATTGATAATAGATGTTGAAAAATTTTAAAATATGCAACTTGATTTATTTATATGGCATGATATTTAGCAAACTTAACGATCAATATATTTCTTACTGTGCCTGAAATCCAGATTAGGTAGTGATTTTTCAAGGTTTGAAACTAATTTTTCAATGGAATTTGAATGATATCTAAACATTTTAATCAAAACACTCTTTACCACAATGCTGCCCAACATTAAGTATTATTTATCATGTAGAGTGGTTTTTTTTTTTTTTTTTTAAATAATGGATAACTGATTCTAGTAAGTTATCTTTCAAAACATACATTACATTTAAATGAATTTCTTTTTAATTGAGATTCATTAAACATCACATATGCTATACACCCAGAATTTGAATCTTAACTAGTGTCAAGCAGGCAAGTCATAAATCATATTATTTTTTTTTTTTTTAAGAATGACACATCAAGAAATCAAATATCACATGTAAATTCACAATACGAAAAACCCCTAATAAATGCATAAAAACCTGTTTTTATATCCCACCAGTTTAAAAACAAATTTTATTTACAACTTGTAAGCAGGTAAATAAAATTTAATTTTTTTTAATGAATCATTCTTAACTTTTACCGTAATTAGTAGTTTGGGACATTAAATTTCAAAATGATGAAATACCGTTGTTGATTAAAAACTGGATGATAGCAATTAAAGACCAACCGCGGCGTGTTTAAAACTTATTTTTGTAAAAAAAAACAATAAATAACAAGTGTCATCCATGCAGCTAATGATATGTGACTCATGGGAATTGCACAATGAACAGCAATTACAATAGACATTCGTTTTTCCAAAATATAGGTAATAATCTTAATATATATTTATTTTGGAAGGACACACTCATTTCATTATATAGTCTGTAATTACAGCATGTAAACAAATGCGATAATCAATCAGTACTCAGTGAAAACATCTAGACAAAAATGATAACTTCACCTTAATATTAATTCTAAATTTTTGCATTGAATCTTTAATAAAATATCTTGGCTTGCTATCAGGAGGATGAGAAAGAGTAAATTCGGTGGTGAATATAGTGAATACAAATAGTTAAACAACCTACTGTTGTTTTTTAATGTTTTTAACAACAAACACAAGCAATGACAAACTCAAAGTGTGATTAACACAAATACTGGAAACTTGGCAAAGACAACCACCACACATTAATGGATATATGACTTCATATTCATATGTTAACTTCATCGTATATTAATTATAAATTTTTGTATTGAATCTTTAATAAAATATCTGGCTAACTAGCAAGAGGATGAGAAAGAGTAAATTCGATGATGAATGTGACAGAGCACATCATCAACAGTTAAATAACCTACTGTCGTTTTTTAATGTTTTTAACAACAAGCACAAACAATGGCAAACACAAACTGTGTTTGAAGCTCCAAAGGCCAGAACGCTAGCCAATTAGCCATCAGGCCGCTATCAATACTGAAGGAAGACATCTAGACAAAAATGAAAACTTCATCGCGTATTCTAAATTTTTGCAGTGAATCTCTAATAAAATATCTCGGCAATCTAGCAGGAGGATGAGAAAACGTAAATGTGTGGATAATGTGGCAGAATATAAACAGTTAAACAACCTACTGTCATTTTTTTATGTTTTTAACAACAAGCACAATGAAAAACACAAAGTGTGTTTGTAGCACCAAAAGCTAGAACGCTAGTCAATTGGCCACCAGTACTCAGGGAAGACATCTAGACAAAAATGATAACTTCATCGTTTATTTTGGATTGAATATTTAATTTTGGATCGAATTTGAATTTAGATTGAATTTTTGGATTGAATCTTTAATAAAATATCTCGGCTAACTAGCAAGAGGATGAGTATATTCGGTGATGAATGTGACAGAACGCATCATCAACTGTTAAATGACCTACTGTTGTTTTTTAACGTTTTTAACAACAATGACAAACACAAAAACTGAAAACTTAGCAAAGACGACCACTCCACATTAGTGGATGTATTCTAATGTGTTTCTAATGATCACCTAAGTCCCACGAGAAAAAACCACCCAACAGAATCATTGCAGTCTGTAATTTTAATTGTTTTTGTGTTGTCCAGCACCAGAGGTGATGATGCGAATCCAGGCCACAAAGGAATGAATCACATAATATTCTAAAACCACTGCCGCCTGAAGTTTCATGGGGGGATTTTCCTATGAGAATCTTCAGTTACAGTTCAGAGGTTGAGAACCAGTTTGCATAAACATAAACCTTATAACACTTTAATGCAACGAGTTCTTTTTTATATTTTTTATTCTACAAGAATAACAATAATAGAAAGAAAAAAAACCTAACCACCTAAAATTTTCTGCATTTATTTTTATTCATTTACGTATTTTCCAAGAAATTCTTTTAGGTAATTTACAATAAAAACTTTATTTAGTGAGCATCACGTTTTGCTTGAAACTTCATTTTGTTCTTATTTATTTAGTTTTAAACAATAATAATACTTTAAACAAAGATAGAATTATAGATTTTTATTATAGAGTTCGATTCACAAAGATGGCCAAAATGATGATGGTTAACCTTATGATGGACGATGACAATGATTATGATAATGATCATGGACATCATTATACAAATATGTTTGAAAACGATACATTAAAAATTATATTATTAATTTAACATTAACATAATAGTACTTGAAAGAAAATACGGGTATGTGTGGTTTTTTTAAATTAATTTCTTCATCTTCGCCATTGGATCAGCATGGAGTTTTCTCAATATTTTCAATGGATGACTGATCAAGTGTGGATCCATAAGGTTTCCTTAAAAAACAATTCATGGAAATCGAGGCTCGATATTGTCTTTGGAATTTTTAAAAAAACCGTATTTATCATTTATTCAAGCGATAATGAATATAAATTTTCTTTTACTAATCTAAAAAAAAAATTTAGAATTCATCCTTTATGGCAATAGAATTAAATATTTGTTGTTTCTTCACTTGATAGACATCTAAACCAAAACTCTTAACATCTAAACCAAGTCCAAGAACCCGTGTAATCTCATAGACGGAGGGTGGCCTGATGGCCAATTGGCTAGAGCTCTGGTCTTTGGTACCACAGGCTTAGGTTCGAATCCTGGCGATGGCATGGATGCTTGTGAGTGATTCGGAATTCACGTTAAACTTGTAGGTCCCGGTTAGCCCGAAGTGTGCACAAAATGACTGTAGAGAGACAAACCAAACCATGGAAGGAGGGAAAGCTACTGTTGTGATGGAGTATCTGTAGATAGAAATCTGACATGGCTCCATGACGCTGACTTTTTACTGGGTAGGGTTGTCAGTAGCTCGCATTACAGTCATATTAAACAGGGATCTACGGCTTAAAGAGTGGATTCCGAACCACTACAAACATCTATGGAGCAGCAAATACTCAAATCCGAAACCTGTAGCACCGACCGCCAGAGCGCTAGTCACTCGGCTATCAGGCCCACTAAATAATTTAATTGCAGCAAGATAATATAATTTAAAAAGCAGAATTTTTGCAGCATGTTTTTTATATATAAAAAAATATTGAGTTATTTTGACTTACGGTCCTAGTACATTAAAAATTATGAATGTTATTAGTTAAGAATCATTAATTTGAGATTAGTTTAAATACTTTTAATCTATTAAAACATCTGGTATATATATATATATATATATGTGTTTAACTCTATCTCACCACTTGGCTCAATATAGATTTTCTATATATTATTTACATAAGGCTAATTAAGTGTCGGTATAATGAAAATTTGTAAAGATTCGTATAAGTTGCCAAGCATGGAACCAAGAGTATAATATGTTCAGTAGCATAATTCAATGAAGATCCATTGGATACTATAGCAGCTTAATGCATTAAATTTTGTAGCATAATAATATTATAAAACAAATTACTGTTAACACTTATTCTTTGTAATTATTTTAAGAGAAATTGTGGTCAAACACGTAGAACTGGTACTGTTTCTTCGAACAGCCTTGTATCCACCCACAGTGGTCCACAGTGAGTTGCCCTTCCACCTAAATTCTACCATTACATTGAATAAAAGCGTGTTCCTCTTACCCACTGTTCAAACATTGTATCTTCAGTAGCTGAAAAATTATCATTAACGACTGATCCACTTGCATCTGGGATGGACACAGCTGGCATTATAAGTAACACATTGAATCCGTTACACTCGGCTTTCGCAATTCGTTATCATTGCAGGTGCTGTGATGAAGATAGATTTGCCGAATAAAATGTGGCAATGTTGTATCTTTATGGCTCTCATAGGCACGATCGGTTCGGCTTTTTTACTTATTTATTTTAATCTTTTCTTTGCTTTGAAGGATAAATTCCCAAACGAGCGTGCTGCATAGGATGTACAGATAGATTTCGTGACGCGCCTCTGTATGTACACTTTATTTTTGCAGTTGGTGGACCGAATTCATGAACAAAAAAAAATCTTTAGAAATAGTTCGCAACGGTTATGTTACAATTTTTCTAGATCCGAAAAACGTAAGTTGTAAATTTCTTGTAACAAAAATAGGGAATTTACCCTTTAAATAAATTACACAAAAATATTAATCCATAATTTGAAAACATTAATAATATTTCATTTCACTAGATCGGGTTTTTAAATGATAATGTTAAGAAAAATTTATGAAATATTTATTTGTTTGTTTACAATGGTGCCGTGAATTTCTTTAAAAAAATTCTAATGCAAACAACCATATTTATTTGATTCACAGCTTAAGCTTAAACCTTTCGTTCGCTTTCCTTATTATTATTTTATTATATGCTGTTTGGCTTCGTGTACTATTTATACACACAACTTTCTATGGGCAATAATAGGAGGTCTTTCAGTGCCATATATTTATGTGTGTAATGTGCTCCACATTTGTGTATTTGTATTCCATACAGAAAATTTTCACTGTCCTCACTAAGTCCTTAATGATAGGCAATGATAGGAGGTCTTCCAATGCTCCACATTTGTGTGTGCGTATTGTATTCCACATTTGTGTATTGTACTCCACACTGTGTGTGTATTGTATTGTATTCCCCGTTTGTGTATTTTGCTCCACATTTGTGTTTTGTATTCCAAATAGAAATTTTTCACTAAGTACTTTTTCCCTATATAAGCTAAAATAATCTATGTTTTGTACCTCTATAAGCTAAAATAGTGTATACTCATGGTAAAATATGATATAATTTCCTGATATCATATACCCTCAATATGAAAATAATTTCTAGTATGAAATTAACTTATTGTAATTTTCAATAAGATGAACTTATTGCAATTGTCAATAAGATGAAATTAGCTCATTGCAACTTGCAACGAGATGAAAACAGCTTATTGCAGTGCATCGAGAGCCAGTAGTAGAGAGAGGGGGGCACTCACCTTCGAGGAGCTTCTGAATCACAGTGTTGGGATCGAATTCATTGTCTTTGAGTAAGGCGATGTAGGCGGCGTAGATGAAGGTCGAGTGCGGCTGGGCGAAGTGGGCGATGATCTTGCTGATGCTGTCCTGGAGGCGAGCGAGGTCCGCACCCCTCATGCTGCCGCCTTTACAGGGAAAAGAACACAATTTGCTTGAATTAGAAAACAATAAGTTATGCTAAAGTAATAATTTGTAATAAAGTTATCATAAAAGTTTGCATTGTGCAAGAAACTTTAAAATAAATTACATCTAAATTCATAAAATTTCACGAAAAAATTGTATCACAATAATGGTTTAAGTCAAATGGTCAACAATGTCAAGTCCCATTATCAAAACTCATTAAGAGTTTTCTAATCCAGCAGCAATATCCATTTCTATATTTTTTAACTTGTGAAACAATTTTATCGTCAATATTTGTACTAGCTTAAAGTGTTTAAAATACACTATAAAAGCCTACAAAATAATTAACACACTTAAAACACTTAATGTAATATAGATATAATAGAGAGTTTTTGCATACCGTAAGTTAGGTTACCGTAGGACGTCCGTTAGCTTTTTCTCCCTAGCGCGCTTGCTCAGTTTCCTATGAGCATGCGTGCTAGGGAAAAAAAGCTAACGGACGTCCTACGGTAACCTACCGTACGGTATGCAAAAACTCTCTATTATATCGTTTTTCTTCATTAGAGCAACAACCCCATGGTGGGTCAAGACCGTTTGCCAACTGGCAAATTTCGAGCCAGAAAAGGTTTTCTTTTTATGAGATAGAATTGTCAAACCTACAATAAGTTCGGGACCTACGGTTCAAAGTGGATTCCATTACATTAAGCGTTTTTAAGAAGCTATGTTTATTACAGGCATTAGATAAATAGTATGACAAAATCAAACATAAATTTCTGTATGTCTATTTAGATAACATTGACATCCTCACTGCACTTGAGGAGAACTTTATTCAGATAAATTGTGATGTTATTGGATACATTTAACGATATATATATACAATTTCACAAAAAGTTTTCAAATTTTTAAAAATAAAAATCATTGTAATATTTCGTGTTTCTGTCGTTTTTAAGAATTTTATCCTTTATCCATTATTTTCTCTTCAAAAAAATGTTTTATACGTTATTTATTTATTTATTATTATTATTATTATTATTTTTTTTTTTTTTGACAATGCAACAGGAAATCTGCTTTGTCATTCAAAGTAATGGAATTTTTAAAATAAAATAAAAAAAACCGCTATTATTTTTAAAAACCGGCAAAATTGAACAAGGTTCCTCCTTTATGACGATTTGTCGCAAACTGTAAGTTTCCATAAATACCAACAACAAATCCATAAATAAAAACTCCCATCTCATAATTTGCGTGTGAATTTGAAATGAGGTTTCTACATTTTATTGGATTGCTTTTTTTCCCCATATACAGAATGGGAAAACCCTCGGCACTGCTCACTATCCGGCATAAAAAAAAGTCCTTCTGTGACGGGAAGGCACAGAAATTCTTTTCCAATCAACGCCCATGCGAGCAACGCACAGGCTGCGCGCACCAAATTTACGACTTCCAACGCCAACTGAAAAACAATGCTGCCAATGCGTCCCATGCTCTTTATGGAATGCGAGGCGAATTTTGTTTCACTTTTATGACACACAACGCTCAAATTGAGTAACAGTAATTAAATATTGGTTCAGAATAAATGAATTTAAGATACGAAATAAGAACATGAACATTTAGAAGAAAAGGAATTTTATTAAACAGAGAGTTCGATTTAAAAAATAAATAAATTAAATAAAGGTGGTTTCAAAATCCAGAATATTTTTATAATGGTGATGTTGTCATTATTTCAAAAGAATAATAATAACATAAAAGAAAATAAATTCTTCTTCCTAGCTTAATAAACTATTATTCTTCAATGGCACGTGGTTAGCGTTCTGGCCTCTGGTACGAGTCGTGTACCAAAGACCAGAACGAATTGTAGTGGCATGGATGTTTGTGAGTGGTTCGGAATTCACGTTAAAGTATAGGTCCCGGTCGAATTAGACCATAATGTGCACAAAATGATCGTAGAGCGACAAGCCAAACCAATCTTCAATGGCACGGCAGCCCCATGGTGGACCAAGACCTTCCACCAAATTATGAAGCATAGGATGTTGTTTTCTTTTACGGAGTAGGGTTGTCAGCCCTGCGCCCAACATTTCGACCGGGACCTACGGCTTACAGTAGACTCCGAACCATTACAGGCATTCATGGCGCAACCGGGACTCAAGCTCGAGATGGTGCCAAGCGCTAGAACTCCAGTTACTCGGTCACCGGGCTCCAAACTTAATAAATACATTTGCACTAGTTTAAAAAATGAAATAATTCTAATATATTTTTTAAATGCGCCTCAACGGCTTAGAGTTAAAATAAATTTTGCAAAATTTAATTAAAATAAATATCAATTTTATAAAGAAACCATTTCACAAATTTATCAATAGATCAAGAATAATAATTAATTCGATAGTTATTAATTCAAGAGAATGCTAAGTTTTAAATGTAAAATTCCGTATTCTTTTGTAATAATTTGTAACTTAATTGTGTTGCTTTGTTTAAATGAAAGCAGCGTAAGATTCTGTCATTTGTAGAAACCTTTTTTTTTTTTTTTCTTTATTTACTTTGAAAACGAATATCGAGAAACAAATTATTTGTGATATCTATTGTAGACTTTTACAAAATAAATAAATAAATAATAAAAAATATAAAGCGAGAATATAAATTGTTTAAACCGATAATTATTAAAAATTTAATATTCAATCGGTAAAAACTCCTATGTTCCAAAAAGAAAAAAGTGTATTTTAAAGTAAAGAAGAAAGCAAATTAAATTAAGAAAGAAAGAAGAATTTAAAGAAGTATTTTATTACAGTATAATAAAATATTTGAAAGATTCAACGCCATTGAAAGACATTCTAAAAAAATTAATCCTATGCATGAAATGTTTTCATTTTTTTTTTAAGATGAAAGCATAAATACTTCAAAAGAAGTATTTATGCTTTCAACTTTATTTATTTATTTCTGAAAACTCCAAACTTCACGACACACATAAATCGTATATATTTTAGTTTGTTCAGTTATTATTTCAGATGCATAGAAAAAAAAAAAAAAAAAAAAGAATGAAATTTACAAAATCGAAGAGAATAAAGTAAAAAAATGAGAAAACCTCAGAAATCGGTAATAATTTTAAAAATTGTTCTAATACATTTTAACATTCTAAACTTTACTGAAGGACACGCAATTTTCGAAAAAATGAAAAAAAAAAAAAAAGAATGTTGCTCGTAGTCGTCGTGGGTGGGAATGAGAAGTTAGCAGAGTGGAACATAGAAGGAGGAGCGCTTTTTGTATGACAAACCAATAACAAAACATCTCGAAAAGGGAGGTGAGAAGTCAACTCAACCGAAGCAATTTTGGCGGAACGCTCGCACCTCCCTCTCCACCACCCCCTCTTCCAATCCCCCTGAGAAAAAAACGCGTCACGCTCCGTAGTAGTGTGGGTGGGATTGCTGATACTAATTTCTTTCTTTCTTTCTCTCCAAGCAGCGATTACTTAATGATTATTTTGCAGTTATGAAAGCAACAAAGTGCACTGTCTTTCTTTCTTTCTATCTTTTTTAATTATTATTATTATTATTATTTTCTAATGCAGCTGGCAAACACTTAGATTCTTGGTCTTGGATGCCTAAGGCAAGCGCTGCACAGACGTTACTCACTTTGCAGTACCCAAGGGGCGCGTGTAACTTGAAGACAAGCCACGGCCGCGGAGTAACAATGCCCCCGCAACGCTCTACGATCCTACTAGGAACAGGACCTACGGTTTAAAATGGATTCCGAACCACTACAAACATCCATGGCACCGCCGGGACTCGAACCCGAAACCTGTGTACCGAGCGCCAGAGCGCTAGCCACTCGGCCATTCAGGCCCTCTTTTTTTAATTATAAGAACGCAGATTTTTAAGATTTAAGAAGTTAAGTAAGATTTTTTAAGATTGAGTAAGATTTATTTTAATTGCATGCACAAAGAGAAATGAAAGAAAATCATTAGTATTAATTGATTTCTAATAGTTTTCCACAATCCTAGATCCGCTTTTTATGAATCCAAAGTTATTTAATGGATCAATTATGTTTGGTTTTGTCGCTCTACGGTCATTTTGTGCACACTTTAGGCTAATTAGACCGTGACCTACAGTTTAACTTGGATACTATCCATAATACTACCAGAATTATAACCTGAAGCCTATGGTACCAAAGGCCAGAGCGCTAGCCAATTGACCATCAGGCCTCTAACGAATCGATTAACAATCACAATTATTATATTTACTGGAGGGGTGCACGCATTAGATTTTAAATATTATAAGTAGTTAAGTACATAAATTAAAATATTATTTAATTTTTAATAACTCTGCACAAATTTTAATAATTCTGCACAATTTGTATGCAATGTAGTGCATACAAATGCTATGTAAAACATACATGCATAAGAAAATATAATTAAGAGAAAGAAAATAGAAAATAATTATTTCAAAATTTTGGCAAAAAAAAAAAAAGTAATAATGATAATAATAAATAAATACAACATATCATCCGTATAACAAAATAACTCCATATTCCTGAAGGAAAAATAAATAAATAAAGTTTTCAATGGTAGCCGCACCTAACTTAAGGAAGAGCCTTTTATTTGCCTACAGTTTGTGTTTGCGTTATATGAAGAAACAAAAACATTTAAAATTACTTCAGTGGAGGATTTATTAGTTCTAGTAAATATACATAATTTTAAAAATGTCAAATTTATTTCTGGTAAAGCTTTAAAATATGAAATCCTATACTGTTAAAAAAATACTGTAATGATTCAACAATTGTTTAACTATTTGGTTCGATCTTTATCATAGTCAACAGTAAAACCATGTAATTTTACAAAAAAGAGTTATGGTTTTTCTTTTTCGCTTTTTCATTATTCATGACTGAAAAAAAAAAATTGTTCGCAAGTTACAAAAGAATTAAAAGAAAATAAATAGAATAGCAGCATTAAACACATTTTTGTGAAACTAAATACAATAGCCCCTTGTTATATAGCGTAAGCCGCGAAAAAAAAAAAAAAAAAAATAAACAATAATGCATTATAAGGGATAACTATATAAAGATGTGCGCGAAATATTCGAAACATGTTATAACGAAAGGCGCTATACTGAGTAACTATTGTATTTGTTTGCATTTGGTTTGGCTATTTATATTGTATTTGCTATATTGTATGGCTATATATTATTCAATAGTTGTTTGGTAGCAATTTTATTTCAACTTGATTTCAAATTATCTAATTAACTAACTCCCAACTCTACAGTCCATGTTGGACCTTCTACCTACTGGCAGATTACAAAACAGGAGATGCTTTCTTTTTACGGGGTAGGGTTGTCAGCCTTACGGCCTTAGACCGGGACCTACTGTTTAAAGTGGATTCCAAATCACTACAAACATCCATGGTGCCGCCGGGACTCGAACTCGAAGCCTATGGCACTGAGTGCCAGAGCGCCAGTCACTTGGCCATCAATCCCCATTTCAAGTTATCAAGAGCTTTAATTCAAGTATCAAAATACACATTATCAAACATTCTGCTCAATTTATTGTACAGGACAAATAAACAAAGGGATTTGCCCCTATCTGTATTAAAATGATTTAAATTCCATTGCGGTTTATTTCAACGAAAATACACCAACTATTGCGACTCATTACATACTAAGTCATATGCTACCATCAAAGAATCATGCAGAAGAAAAGGAAATGACCACAATGTCGCATTTAAAACATTTTTTAAGTTTAACAATAGAACGATTACAGTGCCTCGAGATAATAACGAAAAACCATCCAAAACTCACAACATCCCTTCTGACTCATGTCGAAAATTGTGATTTCGTCTTTATATTTTTTGTGCCGTGCACGTAAAAAGCCAACGAACTTCATTCCCGCAGTAGAAATAATAATAATAGCAACAGAAATAAGACTTTCGTTTTATATAATGTCGGTCGTAACCAGAAGAACAAAGTTATGTTGTCATAGAGTCCGCAACAAATCAGCTGGTTCTAACAAAAGATTTTTATAGCTACTTAACTCCTTATGTTACTTCGGCACTTTCCAAAAGCGTTTATAGAGAAACTATTCACTTCTTCTCTCTTCCCTCCCCCTTCTTTGTGTGACAAGCTCCCCCCTTTCCTTCCTCCATTTCTTATAAAATACGAGGCATTCTTTAAGATCATTTGCTGCAGGTATGACATATGTTTCCTGAAGCTAGTTTCACTGGAAACATATTCTATACAATTGTTTCATGTGTGCTTGTTTCTTTATGTGGTTTTGACTCGGTTAATGGTATGTTTTCCCCCTTCTTCGTAACTAAATACGAAACATGATATGTAAAAAGATTGCCTGTTCTCAGTAATACCGGGTTTTATTTATGTGTGGGATCTGCTTGCTGAGAAAGAAAGGAGTATTTTTCGGGCAATCAGGCGCCTCAGATGAAAAGGAAATGTATAAAAATTTCTTGTAATAGGACTTTGGCAGCGAAACCATTATTAAATCGTCCGAAGTTGCAAAACAATTGCTAAGAATTCCAGGAATTCTAAGTTCTTTCTTGTGCTGAGGTGATTGATACTATGAGAATTGTAATTACGAAATATTCTGGAAAAGGTGTTTGTTATGAGGATTAGGGGGATAAGGGAATATTAACAACTTTAATCCTTATGATATCCTTATGGAAATTAAAGGATTTATGGGGATTATATCAAATGCTAACGTTGTTACTAGTCCCCCTGGTGCAGGAAAGCCTACACAAGGTCCAAAAGGCACCCGTAGTAGGCGACTGGACCATGGCTAAGAGTAATATGCAGCTTCACTTTAGAGAGGAACCACAAGGGCTGAAGACGGACTAAACCTCAAGACAACGCTCATATTAGATTGGGACCCACAGTTTAAAGTGGATTCCGAATCACTACAAACATTCATGGCACCGCCAGGACTCGAACTTGTGGCACCGAGCGCCAGAGCGCTAGTCACTCGACCTTGCGCCTACTAAATATTTTAATTGCAACAAGATAATAAAATTTACGAAGCAGAATTTTGCAGGAAAGCCTACACCAGGTCTAGAAGACCCCTTCGCAGGCGACTGGGCCACGGCTAAGGGTAATATGCAGCTACACTTTACCAAGGAACCACGAGAGCAGAAGACAACGGTCTACGATCTTATTACACCGGGACCTACGGTTTAAAGTGGGTTCCGAACTATTACAAATTCATGGCACCGCCGGGATTTCGTATCCGAAACCTGCGGTACCGAGGGCCAGAGCGCTAGCCACTCGGCCATCAGGTTCCTAGAAAATGCTAATACAATCCCCATAAATAAAACTTATTTTTTTAATAAAAAAATAACTTTCTGTGGTGACTTATTTTATTAAGAAACTTATTATACCTGTCCAAGAACCGATTTATTTATATAATTAAAATCAAAAATCAAATGAATTACAGAACAATATTTTAATTTAACACTGATGAAGTAATGAACTCGTAATATCAAAAAGGAATAACAAAGACTGTATGTTCTAAATTTTAAAAGTTTTATGCCAGGAATTAAAAACTGATGATAATTGAACGATAAAAAAATATCAAAAGTTAAGGTAAATTCTTTATACGAATATTTCTTTTTTTATTTTAAAAAACTTGTCAATAAATTTATTTCCATAAAAGAAAGTTTTTTATTTATTCAACTATCAATTGTTATTGAGAAAATGTATTGTGGAGCAGATGGTGTTCGATCATCTTTTTTGACTTAATGTCATATCTAAAACGAATGACGCACAAAAAACGCTTTGTTTTACTTATGCAATCATGCAAGTTATTTGTAAATGCTTTTTGTCAAGGTATTACAAAGGAACAATATCCTTACCAAATTCCTTTTGATTTAAAAAACACTTTATTTCGCTGGTTTTTCCAACGCTGAAAATTACTTTTTGATTTGTTAAAGAGAATTCCGCAATTATATTGTTACTTCGTATATTTAATTATTTGAAATTTCAGCGCAGCCATGTGAATAGCCATTAGGTTTACGAATCAAATGAGCTTGGTTACAAGTTTTAAGTAAATGTTTTTTTCAAGATATTACAAAGGCACAATATCCTTACCAAATATCTTTTGATTTAAAAACACCTTATTTCACTATTTTTTTTAACTTTTCGACTGGTTAAAAACAATTCAATAATTATATTGCTACTTCGTATATTTAGTTATTTGAAGGCCGGGCCAGCCATGTGAATATCCATTAGATTTACAAATGAAATGGGCTTGTTTACAAGTTATATGTAAATGTTTTTTTCAAGGTATTTACAAAGGCACAATATCCTTACCAAATATCTTTTGATTTAAAAACACCTTATTTCACTATTTTTTTAACTTTTCGACTGGTTAAAAACAATTCAATAATTATATTGCTACTTCGTATATTTAGTTATTTGAAGGCCGGGCCAGCCATGTGAATATCCATTAGATTTACAAATGAAATGGGCTTGTTTACAAGTTATATGTAAATGTTTTTTTCAAGGTATTTACAAAGGCACAATATCCTTACCAAATATCTTTTGGTTTAAAAACACCTTATTTCACTATTTTTTTAACTTTTCGACTGGTTAAAAACAATTCAATAATTATATTGCTACTTCGTATATTTAGTTATTTGAAGGCCGGGCCAGCCATGTGAATATCCATTAGATTTACAAATGAAATGGGCTTGTTTACAAGTTATATGTAAATGTTTTTTTCAAGGTATTTACAAAGGCACAATATCCTTACCAAATATCTTTTGGTTTAAAAACACCTTATTTCACTATTTTTTTTTAACTTTTCGACTGGTTAAAAACAATTCAATAATTATATTGCTACTTCGTATATTTAGTTATTTGAAGGCCGGGCCAGCCATGTGAATATCCATTAGATTTACAAATGAAATGGGCTTGTTTACAAGTTATATGTAAATGTTTTTTTCAAGGTATTTACAAAGGCACAATATCCTTACCAAATATCTTTTGGTTTAAAAACACCTTATTTCACTATTTTTTTTAACTTTTCGACTGGTTAAAAACAATTCAATAATTATATTGCTACTTCGTATATTTAGTTATTTGAAGGCCGGGCCAGCCATGTGAATATCCATTAGATTTACAAATGAAATGGGCTTGTTTACAAGTTATATGTAAATGTTTTTTTCAAGGTATTTACAAAGGCACAATATCCTTACCAAATATCTTTTGGTTTAAAAACACCTTATTTCACTATTTTTTTTTTTAACTTTTCGACTGGTTAAAAACAATTCAATAATTATATTGCTACTTCGTATATTTAGTTATTTGAAGGCCGGGCCAGCCATGTGAATATCCATTAGATTTACAAATGAAATGGGCTTGTTTACAAGTTATATGTAAATGTTTTTTTCAAGGTATTTACAAAGGCACAATATCCTTACCAAATATCTTTTGGTTTAAAAACACCTTATTTCACTATTTTTTTAACTTTTCGACTGGTTAAAAACAATTCAATAATTATATTGCTACTTCGTATATTTAGTTATTTGAAGGCCGGGCCAGCCATGTGAATATCCATTAGATTTACAAATGAAATGGGCTTGTTTACAAGTTATATGTAAATGTTTTTTTCAAGGTATTTACAAAGGCACAATATCCTTACCAAATATCTTTTGTTTAAAAACACCTTATTTCACTATTTTTTTTTTTTAACTTTTCGACTGGTTAAAAACAATTCAATAATTATATTGCTACTTCGTATATTTAGTTATTTGAAGGCCGGGCCAGCCATGTGAATATCCATTAGATTTACAAATGAAATGGGCTTGTTTACAAGTTATATGTAAATGTTTTTTTCAAGGTATTTACAAAGGCACAATATCCTTACCAAATATCTTTTGATTTAAAAACACCTTATTTCACTATTTTTTTAACTTTTCGACTGGTTAAAAACAATTCAATAATTATATTGCTACTTCGTATATTTAGTTATTTGAAGGCCGGGCCAGCCATGTGAATATCCATTAGATTTACAAATGAAATGGGCTTGTTTACAAGTTATATGTAAATGTTTTTTTTCAAGATATTACAAAGGCACAATATCCTTACCAAATATCTTTTGATTTAAAAACACCTTATTTCACTATTTTTTTAACTTTTCGACTGGTTAAAAACAATTCAATAATTATATTGCTACTTCGTATATTTAGTTATTTGAAGGCCGGGCCAGCCATGTGAATATCCATTAGATTTACAAATGAAATGGGCTTGTTTACAAGTTATATGTAAATGTTTTTTCAAGATATTACAAAGGCACAATATCCTTACCAAATATCTTTTGATTTAAAAACACCTTATTTCACTATTTTTTTTTTTTTTTTAACTTTTCGACTGGTTAAAAACAATTCAATAATTATATTGCTACTTCGTATATTTAGTTATTTGAAGGCCGGGCCAGCCATGTGAATATCCATTAGATTTACAAATGAAATGGGCTTGTTTACAAGTTATATGTAAATGTTTTTTTTCAAGGTATTTACAAAGGCACAATATCCTTACCAAATATCTTTTGGTTTAAAAACACCTTATTTCACTATTTTTTTAACTTTTCGACTGGTTAAAAACAATTCAATAATTATATTGCTACTTCGTATATTTAGTTATTTGAAGGCCGGGCCAGCCATGTGAATATCCATTAGATTTACAAATGAAATGGGCTTGTTTACAAGTTATATGTAAATGTTTTTTTCAAGATATTACAAAGGCACAATATCCTTACCAAATATCTTTTGATTTAAAAACACCTTATTTCACTATTTTTTTTTAACTTTTCGACTGGTTAAAAACAATTCAATAATTATATTGCTACTTCGTATATTTAGTTATTTGAAGGCCGGGCCAGCCATGTGAATATCCATTAGATTTACAAATGAAATGGGCTTGTTTACAAGTTATATGTAAATGTTTTTTTTCAAGGTATTTACAAAGGCACAATATCCTTACCAAATATCTTTTGGTTTAAAAACACCTTATTTCACTATTTTTTTTTAACTTTTCGACTGGTTAAAAACAATTCAATAATTATATTGCTACTTCGTATATTTAGTTATTTGAAGGCCGGGCCAGCCATGTGAATATCCATTAGATTTACAAATGAAATGGGCTTGTTTACAAGTTATATGTAAATGTTTTTTTCAAGATATTACAAAGGCACAATATCCTTACCAAATATCTTTTGATTTAAAAACACCTTATTTCACTATTTTTTTTTAACTTTTCGACTGGTTAAAAACAATTCAATAATTATATTGCTACTTCGTATATTTAGTTATTTGAAGGCCGGGCCAGCCATGTGAATATCCATTAGATTTACAAATGAAATGGGCTTGTTTACAAGTTATATGTAAATGTTTTTTTCAAGGTATTTACAAAGGCACAATATCCTTACCAAATATCTTTTGGTTTAAAAACACCTTATTTCACTATTTTTTTTTAACTTTTCGACTGGTTAAAAACAATTCAATAATTATATTGCTACTTCGTATATTTAGTTATTTGAAGGCCGGGCCAGCCATGTGAATATCCATTAGATTTACAAATGAAATGGGCTTGTTTACAAGTTATATGTAAATGTTTTTTTCAAGGTATTTACAAAGGCACAATATCCTTACCAAATATCTTTTGGTTTAAAAAAAACTTTAGCTGGTTTCCCCCTCAATTTTTCGACTCGTTAAAGAGAATTCCACAATTATATTGTTACTTCGTATATTTAGTTATTTGAAAGCGGATGCAGCCATGTGAATAGCCATTAGATTTACGAACCAATTGGGTTTGGTTCGGTTCGACAAACGATGCCGAACTGATGGTCAATTGAATGTCATAAATGTCTGAAAGATGACAAAGACCGCGTCATTTAAATTTTATACATGGATAGTTTTATGATGAATAAGTTGATGATTTTCTGCTCAGATTTTCTTATGCTGATGAAAATTAAATCATAAAAAAATAATTTAATAAAATTACGACATAACGTGATAAATCCATATATTTTTCTTTAAGTTGGATTTGAGTAGTTGTAGAGGAAGATAAGAACCTACAGATGTTCCAGATCCAATAAATTAAATAATAGATTAAAAATTTGACTTCAGATACTTTTTCTATTTTATGGTTTAGTATGACCTATTAAGCTTTCATAAACGATTGTTGTTGCATTGCATTTTGTTGAACATCCTCCGCCCCCCCCATTCATGCATCGAGTCGAAGTCCTGGGAACCCACATTTTGCTTACATATATATATATATATATATATCGGGGCCTAATGGCCAAGTGATTAGCGCTCTGGTACTCGGTACCACAAGTTTCGACCGCGGTGCCATGGATGTTTGTAGTGGTTCGAAATTCACTTTAAACAGTAGATCCTGTACAGAGTTCGGCGTGGGGCCGACAACCTTTCCCCGTAAGGTTGAAAGAAAGGTCTTAAAAAGAAAATACCTCCTGTCTCGAAATCTGCCAGTAGGCAGACGGCCTTGGTCCACCATGGGGCTGTTGCACCAATGAACAAGAAGGAGAAATAAATAAATATATATATATATTATATAAACAAAAAAGTTTGTAATATACTAAGTTTAAAAGACACCTCGACATGAAAATCATATCCCATTAAACACAAATGACATTGTTACGATTCCTTTTTAAACGTGAAACATATTATGAAAAATAAATCTCGGTAAATCAATAGGTTTGAGTCGTAAAACGTCAAATAATTTTGCGAGAACAAAACTTATTTATTCGGTATTTCTCATTCTTTTTATTCAGTAACCGTGTAACTATACGAAAAACAGAAACCTTACTTTGTTAAAATCGGTAATTCTGAAACGCCGCGTTTCGATTTTATTGCCAGCAAGCATGACAAAGCAGTCCTTTCGTTTTGTACCATTGAATGCATCATTTCCTTCCCCAACATTGTTTCTTAACAAGAACACAAAAGCCTAAATCTTTTCCTCCATAAAAACAAATGATGCAATTGCAGCTGCTGAAACATGTTATCAGTTTTGTCTCCTAAAATATTTGGCATCATTGTCGATGGCAATACATAATATGAGTGTAAGTGCGTGCATTTTTAAATTTTATGTCCTGGCAGTAATGCACATTTGGTGTGCGCGTATTCGAATCAATTTATTAAAAGCGAACTTATTATCTTTTTTTAATTTGCTATTTGTTCATTTTACAAAATAAAATTTAAAAAAACGATGAAACTGTGTTGGTAATTTTGGTCATTCTATTTCAGTTGTTAAATCGGTGAATAGTAAATTTACAAGAAAATTGGGTGATAAAAAAAATATTATTTTTGTACAATATTACAATTTATTTATTATTAAAATTTAAAATTTACAATGTGTAGTACAATTTATTTGTGAATTATTCCTAATTTTTAGTATATATTATAGAATATGTTAATAAATTTTTGTTTAAAAAACTAAATTATAAATAATAACTAAATAAGATTCTAAAAAATGAAATCTTACAATCTATATTATTAAACAGATTTTCGAGATTTCGATTGTAAGATTTCAATAATTTCGATTGAAATCTTACAATCTATATTACTAAAGTTTCCATATGCATGAATAGTATGCATATGTAAATTTTACATATGGATACTATTAACATTAAAACATAAATATATTATTCAAAATTTGATGTATTCGTGTATGTATATGTAAACTTTACATAACCTGCTATTCACATTAAAGCATGCTAGTACACTAGTAAGCATACTCGTATATATTATTCAAAAATTGATGTATTCATAAATGCATATGCAAACTTTACATATCCCTACTATCCACATTAAAACATATATATTGTTCAAAAATTGATGTATTCGTGACTTTAATAACGCCATTGCTTCTACAGTTAAATATTCACAAACTTTATAACATAAAGAAAAATGATATATGACTCGTTACAGAATATTCGTTCTCGCCCCAGATTCCAGAACAACTGGTTGACCCTCTGATACGGTTTCCAGAGGAACGAATGAGTCAAGGGTTTCTTGGAAATATCTCTTCCTGCACTCGATTCAAGGCTGAACTCTCTCCTAACTAGGTGATACGTATCAGACAAAGTAAAAAATTCAATTATCCAAGCATTTAGCAATGGGGGTCCATTATTAATTTTAGTGATTTAATTAACCTTTGTACACATAAGTGAGCGTCGGAAGAAAACAGGAAACCAGTATGCATGCAGTATTGGAGTTGAGTATTAGGAACTAAAAAGCTCTTCTTCGACACTGACGTCATACCCAGCCGTCGCGTCTTTCCTCATCAACAGCTGTCTGGAACGAGGGACCGTATACTTGCTGCATTTGAGAAAAGCTACTCGTTTTAATTTATTACGTACTACCGTGTCCAAAAAAGCAAGACCCATTTTCAGTTTGAAATTCCCGGGGCTTATGGAATTTCAGTTTTTTTTTTCTTTTTTAGGTTTCTGTAACAAACATCCACGGTACCGCCAAGACTTGAACCAGGAAACTACGGCATCGAATGCTAGTCACTCGGCCATCAGGCCCCAAATTATAACTACATGTAGAAACTTTAATGTGATTTTGCATAACATAGCTTTAAAAAATTTACTGCTATAGAAAGTATCATGTATAGCGTTTATATATATATATGTTATTATATAAAATTATATAATATTTTTTAAATATATTATATTTACCACTGTGTCCAAAAAGTAATACCAATTTTCAATTTAAAATTCCCGGGGCTAATAGAATTTCAATTTTTTTTCTTTTTATCAATTCCTTCTATTAGCTCACACTCTCCCTATATATATCTTGTTCAAATTTACAATCGTTCATAAAATACTTTTTTTCATCCACTCAAGTTCAAATACACATTTTTTTTTTTTTTTTTTTTTTGAACTTGTAGTAGGTGACACTTGATTTAATACAGTTTTTTTCAAATACTAATTCTTTAATTAAATTAAATTAATTAATTTTAGTTGTTTTTTGGATTTAAGTTTCATATATCTACCAATAGATGGCGCCAGATAAACTTAAAAAAATGAATAAAAATTATTTACAAAGGACTTTTTGCAATAGAGTGAAAAAAGAGTAGGAATTGACTTTAAAATTTTTTTATTTTATATTACTTGTTTCTTTTTTAGGTTGCTGGCACTGCCGGTACAAACATCCATGGAATCGCCGAGACTTGAACCCGAAACCTGAGACACCGAGAGCTAGTCACTCGGCCATCAGGCCCCAAATTATGACTACATGTAGAAAATTTAATGTGATTTTGCGTAACATAGCTTAAAAAAGTTTATTGCTTCAGAAAGTATCATGTATAGCGTTTTTATATATATATATATACATTATACATAATTATATAATATTTTTTTAATACTGTGTCCCAAAACCCTTACCCATTTTCAATTTAAAACTCCCGGGGCTTATGGAATTTCAATTTTTTTCTTCTCTTTTTTAGGTTGCTGGTACTGTCCTTTGACATCCGTCTTTGACATTTCAAGTCAAAATATTCATTAGTGTTTGAGTGACGCTTGGTTTTGTGAGACACTAAAACTGATTCCGGCGATGAAAAAATGTCTGAATTTGAAATGTCTGAATTCATTGAGCAAAGACCATGCATTCCATTTTGTTTGCGGAAACGTATAGAATGTTGCAGAAGGCATTCGGGGAGCATTCCTATATTGGAAAGAAATGTTTAGAAGTGGTATAAGCATAACGCGTTAAAGACAAAGAGCGCTCTGGTCGACCACCAACCTCAATTTTTTGGTCGGAGCTCACGTCCAAAACATTAAAGATCTGGTGTTTGCAAACCGTCGATTTACAATTAGAGACCTTGCTGATGATGTTGAAATTTAAAAAGGATCGGTCAATTCCATTTTGGACCTCAAACGCGTCAAATCTCGATTGGTACCGAAAACACTGAATGCGTCAGCTCACACTGCATTGATTCTTCATGACTTTTGATGAAATGGCCAAAAATGAAACCCATTCCGTTCCACAACCACCGTATTCACACTGTGCAACTTCTGTATATTTCCTAAACTCAAAAGTACACTCCGGGGACACCATTTTGAGTCGATTGAAGAGATTCAACGTGAATCGGTGCGCGCTTTGAAGGCCATCCCTGCCGATGACTTTTTAACATGCATTGAGAATTGGAAAAAAAATAGTTGGCATAAGTGCATTGTGTCCGGAGGGTATTACTTTGAAGGCGATGAAATAAATAAAGAGTTTTTGAAAAAAAAATAAAATAATAATTGGTCTTACTTTTTGGGCACAGTAGTAATTTATTACGTATCCCAAATGCTTTTGGGAGTTCTCGACCATTAAATTGGGACGGAAAAAAAGATATAAAAATTGGATAAAGTAGGAAAAAAACGTTTTCAGTAAAATTAATTTGAAAAATAACATTCTTCTGATTAAAATTGCCAGGTGGTTAAGGGGAAATGTTTAATAAATTCAATTATTAATCATTTGGATTTAATGTTATTTGTTTTTATTTAAAGAACTGATGGCGTTTTAAAATCAAGGAAATTTGTAAAAGATATAATTTTTTTTCCTTATGTGATTATATTTTGGAGTGTAAAAATATCAGGGAAAAAATTGTAATATAAATAAAATAATAACTTTGAATTTATATATATATAAGCTTATCACTTCCAAACTGACTGGAGGGCAAAATTTGATAAGTATAATATTGAATATGTTTTGAAAAATATTGCGAAAGATAATAATTTTTTTTCTTTCAAAATAGAATGTTTGTTTATTTCAAGTTAAGTAGACAAATAAATAAATCAATTTAGTGAGTTATACTTATAATTTTTTTTAACGAAGTTTCAAGGTTTTTTATCTTTAAAAAATAATTTCTAAAAGTATTGTTTATTTCTCAATAGGTGGTAAATATTTATTGAATATGAAAAGATAATATTACTTAATTAGTTTTAATCTTCATAAGTCATTATAACGTATTAAAAAAAACATATAATTTAAAGACTTAAATCAGCTCTAAAATACAATTTTTAAAGAGGTAATTTATTTTAAAAAAACTTATTCATCAATTTTTTTCTCCCTAAGCATGGCTATGTATTAATACACTAGAGTTCTTTCTTAAATTTTTAAAGACAAAAAAAAAATAAGAAGATAATTAATGATATTTTTAGGCGAACACAGATATTACAAAAATAAATATTTTTAAGCAACATTTTGCTTTCAAATATTTGAAAGCATATTTCTATCAAACTCCCTTTTGATTTAAGTGTCTAATTAATAGAAAGTAAGATAGATAATATTTTATATGTTAATTTTCAACACTGCATATGTTTGTTTTATTTTATTTTCCTTCTACTTAAAAAACGAAATATTTCAAACAACCAATAAAATCAAGTGCCAAAAATCGACAGCACAATTTTTAAAAATCACATAACTTTCATATTTTTTTTTTTATTATTATGATTCAAGTGATACTATAAACAACTAATTCAAAACTGAAGACGTGCCGTGCGATGAACGCAGGATATTGCCTTTCTGGAGGTCTTCTGGGGGGAGCAGAAAACTGCCACAGAGCAGCCTGATTGTCGATACGAAATCTTAAAGATTACACTCATCATCAAGTTTCTTTGTGTCTGAAAACAATGACTGCCACGATTGCAATCTTGACCCTAACGCACACGTTATTGCTAGTTGTTCAGTTAACATAAGTCCACATCAGTTAACACATTTCTTATTCATAGTTCAAAAAGAACCTATAATCATTCAAATCAAGCGTTAACCGTTCTCTTTCAAAACAATCGTTATTTGAACAAATCACCAATTCACTTCTTAACAGAATACACACGTTACCACTAGTTGTTCAGTTCAAAAAGAACCTACAATCATTCAAATTAAGCGTTGACCATTCTCTTTCAAAACAATTTTCCGTTGTAACTAGTTGTTCAGTTAACGTAGTAAGTCCACATCAGTTGGACTTATCAAACGTTTACACAACACATTTCTTATTCATAGTTCAAAAAGAAGTATGAATAAGAAATGTGTTGATAAGTCCAAATGATGTGGACTTATGTTAACTGTTCATAACTCATTGTGGACTTAATTCAAATAAAGCCTGAACCATTCTATTTCAAAACAATCGTCATCTTATGAACGAATCACCAATTCACGAAGTCTACTTCTTACCAGAATACATACGTCCAGAATACAAGTCCACATCCATTGGACTTACTATGAAATATTTACAAAATACATTTCTTCAGAAAGAAACAGAAAGAAACTACAATAATTTAAATAAAGCCTGAAGTCTGGTCATTGGAATCTGAACATAGCCTGAAGTCTGGCATTGGAATCTTAATGCATACCAGCTGCACATGTTACCACTAATTGTGAAATTAGCATGCCCCCATCACTTGGACTTAAATATTTCACGTATATTTCAATATTTAAATATATACACACTTCTTATTCATAATTCAAAAAGAACCTACAATCAATGAAATAAAGTGTTAAGCATTCTCTTCCAAAACAATCGCCAATTCACAAAGTTTATTTCTTATCAAAATATTATAATAATAATAACAATAAAAAGGTTTTTAATTTATTTCCCTCCGTCCAAGCCCAAGCGGAAGTCCTTCCTTTCATGGGTAAAGGGTGGCGATGAGAAATGGTTTTTTAAAGAGCGCCAAGATTAATGGTGCTAGAAGTGGCAACGATAACAACCGTCTTGTTTGCGGTAGTAGGATGATTTCATTATGCGAGAGATGGGTTATCGGGGAGGTTTCTCTCTCCCAAGTCGTTGATTGCGGGCTTTCCAAGGATCATTAAGAAGAGCACGTCTTTGCTTTCGGGAAGGGAAAAAAAAGAAAGGGCAGTGATTTAGAGATTGTCGGGACTAGATTTGGATTCGTTTTCTGGAAGTGGAGAATGATGTTCTTGTGAATTACTTGGCTTTGTGTTTCTTTCTCTTTTTCTTCTTTTTAACTTGAGTTTTTAAGAATTTTTAAACAGATAAGTTTCCTACGTTATTTCTTTTAATAACTTAAGAAATTTAGGAATAATTAATTATTTTTATTTAGTAAATTTCTCATTTATGTAAGAATGTTTGCAAATAGTTTTATACAACCTTGTATTTATTATTTTCTTTTTTCACTTACCCTGCTTTGACATTTTTGGAGTGAAAAATTGAAACAATCAGTTATTATTATTATGTTTACTAGTATTCTTACATATAAAAAGAGATAATATAATAGTAATGATACTAAACGCACATTGTAAAGAAATATACTAAACACTAAAAATGAAATATAAAAAATACTTAAATATAAATGAAATATAAAAAATACTTAAATATAAATGAAATATAAAAAATACTTGAGTATAAATGAAATATAAAAAAATACTTGAATATAAATGAAATATAAAAAAAATACTTAATTATAAATGAAATATAAAAAATACTTAAATATAAATGAAATATAAAAAATACTTAAATATAAATGAAATATAAAAAATGAAATCATTAAAAAATATTTATTTTACTAGTGCGATATTTGTTTGCGCAAGAATATTATTTTAAAATCAAAGTTAATTTTTTCTCATCATTTTGACAGTTGTTTTGTGAATATATGAAGGCACATATCATGTATTTTTTAATATATTGGTTTTCACTACTTTTGGCCATTATATCTTACTCGCCGCAAAAATGCTCAAGGCAGGCTGCGGGTTGACCACCCCTGATCTAAATAGTACCACCTCTGTAGTACCTCTGTCTTTCTTGGAAACTGGGAATACATAAAACATTAATTCAAATTCTTTAAACACATACGTATGTTAAAATAATTATATTCAAGAGCATTTGTTTTCATAAATCTTACTTCAGAGGTCAAATTAGATTATATTAACAACATCAAAAAAAGAAAAAGATGTATTAAAATTCCAGTCCCATGCAACACTATTTGACAGTCATTATAGCAACACACTTCACAAAATGTGCAACAGAAACAAAAAGATGCATTATATCATCATAAAATCAGTCATTTTTACGCGTTCCCTAGATTTCGAGATTTCATTAATATTCCATAACGGCTTATGAAAGATCCATAAAGTTAAAAATAAATTGAATAAAAAAAAGATAAAGTTGCAGCTTGGAGCAAAAAGAAAGAAATCGTTGTTTGAGGCCCTTGTTTTAAACGTTGTTTACAAAGCGATCCTCGAGGATTGTTTTCGGGGAATATGAGGGCGGCCTCTCTCTCTGCTTTCTCTAATTTTTATTTCAGGTGATCAGGGCACAACGCTCACTTTCACACAAGATTGATGAGATTTCCACTTCTCGAAAGGGAGAGAGCTTTAAGGCGGGGGAGCGTATAGGCACCTAAGAAAAGCACTTTTCAGGGTGATGGATGTTATGTTTTATGCTACAAGCATTGCGGAAACTTTAAAATAGAAGTTGGATTTCTGTATAAAATTATGTTTGACTATTATTATCATGGAATTGTTAAAGAGAGTCAAATGTCGTACATAATAATAGTTTTCGTTAATTTTTTGAAGTGTAGTTTGTAATATTTGTCCTAATTCTTTTATGCAATGCTGGACTTTCCGTCTTGTGTACAACGTTGGGTCTTGTGTTCTATTTATAATATATTTATTTATTTATTATATTTATAATGTATATATATCGTTCTATCTATAATCTATCTTGTGTGTTCCATTTATAATATTTTTCACTACTTATTGTAATTATGTGTAATATTTTGTTGTTTGTAATAATTTGTAATATTTGTCAATTCATTATGCAATGCTGGACTTTCTGTCTTGTACATAATGGTAGGTCTTGCGTTCTATTTGTTGTACATCCAACAATATCTTATGAAAGGAAGGACTTTTAGGGGACTTTCAGTGATCCTGCATTTGCGTGTCGTATGGGATAAAACCTGGAACTTGCTGCTGATGTGAGCAACTTTACATAAGCATTCATTGAGTCGCCTCAGTTCTGAAAGCAATAATTGTAACGGACTATGCTACTTGATTCGAAGCCAAGCCCTCCTGTACTGTAGTTGCACATGTTTCTACGGATGTTGCGCCTGTTTTATCAAGTCACTTTATTAATCTCAGCCGGTAAATGTCGTTTCCTGATCCGACAAACATTTAGAAAAACTACTTCCATAGGAGATTTATTTGCGGTTTGCATTCTCCATTTATCCGTATTGAACGACTTTTCGATATATAGAGTGAACTGTTTGATGAAATAGCGTGGTTTAAACTCACTCTGCCTTATATAAGAAACTCAACCTATTAACTACAATGCTACATATATATATTTTTTGTACGGAGGCAAAGTTTAGCATAGGTTTATTTTGATTCATTATATATATAAATATATATTAAATCAAAATATTTGCACCTAATTTTTAGTAAATATATGACCCATCAACCAAATAAAATACATATTTATCGTAACAAATATTTCGGGTGCGATAGAATAGTGTACTCAATATTCATTAACTGTTATTAGTATTGAAATCATATTCATATATGGATTTATGTCAGGAAAAAGTTAATAAAAATGAATGACACTCACAAAACAGTTGAGAAATTTTAACAGATTTCATAAGATAATATAATCTTGAATCAATTTATCAATTTAAAACACGAAATATAACAAAAAATTCTTTTACAACTAATCTTATTTATGGAATATTTAAAACTTATTCAAAACGGATATTCAAATTCTTCTTATTTATTGAAAATCATTTTGAAAGCTTTTATCATGCCTGCAAAAAAATAACAAATCTAAAATAGCAAAACAAAATGATGTGTATGTTCATCAGCTCGGTTCATTAAAAATCTAATCATCTCTTCCACCCCTACGTTTCTACGTAATAGTGGAAGCGATTTACGACGACAGATTTTTTCATTCGGAAAAACATTCAATTTTCCACATAAAAGAACTTCCAACAAAATCAAAACCAAAAAAAGCGCGCGACTGTCGAAACACAGCATGATCTCTGTAATTAATCTTCCGACATTAGCAACTCGTCAGTCAATTTTTCTTTTTCTAATTACAGCTTCTTTCACAGGCGGTTAGGAATGCGATTCGCTCCTCATCAGTCATGTTTGCTCATTCCTAATTGCCGAGAGAAAAATGAGCGTAATGAATCGACTCTCCTTGTAACGTGAGAGTCTACGAGCAATGTTTTCTTCGACGTCCCATGATCACTGTTTCTTGGAAATAAACAAGTCACTTCGCATGTCGCCAATAGCATTGTCTGAGAGAGATGGACATGCGTGTTTCTAATAATGATGAAGGACATGTTTTTTAATTAGGTGTGCAGATTTGCCCTGCTCAAAAAATTTTATTACGAGTAAACAACAATTTGTATAAAAAATAGGAAGATATTTATAGTTTGAGTCCTACACATATCGTATGCAACTTTATTAAAACAAATTTTCGGAAATATTAGGAAATATTCGACATGATTTTAATGTATTTTCGCAAAATTTGGGGCCAAACAAGGGGATGAGTGTAATTAATCGACTAACGTGAGAGTCACTTCGAAAAACTACGAGCGATGTTTTTTTCAACGTCCCATGATAACTGTTTCTTGGAAATAAACAAGTCGCTTCGCATGTCGCCAATACCATTGTCTGAGAGAGACGGACATGCGTGTTTCTTAATAATGATCGAGGACGTGTTTTTTTAATTAGGTATGCACTTTTGCCATATTGATAGAAGTTTATTAGGTGTAAACAATAATTTCTACAAGAAATAGGAAGATATTTATAATTTGAGTCCTATTCATATCGTATGCAAAGATATGAAACTTTCTACACGATTTTAATGTATTTTTGCAAAATTTATGGTAAAATTTCGGGGCCAAACAAGAGACTTGGTTTGGTTTGTCGCTCTACGGTCATTTTGTGCACACTTTAGGCTAAACAGGCCAGGACCTACAGTTTAACGTGGATTCCGAACCACCAACAAACATCCATGCCGCCACCCACTCCAAACAGCGCTAGCCGGTTGGCCATCAGGCAGGATATAGAAAAAATAGAAAAAAAAAAAAAAAGAAAGAAAAGTGATTTTTTTAATATTAAAATTTATTTTCTTTTAATTTAGTTCCCCTAAAAGTATCTTTATAGTTCTTTAATTAACGAGTCAATATAGTTATTATAAAAATCGTCATTTTTTAAAGAAAATATATGATTTAATTTTGATGTGTGTATGATTACATGACATATGATGTAATGCGTAATGCATGACTTATTTATGTATGATGATTATGCGAGATATAATGTAGGTATGATTTAATATATGAATGATGATTATGTGCGATATATATGTAGGTATGATTTAATATACGAGTGATTTAATTTATGATGTATAATGTTAAACGTATGATTTAATTTAATAACAATTTTTCATCCATTTAATTTTTAAAGAAAATATGTGATGATCGATTTAATTCCAAAAGGTATGATATATAATTTAATTTTAAAATGTATGATTTAATTATGTATGATGATTATGTGTGACAGTTGGTATAATTTAATATATGAAGGATTTAATTTACGATTTAATTTTAAAATAATTTTTTATTCATTTCATTTTCACTCCAAGTTTTGCATTCAAAAGTATGTAATCAAGTGTGTATGAAAAATGCATCAAAATGATAAAATTATTACATCCAAGCAGAATGAATTGTTAAATGCAGATTGTTTTGTTAAAGTTAACGAAACTTACAAGATAAATAAAAAAGTAATAATAAGTTTGATTTCTGTGGGGTGAAAAAAAAAAACCGTGAGAAAAATTAATTGTCGTTTTAAAACCAATTACTATGATTTTTCAAAACAATAATTGGTATTTAAACATTTCATTTATCAATTATTCAAACATTATTTCAATTATTAAATTATTAAACATTATCAAAACATTGTTATGTTCCATACCCAAGAAAGAAAATCCTTCACCCCAAACTTTTACTTCATTACAAAACTTGAATTTTAGGAATGTATGTCAGAATTTCCAAAATTCCTTTAAACGCCTTTTAATTTCTTTGTTTTCCCTATCATTTTTATAACGCTACTTTTAATTAAGTTCAGAAACAGAAACAAGTGTCGTTTGTGCAGCAGCAAAAGTGTCGAATTAGGAACAAAAAAAAAGAATCGATAGAAGAAACAATTTCAAAACACTGACGCTTAATGACTTTTTTAGAACCAGTTTCGATCAAGGATCATTTATATACACTTCACACCCTAAAACATTTCCGTTTTACTTAATGATTTAAACGTTGAAAGGTCCACTCTTTGATAAATGACGTTCAAACTGCTTTAGCGAAAGCTAGATAATTGAAATTCGTTAAAAAAATAAATAAATAAAACCGCACTCGTGATGTAAAGTGTCTCTGAATGATTAAATATAATGAGCACACAATAAAAACACAAATATAATGAGACCACATTAAAAGCGCAAATATAATGAGCACACAAATAAAAGTGTAATTTTTGCTAACAGACGAACTACATGTCGTGCCATTTGATTAATAAATATGAAAATGCATTTTTAGAAAAAGAAGAAAAACAACAACAAATAAATTAAGAGCAAAACGCTTTGCACCGATCAATTAATGCCATCAAAAAAGTTTTAATGGAACTCAACGATAAAATTAGCTTGCATGCAAATATCAAAATGGCGTCGTTTTTCTATACTATTAGCAACTTTAATAACATTCAAGAGAAAAATATACGGTTTGAGTTTTTACACAACAAAAAAAGAAAGCAGGGGAAAAAGTTGTGAATAATTGGATTTATTTCTGTTGCATGTTAAAACATCTTAACTTTAAGCTCAAACTCGTTAACTTTAACGATTTAGCCTAATCATGAACAATCGAATAGTTGCAAATTAAGAGACCCTAAATTAAAGTACACGATGGCAAAAAAAATTATCAATAGTTGTTCTAATGATAGCTGTAATGAAGATGGAAATAAACTGGTGACAAATTACAAATTACGTTTACGAATATCTTTTAACATGCGATGTAAAATAAACTTTTACATCTGTAAGCTCATTATTTTTAACTCAGATGATAGTGGCTTGCAATCAATTGCTTTGTTGATAACTCAACAAATAAAAATGAACTTCTGGAGGTGTTTCACAGTGAAATAATACATTTGGACTTTAATTTTTGACACTATAGCAACAGATAGGAAAAACACATAATTACAAAAAAGCACTAAAACAAAACTTGGAAATTTAAATGTTTAAAACAGACCAAGCGTGCTGCTTACAGAATGTAAATTCGTAAATTTCAATGATATTCAAAGTTTTCAATTATTTGCAATGATTTCAATGCCTTCAATTATTTGTAATGATATTCTTAAAACAATGGGAACAATTCTAAACAATTTATTATTTTAAAATCTGTAAAAGTTCATAAAAATCAGCAGGTTAAATAAAAGTTTTTTTTTTATTTATATTCCGAATTAAATATCCTTTTCTTTTTTTTTTCCCCTTAAAATTATTTTTCAATTGCTTTATCGAAATTTCTTGATCTTTCTTCAAGTATTTATATAAAAAAACTTTTAAATAAAACTTTATTGTACTTAATTGCGTTAGTTTGTCATAAGGGATATTTTATCTTCTTATTGACGCAACAGCCCCAGGATGGGCCGTCTGCCTATTGACAGATTTCATTCTGCCTATTGACAGAGAAAGAGACAGGAGATGTTTGCTTTATACGGGGTCTTACGTCCAACACTCTACAATCATAATAGATCGGTATCTACGGTTTTTTAAAGTGGATTCCGAACCACTACTAACATCCGTGGCACCGCCGAGACTCGAACCCTGTGACACCGAGTGCTAGTCACTCGGCCATCAGGGCACGAGGTCATGTATTATGCTGTACATTTTTAACTAATTTTCTTTAATAACTGTCAGTAAATTAGTATATTTAACGTCTATTATATATATATATATATTCAACTTCGAATCAAAACTAAACAAGCTAGCAGGAATGCTCCTCTAATTCAGAGCAAAGAACTGTATTGAAACGTATACTACTTTTTATAATGGTAGCAATTATTAAAAGCTAAAATCATTTCATACAATTACATGGAAAATTTCAACTCAAAAACAATTAATATAATTTAGCCCTTTTATTTAAAACTAATAATTACATTAAATTATATCATTATCGATACGAATAATGTGTACGGTGAAAAAAGACTTCACAGCTTATTTATTTATTATATTTTTAATAATTATGTTTTCCCAACACAAAGCTATGAATGCTTAGAGTAGAATTAAAGCTAATTAAATCACGTATATTATTTTAACATGCTTAGCAAATGATATCTTTAGAAGCACACATTTAAAGAATTCCATGGTAAAAAAAAAAAAAGGTAAACCGTTTAAAACTAATAAAGGATAATTATATTTTACAAAAGGTTTGAATTGTATTTAAATTAGCCTGCGGTCTCTTAGATTCCTTACGAAATATCATAAGTACCAATTATATTTTGAAGTATTATATGTATATAAAAAAAAAGTTACGTTGCCTTTTTAGGTAAATTACAGGATATATTTCAAAATCGTTTTGGAACTGAAAAAATAAATAAAATAAAATAATGAACTTATATGAAACAAATACAAGAGGATATTTTTTTATAATAATTACTTTAAAGCGAAAGAAATAGATAAACGCGTTAAATTAGCTAATCACGTGAATTATGAAATCTATTTTTAAAGATTAAGTTATAATAAAATAAATGCCTTTTAACCAAATATTTTTTAACTACGAATTTTTTCATTATCAACTTGGAATGAAGGATAATGTAAGTAAATACAAACAAAATACGCATAACATTTTGTTTTTCGCATAACATAACAAAATGCGCATAACATGTTATATAATGCGCATAACAGTCTCTTTATTATTTTTTAACCGATTTTTAAAAGATGCTTTATTTTGTATGTTTAATCTTTTTTCATCACTTTTTAATTCTGTGAAAATTACAAATTTTTGAATTATTTGGCGAAATTCAGGTTAAAAATATCAGTTTTATACAGTATCAATTGAATCATTGAAACTTAAAATGCTGTTTTTTTTTTCTCTTAAATCATAAAATACTTTTTGTGAATATCCACAGAGATCTTAGCTTTTGTTTTTGATATTTTGTTAAGTATAAAAAAATTTATATAAAAGATACATTAATCTAAATACTACAACTACAAAAAAAAGTTTAAAATGTACCACTTAAAATTTTCTATTAATAACAAAATTTTTAAATAAAATTTAACAAAATAGTATTTAAATATATGTATAATTCTGTATAAATCGAGCTATATAAAAACAAAATTCAATATATTCAGGTAATATTTTTATACAAAAAGAATTAATATATGCAATATTTTTCAGACAAAACGGATATCGTTAATTAAAAAAAAAAAAAAGGAAATGATAATTTCTTTTTTGCATATGATTTAAATTGCTATGGCGTCATATGAAAACATTTCTAAATTAAAAAGTGTTAAGAAATAACCTAATTTAAAAATACTGAACTAATTTGAACCATTTTTTATTCCCATAACCCTATTTTGATGTCTTTTTTTTTTTTTTTTTAATGTTTAAAATAAACTTTAAAGAAAAATCCTTCATTTCTTTTTTAAAGATGTCATTATTTCTAAGAAGCATGGCGATATAATCATGGTGTTCTGCTTATTTCCATAGCTCTGATTTCAGTTTATTTTCGGGACATGTCTCTGCTTTTTAAAAAAAATTAAGTAGCGAGTTTAAATCGCTTCATCTTTTTAAATGTCAAAACAATTCTCATCCCTGTAGGAGATTGATTAGCATGTTCCAAAAAAAAAAAATTTTCTTTTTCGGGAAATTTTATTCTAATATAGAACACTGATGTTATATCATCAAATGACAATGAATTCGATTAATCAAACCATCCATTAAACATCAGAATATCCATCACAAAATAGGTCCTTGATATAAGAAAATCTTATCGAAATATTTTATACATAAAACAAAATACAAAAGTTAAAACAAAACTTTTGATGTTTTAACAAAATCAAACAAACAAACATTTAAACAAAAACAAAAGTTTTTAATACTGATCTTAATTAAAAAATAATTCAATGATAATAATAAAAATATCATATCCTCTTCCACGTAATTACACTGAAATCAACAAATCTACTTTCAGCAGTCTTGTACCAATGGAATTTAAATAAAATCAAAAAATAAATAAATAAATAAAATAATAATAATATCAGCAGTGATAATGATAAATTTCGTATAATATGCATGCACGAAATGCTGTCAACTTTATGTGTCGTTATTAAAACAGTCGATCCATTTTTGAAACATTTTGTATGTTTTAAAAATGGATCAACTGGTTAATCTATTTCGTGTAATAGGCATGTACGAAATGCTGACAATTTTATAAATTGTTATTAAACTGATTAATTTATTTTGTATAATAGTCGGTCCATTTTTAAAATATATTCTGTTATAAAAATGGATCGACTGGTTAGTCTACTCCGTATAATACGCATAGATTAATGAAATTAAATGCTGGCAACTTTATGCATCGATATTTAATCAGTTGATCAATTTATGAAACACTGGCCTTTAGTACCACAGGTTTCAGGTTCGAATCCTGGCAATGGCATGGATATTTGTGATTGGTTCGGAATCCACGTTAAACTTTATATCCGCGATAAACTTTAAATCCACGTTAAACTGGGTTTAATTAGCCCAAAGTGTGCACAAAATGACCGTAGAGCGACAAACTAAACTAACTTTAACTAAACTAAACAACTTATAAAACATATTCTATGTTTTTAAAAAAAAGACATATTAATTTTTTTTAATTATTCTAGATTAATCATCCTATGCCGTTTCAGATTAATCAACAATTTTTTTTTTGAACAAAAACTATTAAAAATATTTCATCAGCTACTGAGAAGTGTATAAAAAAAATTTGAAATTCAAAGAAATTTTGAAATCTTGTTCAAAGTTGTTTCTTCAACTTTAAAGAAGAAAAAAAAATGTCAGACGGGAACCAGTGAGTCGTGTGATGTGCAATTTGAGAACACCTCCCCTAACGAAGCGCGCGTTAAAATGTGTAAACAAAGGATCGGCGGAGAGTAAAGCCGCGGAAACCGCGTCACACCACGTACGGATTGTTCGATTTCATCTCCAGATAGTGCCCAGCAGAGTGATTTATTCGCCTCCATTAAAATGTTTCGGGAACTCAGGCAGCAACTTTGCATCTCTGCTTCTTATAAAAGAAAAAAAGAAGATAACCTGTAGGCAACTGCACAAACTGGCGAGGCGCCATTATTCTGAAGAGGTTAGCTGTGATGATACACGGAGAAGATTCTTTTTAAAAAAGAAATCAAGTTGAAAAATCGTTGTTCTAATACCTCCGACTGCCATCTTGCTATTTGGTAAAACGCCATTTTTGACGCCAGATCAAAACGGAACGTTTGTTAGTTTTTAACATGTTCCTCATTGATTAATGGGTTGGCACTTTTTTTCATTTCGTGTGTATGCCAAGTGATCGAATTGAACCATAAGTATATTTAAATATAACATAGATATCGCCCTTTTTTGTGTCCTGTAATGCAGGAATTATACTATACAGAAATGAAATTGGAATTCAGAAAAATTACACTGTTTTTCAGTTATTTATTTCAGTTTATTTAATATAAGTTGTTTAAGTTTAGGTCAAGTTCATAAAAAAGCGTTGCCAGCGAAGCACTTTAAGCACAATTTCAATTTTATTCCCTTTAGAATGATGAATCCCGACTTATGGCCCCGTGCACTACTAGTGAGCATGAGGGCTAAGGTACAATTCGCTGGCGGCTTTGTTGTAGACACTGTTTTAAAAACCGAGAAGCATCGATGGCGTTTGGGATATTCAGCGTCTTGCCAAATTAGTTGGACTAAACTGGTGGGAGTTTTCCGGGTTTTCTCTCATACGGCACACAAATGCGGGATAGAGTCCTTCCGGTAAGCACTATCCTCCTTCTTCAGCAACAAGCAGCCAAGTTAGACCTCTACCTAGGGGTTTTCCCTCACTACAAAAGCCCCTCCCCCCTTTCCCTCCTTCCATGTTAACATACGGGTTCATGGACTTGGTCTAGATGTCGCTGTCGACCAAGTGGGATTAGTAAAAACAACAACAGAATGATAGTACAGCTATTTTATACCATACATCCTTTGAAAGATACCAATAAATTCCGTAATGTGTTTAAATACCGATATAATTACTTTTCCTAGAAACTAAAAATCAATTTTTTTAAATATTTTAATTAATAAACCTTAATGACAAGTTACATTTAAAATGCTGATTTTCTTCGATTTTTTAAAAATATGAATACATTTAATAATATTTGTCCTTCGTCCTTTAAGTTTCTTCAATTTTGTAAGACTCAGATATAAACGCATTTAATAATATCGGCCCTTTTTTATTTTGATACTTTTACACAAACGTTTTATTACATTATTAATTGCCACAATTATTTTAATTCACTTTGGTTTTCTAACTCTATTTATAATTAGTGGTTGAATATTAATTTGAAAACGCTTTACCACAAACGTTATCCCAGCATATCATTAAATTGATATAAAATATGAATGATTGTTTTTATACAAATACAAAACCAACTTTTAAGAAATTCTCAAACTTGAAATACCGTGACTACTTATGAACAAAAGATTTCAGCGATAGTACTTCTCAAAGACTAGCTATTTAATATTTTAATTCATATTTACAATTTGTCACAAGATTTGCTTTTCCAAAAAAAGACAACACGCATTTATAAATGCGCAATTCATCACTTTTGCGTTCCCAGAAAAACCACATTTGTGTCAAGTTCACAATCCTTCGACTTTTTATTTATTTCTTTTTTAAAAATTTTTCAAAATATTTCTTCAGGTTCTATTAAAAAAGCAATACGCGCTTTTAAAACCAAGAATTATGAAATCCAATCCGCTTTCGTCTTGCTATATGCTCAATCCCGACAAAAATTCAAGGTTGTTGAGATATATCTAAACAATTTTTAATTTTAACGAAATTTCGCAAGACCTTGCAGTTCGACACTACTGAACAATTCAGAAACATTTTAAATGAGTTTTCAGTCGTATTTTGGATAACCGCCCCTGTATATACAAAAAAAAAAATATTAAAACAATAAATGATTGCATCTGAATGAAGGTCATAATAGCTATGTCATCAAGCCATTTTAAATTTCAATTCACCAACTATAGCAACTCGCATTTTTCAGTTGTTTAACACAGTGTTACGAAATAGGAAATTTAGTCATTTTTTTTTTTTTTTTTTTTTAAATAATAAAGGAATTGTTAATAGATTTAAATAAAGTGTCGAGAAAAAAAAAATAGAAACAATTTTCGTACTAGCGTTTAATTGTTTTCTGCAAGGTAATTTCCCCATATTTCTAATTTTTTTCCTTGCGCATCTTTCCCAATGTTTTCAATTTATGAAAATGCTTACAAGGATGTTAGTGAAAGTTTCTTAATAAGTTTGAATTTCTCGCAAATTTGTTTATTTTTTTTGCAAAATTTTCTGTAAGCATCGCGTCAAAGTGTAAAATGATTCTCAAATTTCCCGGAGAGTTTTGAAATCTTTCTTTTTTTTTTTCCTGCAGGTGCATTTATTGACTTTTAAAAGTCATGAAATTTTATGTTTTTGTAAAAAAAACTATTTAAGGACGATTCGAGCCATATAAATATCCTTTATTTATCAAGCAATTTAATTCATATATTTACTAAGCATACTTTCTTAATAAATATTATTAGTAACCTATTTATTAAGCAATTTAATTAATATTCTTTATTTATTAAGCTGAGTAATTTCTTTAATTTCTTTTTCCGATGACATTTTTTTAAAATTTATTCATGTTTTAAAAAAAGAATAAAATTAGAATTTATTCATATGTAGTTAAACGCGAATTAAAAAAAATAATTTATTCATTGTTAGGCAATTCGACATAAAAGTCAAGAAAATTTCAGTGTATTATATCAAATTGATCAGTGTGCAAGAAATGGGTTCTGATTCCCATTAGTGAGTGCACTACAGTCACTGCATGAAGAAATTAGTAGACTTGATGGACATTGTGACACCATACGTCGCATCAACAGTCAACTGGTCTAATCTTTTTTCCAGGTTTTCTTCAGTGTGACACACTCAAATGGTGTCTTGAAAATACTGAGTTTTTATCAGATCCTAAAATCTCATGTCGTAGAACAATAACCGATTGGCTGGTTTGAGTGAAGGATTCCGATTGACTGGCCTTCGACGACATCAGATTTAGTATTCGATCGGAACCAACTCTTGATTATCTTTCTTTATACTTGTAATGTAAGAAACAATCGTGTGTAATAAGGCATTTGCTTCTATTCCGCCTTATACAGTGACCAACGTAGATAGTAAAAAATGGAGTCTTAAAAGTAGAGTCTTAGAGTTTTTTATAGAATCCTTAAGTCTCATGCGGCCAGGTGGTCAAGTAGCTAGCGCTTTGGCCTTTGGTATCACGGGCTTCAGGTTCAAATCCTGGCAGGTGGCAGGAATGTTTGCTAGTGGTTCGAAATCCACGTTAATCTGCAGCTCCCGGTCTAATTAGTCTAAACTGTGCAAAAATAATAATAACCGTAGAGCGACAGACCAAACCAAACCTCAAGTCTCATGTCGTAGTACTAAACCTAAGTGATCTGGATTACGATTGGCCTTCTACGACATGAGATTTTAGTATTCGATCGAAACCTAATGTAATCTCGTGTAATAAGGCATTTTCTATTATACCACCTTATACAACGAATATAATAAAAATGCTAACAGTAAATAGAGATATTTATAGAAGATTATAACTATAGAAGATTTTTTGAAAATAAAAATGATAAAACAATCTTTCTGTGTCAAATATTCTATTATTGTAAAATAAGAATAAAATACATTTTAAAGTTGGAGATTAAAAAAAAACCCACACATTTGAATTCAAGAGATAGAAAAAAAAATTCTATTATTTCGTTCACCTACTTTTGATAAAAAAATCTTGGTCAGAAATAATTGGTCGATAAACTATCAACTTTGAAATCTTTTTTGCTAATTTTTGTTTCCTTTTGAGGTAAAAACGCATTTTTTTACAAAAAAAATAATACAATAAATAGATAAAGTATCAGCTGATTCCACTCCAGATTCAGGGCTAAGCAATTTTTTAACGTTTTATGGAAAACGTATATTTTTAATCAGACCTTGGATAGAGATAAAAATCACAAAAATTTCCATTTACTTGCAAAAGCAAACAATTTTTTTTCATTTTTTAAAATGTCCTTGGACTTTGCTACAGAGAAAGTAATTCTAGGGTAAATAAAATGAAAGTTATGATATATTTTTTTTAACATTTAAATGACCTTATTCAGTATCTAGTAACATCAACAAAACTTTTTTATATATTTTTGAAAAGGAAATTTCTATTAAAAAAATTTTTTTTTTTTTAGTATTAAAAAAGTTTGAATTGTTATTGATAAAAAATTATTTTAAAAAATTTATTTATTTGGGAAATTTAAATGATTTTTTTCTTTAAATTTAGTTATTGAATTTATTTAATAAAATTTTTTTTTGGAACAAAATTTGTCGGATTTTTTTATGTGATATATTATTTTTTCTAAGAAGGGGTTAATATTTTTTAAAAAAGATTTTGATACGTTATTTACATTATATAAAATAGGTCATATTTTTTTTAACAGAAAACAGCTTTTTTTTTCATCTAGTGTTTCATATCTATCTCTACATTAAATACGCATTTTAAAATAAAATTTAAAATACTTTATTCTATAAAAACCTTAAAAATAACAAATTTATCAAAATTGTTTATTTTGCGAAATTAACGCATAGAGGTGCAAAAAAATATAAAATTATCAATTTTAACTATAAAAATGTCTTATATTCATACAAGAAATATTCGTGTAAAAATACATGCATATAATATATACGAATAAAATAATACATACGAATACAATAATCGTATAAAAAAAATTATATACGCAATAAATACATCATACGATTGCTAATATAATAATATATTTTTAATAAGGAAAATAATGTTATATGGTAAAGCTCTAATTGGGGCTTGATGAGTGAATGGTTAGCGTTCTATCCATAATTCGAGTCCCAGCGGTGCCATGGATGTTTGTAGTGGTTCGGTTCCCGGTCTAATATGGTTGTTGGGTGTAGGACAGACAACCTTACCCCGCAACAAGAAAACAACTCATGTTTCAAAATTTGCCAGTAGGCAGATGGTCTTGGCTTACCATGGGCTGTAGTGCCAGGAAGTTAGGTCCTGGTGTAATATGACTGCTGGGCACAGGGTTCACAACTCTGCCCCGTAAAAAGATAACATCTCCTGTATCGAAATCTACCAGTAAGCAAACGGCCCTGGCTCACCATGGGGCTGTTGCCCCAATGAAGAAGAAGGCTCGAATTGTTAAAATACTAAAGTAAGACGTTTAATATCATTGTTAAAAAAATGAAATAGATGCTTAAATATAAATGCACGACATCTCTCTATACACCGTATAACTTCTTTTTTCAATTCCTTCTATTAGATTACACTCTCCCTATATATATCTTGTTCAAATTTTCAATCGTTCATAAAATACTTTTGATTCATCCACTCAAGTTCAAATACATTTTTTTTTAACTTGTAGTGGATGACACTGGATGTTAATACAGTTTTTTCAAATATTAATCCATTAATTAAATTTAATGAATTAATTTTAATTTTTTCTTAGATGTATATCTACCAATAGATGGCGCGAGATAAACTTAAAAAAAGGAATGAGAATTATTTATAAAGGATTTTTTGCAATAGAGTGGGAAAAAAGTAAGAATTGACGTTAAAAAAATTTTTTTTATATATTACTTGTTTTATGTCATTATTTTGACACTAACTTAATTAATCTAACAAAAGAAGTGATCCATTTAATTAAGATATATTTCGAGATTCTCCCCGTGGCGTTTATAATGTCAGTTTATTTTATTTGTTATGAATTCCAGAAAATTGATCACTTGGCCGTTATTTCACTTCATATCTAATTTTTTTGCACGACGTATTTAAAAAGAATCAGTGCAGAAAACTCATCCTGATGCTCGGCTGTCACTAGTTGTCGAGCAAAACGCAAACTGACAAATCAATTGCGAACGTGCGTCAATAAATTTAAAAGCAGAGAAACATTTATAAAATAATGACAACGAAAATCTCTTACGTCATATCATGGGGTTAAGTAGTTACTCTTTAAAATTTAAGGGTAGATCACAAATTTTTTTATCTAACTACATTATGTGTATAAAATGATACTTCGTATAGCTCAATAGCAAGTTTTCCATAAATATTATTTATCCATTTGTTATTTTATGTAGTTTTATTTTTTTCAAGTATTGCTAGTATTTCGATTTAGGAGTCAAAAAAAGTTAAAAGAGCGATGTAAAGGACGACTTCATATAGACTATGTCTGGTATTGTATTAGATAATGTACCCTACTAAGTTATTAAATATATCGTGAAAATATTTTAACTAATTAATCGAGCATTTTTTACATCGAATTTCAATGAATATGAGTTTAGAATGATTTAATAAAAAAAAAAATTCCGCACATTTATTAAAGCAATCTAGAGTATACAATATTTCTTCTTGATTAGATCGGGGCATACGGTTTAAAGTAGATTCCGAACCACTAAAAGCATCCACGGCACAACCGAAGCTCGTACCTGAAACCTGCAATATTTAGATTTACAAAATTTTGAATAGATTCCAAGCATATGATAACCTAAAATCTTTAAATTTTCCAACGTAAAAATAGATAAAAGGCACAATTATGTTAATAAGAATATGTTTTCAATATGTTTCTATAATACATAAATTGAGGATAAATTTATAACTCCAAATATAATTAATTTATTAAAGATAATTCAATGCATATTGCGTTCATTAATTATATCATCCCAACCAAACAGGATGCCTTAAAGACATTAATATTTAATACTACACCAACTTCATTACATCTACATTCAATTTCATCATTTGTATGCATTTACAATTGTCACAAACAATTCAGAGCTACATGTATTTTTATTACTTCAACAGTGCTTGTTGTTGAATCACTTTAATAAGAATAACATCGCCATTGCTATGTTTGAACAGCTTTTGAATGCCAAACTATTTTTCACGGCTAAGAACTTCATGACAGCCAGCAAACTCCGGGTCTTTAGAAGATTATCCATCGCATCGAGCATTAGGACATCCATTATAGCGTGCGGGGTTGATTTACGAGATCCCAGCATTGTAATAACCGCACGTGAGGGCATTAGAGACCCTTTAATTAAAAAAAAAGCCAACCACACACACGAGCACACGGATCTCTGAACATTAATTGATATAAATCGCTCCAACGATTCTCACGCAAATGTTGAGCTCCCTAACTTGCAGTTGCGTTTATTGGCTAATAAATGCAAGCCTATAACATTTGCCTTATTGCCAATAAACGCAATCGAACACAGAATGCCATCTGATTGGTCCCAGAAATTAAATTCGCCCCAAAGGAAAGCGGAAATGTAAATGACCAATGTCGTACATGCCAATGTTTGTGTCACAAAAGCAGGAAAATTTATGGGAATTCTTTTTGATTTATGGGCAGTCCATTCCAGAGCTCCAAGGTAAAAAGACAATAAACACTGGGAATGAGTTGAGGAAATACATGGGCTGCAGTAATTATGAAACCAGCAATGCGTGGGTGAAATTCGTGTTGTTCCCAATGGTGCATCGATGGACAGAAGGCCCATTAATAACGAGTCACGTTAGTTTTTGAAGCAAATGTTTGCCGTTTTTAAGTTTTTGTTTTAAACCATTGAGCATCACGCTTCCCTAAAAAGGAAGCCATCTCGCAACACACCAAACATGTAGAGCAAGCAAACCGACATTTAAACGTCAAATATTTGAATACTGATTCGCTATATTTCACCTTTATTTGTTTATTTTATGCGTAATGTAATATTCAATTATTGAAATTGAAAATCTTTCCCTTTGACGAAATCAAACTATATGGATTAATTATACAATAAACTACATTTCGTTAGGGCCGATGCGTAATATATTTTATATGCTTTTATTTAATTTATTTAAGAGAAATTTTTAAATAGACTGATTTTTAAACGTCAAATATTTGAATACTGATTCGCTATTTTTCACATTTATTTGTTTGTTTTATGCGTAATGTACTATTCAATTATTGAAATTGAAAATCTTTGTCTTTGACGACAATCAAATTACATGGATTAGTTATACAATAAAATGGATTTCGTTAAGGTGGATGCGTATTATATTTTATACACTTTTATTTAATTTATTTAAGAAATTTTTTTTTAAAGTAAATAGGAAAAAGGAGAATTTTTTAGGGTTCAAAATTTCAGTGATTCGCTATATTTCACCTTTATTTTTTATTATTTTTTTTTATGCGTAATGTATTATTCAATTATTGAAATTGAAAATATTTCCCTTTGTCGAATATCAAATTACATGGATTAATTATACAATAAAATGGGTTTCGTTAAAGTCAATGGATATTATATTTTATATACTTTTATTTAATTTATTTAAGAAAAAATTTTAAAAAGTAAATAGAAAGAATGAAAATTTTTTTGGGTTCAAAATTTTAGTGATTCGTTATATTTCACCTTTATTTTTTATTTTTTTATTTTATGCGTAATGTAATATTTAATTATTGAAATCAAAAATCTTTCCCCTTAGACAATCAAACTACATGTACTAGTTATACAATAAAATGGATTTCGTTAAGGCCGATGCATATTATATTTTATGTGCTTTTATTTAATTTATTTAAGAAGAATATTAAAAAGTAAATAAAAAGAATGAGAAATTTTCTTGAGTTCAAAATTTTTCTTCAGTTGGATTATTATTATTTTAATTTTTTTATGCTTTGAAGATGAAAAACAAACAGTTTAAATGTATACAATATCTATTATAAAGCATAAAGAATGGAATGAGCACTTTAACTGATTATTTACACAATGGTAAAGTTAAAAAAACAACCCAAATGATATCGGAATGATATATTAAAATCCCATTATTTATATGAAATTATTCAAAATTTTGTGAAAGCGAACACAGCATTATAAATATAAAAGTGGAAAAATATTATTTTTAAGAGGAAAGAAAAACTAACTAAAAATATACTTTACAATACCAAAAAGAAGGGGGGGAGAGATCATAAATTGGTGGATTGGTTGTACGGATCATAAATTTTATGATCTATATAAGCAATCCGTGTACTCATTAGTTTAACTCCAGAAAAGTAATTATCCTTGAACTAATTTATTTCAAAACTTAAGATAATTGTTTATTACAAGGTATAATGAAGCGATTATTGAAGAGGATTTTTTTTAATTCATCTGTGAAGCATTGTATCTTTAATCTGTTTTTATTTCAAAATTTTGTAATTCTTTTTTTTAAATCTGTATAGGATTCGTTAATATTTCTAACAAAGGGAAAACTTCCGTTTAAAAATGAAGAAAGACTTTTCACGCATTGTTTATTTTCTCTTATTTCGATCACAATATATCATAATTCTGATTATTGTCATTACAAAATAAATGATATTATTATTATCACTATTATTATTATTATTATATCATATGATCATAATTCTATACTAATATTAAAATTAGACCAAGAACGTTTTTCTGTTTCTGTTACACTAGAATTATGAAACATGTCGGTATATTAATTTCTGTAAACTTTAAAAAAAATAAAAGTGTACGTTTTAAAAAAATATATTGTTTATAAAACCCTTTAACAAAATTAGAAATTGCATTTAAAAATATACACTTATTGAACCAATATGTATATATATATATACACAAATTGGCTGAATAAGTGTTAAATAATATAATTGCTCAATAAGTAATAAAAACACTATATATATATATTGACTTTAAGGCTTTATATTGGCTCAATAAGTGTTTTTAAATATAAGATGGAACTTTGATAAAGGATTTTGTAAACAATAATTATATATATATATATATATATATAGGGAGAGAGAGAGAGAGATATTACTTTTTTTTAATATATCGTTTGTAAAATCCTTTAACAAAGTTCCATCGACAAACAATACAGCAATGTTAAATAATATACATATAGTTCAAAGTATATAAACATTGTTAAACAATATATATATATATATATACTTTGAACTATATGTATATATTTTGAACTTTTTAATGTTTATGTATATATATATATATATATACATAAAATTAAAAGGTTCAAAGCTATAGTTAAAAAAATAATCAACAATAAGAATTATTTATTCAATACGAATTTACTCATTTCACATTGATTTTATATATGAAATGAGTAGTTATGATTGACATTGACTGTTCGACTTTATAATGTCCCATGTCCTTAAGATAATTTCTGAATTGGATACAAAAACCCAGATGAGAATGGAAAAGCCAAAAGTCCTTTTAATTTCCATGATTTCTTTTGTTTTTTGCAAATATTACTAAAAGATGAATCAAGCAGTTCTTCAGTACCACTAACACTGATTCGCAAATACTGGAAGGCAGCAGCATCTTCGACAATCAATCACTCCATCTCAAACTGAATGCTATTACTTTCGATCACCTGAAACCAAATTAAATAAGACCACGTGACGGATCTATTCGTCACAATTTCAGTCACTACTATCAAAAGGGTCTGCATAAAAGTTAATCAGCAGTAGTGCAAGGCCGGCCGACTTGTTTTTCAGACACTGGAGTGAAAAATGTCTAGACTCGCGCACACACACAGATATTTAAAGTAGGTCGGGGAACAAGAACTTTGAGCCCTTTTTTTTTCTTCCTTCTCCCCTTATCCTCTCCTGCGTTTCGCTGTCTGACAGCACGTCTGAAGTCTGCGTTTTGTGCAAGCGGATTGAGTCAACTCTTTGCGCCGCGCAAGAAGTGGGTGCTACTACGGACTTTGCAAATAATGAACGTGCAAGTTCGCGAGGGTAATGTAATAAATGGTTTTGAAAAGACTTCACTGGAGCAAACTGTATTGGATCAACTAAGAAGCGTGTTTGTTGGGGGTATAAGATATGAGGGGATTTTATTTTAATAACGAATTCATGGGTTTGCTTAAAAGGATGCAGGCTGTAAGCGAGCCTTTTTTTTTTTTAATTTTAATCCGAAAAATTAAAAATTAAAAAAAAAAAAGGGACACATTGGCGCACGTAAAACTCGACTTGTAATCAAACTGATGACGAATATTGATAATGTATAATGTGGCTCAAGTTCAAATCCATTGATGACATCCATAACAGTTACTGCGTTCGTAGCGGCCTGATGACCAATTGGCTAGCGCTCTGGACTTAGGTACCACGGGCTTCAAAGTTCGAATCCTGACAGTGACATGGATGATTTTTAGTAGTCCGGAATCCGCGTTAAACTGTAGGTCCTGGTTTAATTAGCCTAGAGCGTGCAAAAAAAAAAAAAAAAAAAAAAAATCTGCATGTGAAAATAAAAAATTTGTCATTTTTTACACTGATTACTTTGATAATAAAGCACAATATAAAAAAGTGTTCCGGCCCTTGTCCATTAAGAAAAATAAATACTTAAATATTAAAATGTATTAAGCATTTCCAAATGACTGATAATATTCATACACAGGCATGAATACTTAACAAGAAAGAATCACAAATTGTAGCGCGAGCGTTTCACTTCACATTTGTCAAAGAAGTACTCTGTACTAGGTTTTGATCTATGCAATTCTTTGTCTATTTTCTACCTCCGTACCAATAATCAAATTGTCACTCATCAGAAAACGTGGTTTAATATATTTCTTTATAGTTTTACGAAATCCTCTGAAAATGTGTTAAAAAATTAAAAAATTATGTATGAAAACTGTTTTTACAATAATCAAAAATGTTCTTAAATGAGGAAGGAGCAGTTATAAAACAGATATGCGCAATTTACATTTTACATCAACAAAGTGTAGATAATAATATTTCTTTTAAGTTTATAGATTTTTTTAAAATAAAAGTTGATAATTTTTTCTCTTCCATTAAGTTTGTTTAAAAAATTGAAGACTTTGCATTGAGTGTCTTTTTTTATTATTATTATTATTATTATTATTACATCATCCTCTTTCAAAAACCATAATTGTAATAGAAACTGCGAGAGATAATTTGAAATTCGAAATGCATTTATTTGATGATGGATTGGGAAATTTTCAAAAGGGAATAAAGTTTTCAAAAGAAAAAAAAAGAAGAAAACCTGAAGGAAAAAAAAGGCTAAAGAAGTTTTGAAAAGAAAACCCGATATTAAAAAAGAAAGGAGTATCTACGCATAAATTCATATCCTTTCGAAAGTTCTTTTTCGAAGTGAGAGAATTAAGATTGACATAGAACTTAGAAAATAAGAATTAAGACATAACTCTGCCTGTAAAAAACTCACCACTTTACGAAAAAAAGAAGAATACAAAAAAATGAAATAATGTAAGTTTTATTTATTTTTTTTTATTTTCAAGAAAAACAGCCGTAGGATTACTCAACATCAACTAGAGTCGAGCTTTTAATATGAAACACGAAGTCAAAACTTGGGTTCCAAGTAGCCACTTGGAGGTGGGCCAACTTGCGCGGGTTTGAAGTTGTTGGCGCCCAATATCATCATCAACCCTTGTAACAACTGCGTTGGATACTTGCATCCCTTCCAAACGATTTCCCTGAAATGCACAGGGGTTCCCTAATCTTCTCCGAGAGCTACGCTAAGTTTTACTTTTCCAACTAAAGATGCAAATCTAGTGCTTCTCACAATTAGCGACTATTACGAAAGTAAGGTAGAATATTAATGACACTGAAATATACGTTGAGTCGACAAATTATGCGTTATACTCACATTTAATTGTTATTTATATAATGCGAAAACAACTTTTTACGAAAAAATAAAATTAAATTCCAAACATTTTTGAAAATATTTTGATAACATTTATTTTAGATAAATAATAATAGTGAGATTGAATCTCATCCTTACGGGATTTATATTTTAATGAATGATAAAAAAGTTGGCCTGCATTTATTAATATTAAGTATTACTATTTATTTATTAACACTTCAAGAAAATATTCTTGCCTACCATGTCTATATTGATTTTTATTTTGTGAAAGCCCTCTAATTATATTCATATTTTTTTTTTTCCGATAAATCAAAAAATTTAAAACCTTTCATTCTCTATTCTTTTCTGTTAAAGACAAAAAGCATCTCAAAAATTAAATGCAAATTTCCTAGCAAGATTCATAAAAATAAAATGCCACTGCTTTTTTATTTATATATTAATTAAAAAACGTAATTACTGTTTGACAATACAAAATATAGTCTGCAAATTATATAAAATTAAACTTTTCAATTCAGTGCCAACATTTGAAAAGCGAGTTAAATTTTGATTTCCGAATGATTATTTACATTTTATATTCGTTCATTTAATTTACTTCGTATTGGTCCAATAAAGCAAATTCGTTCATTTAATCCATATCATATGCATTCATTTTAAGCTGTACATTTGGGTACTGTAAAACATGAAAGAAAATCTTCATTTCTGGAGTTCCTAAAATAATTAGAAACAGAATGTAAAACATGAAAATTATGAGTAGCTTAAATCTTTTCCTCTTTTTATTATAATCGGAATAATTAAAAAGGTATTTTTTCTTGTCAAAATTTGTAAAGAAAATAAGTGAAAATTAAAATCTGTACATTTTATAACTGATTCGCAAATATACAACCATCAAGAGTAATGAATTTGATTGGCTGTAAAGTTTCTTTGTCTTAATTTGTGACAAATTACTATTTTTTAGGCGAAAAAAATCATGAAAATCCGTCGTGATCCGGATCCTTTGGTTGTTTTTTTATCTTTGATTGTAAGAAACTTTACAACCAAAGTTTATTTGCCTATAATTTGTGACGAGTTACTATTTCTAAGGAAGAAAAGCGAAATTGAAAATCCGTAAAATCTGTTGCGATCCGTATAACATGGTAGATATACAACTATCAGCAATGAAGCAGCAAAAACAGTAAGTTAAGGGTAAGCAAACACAAAAAAGAAACACTAAAAGCAACCAGAATGAGCAAAATCAGCTAGAATAAGCAAAAGCAAAAAAGAAACTGCAAGAGCAACAAGTAATAGCAAAAACAGTAAGAATAAGCAAAAGCAATAAAGAAACAAGTAAGAGCAACAAAGAACAGCAAAAGAATAAGCAAAAGCAGCTAGAGTAACCAAAAGAACTCATTTTGAGAAGTTTCTTTCTAATATTAAATAAAAATTTTATATAGATGAGAACTATCAAAGAAAAATAAAATAATTCATTACAATTTCTGTGTAAATCAAATTTAGAATCGAAATCGTTTTGGAAATAGAATGGAGATAATTTTTCTCATCAAAAATAAGAATCGCGTAATCATTGGAATATTTTTTCATTTGGAACAATGCAACATTAAGTGCTAAATTTGATAGTATAGATAGTTTAACTATTTGCTTTTTGCTGTCAAACTTATTGATTAGATATCGAATTAAATACAATTCGCATTATTTTTTTCCCACTTTTAAAAACAATACAATTCCCACGGCAAATCAAATTACAAAAATTGGAATAAAAATAAAAATTAAATTGGTGACCGAAAAAAAACAATGTACTACACAAAAATATTTCTGAAAAGAAATAAGAAAATTATCTTTCTCACGGCAAAGAATAAAAGCCTGTTAAGTTAATTTTAAATAAACAAACTAGAACAAACTGTTTTCTTGTACTTTCTCGCAATTTGAGGTTCGTTATTTCTAAAATGGATCGAAATTAGTTTACACAGAAATACGAAACGGTTCAAAAGAATACGTTGGAGAGATACCCTCTTTAGATATAACTATCTTTTTTTAAAAAAGTCAGACAGTTTGATGTAGGCGACTGTGTTTCTAGAAACACAAAAATTTCTAAAATTACTTTAGATGTTATAGCCGGCAGCCATGCTTTTTTAGTGCCTTAGTTCCACTTAATCTAAAAATCTGAGCATGTTTAAAAATATCTCACCCTTCAACGTCGTCTGAAAACATAACAGCCCTTTAATTCTCTTCATTAGAGATTTTCTTAAACAAATTCACAATGCATATTCTTTTTTTTTAATTGCCTATTATAAAATAGTCTTTCTTTCTAAACGTGAAGTTGTTTTATTTTAAATCTGTCTTGTACTTTCATGAAAGGTACAACAAACAGTTGTTAGATGTTTGTTTTAATCTACACTTTCTATTCCCTAAACACGAGCAGTATTCCGAGAAGGAAATAATGTAATTCGTCATTTCCTTTTACATCATTACGGCAACAGGAAATGCTACTAGCTACATTTTAGCTTATGTGTTTTGGAATTGTAAGCTTATGTAGTTAATGTAATTATTATAAATAAACAGTTATAGTTTCTCATTATTTTCTTATTTGATGTTTGCAGATTAAGTTAGTTGTCTGATTTTCATTATAAAACAATCAGTTTTTGAAAAAAATTAAATATAAAAATTTGTGAAAATTTTGAAATTTTTTTATCAGCATTTTATGATTATAAATAAACAGTTAAAACAGCTATAGTTTCTCAATATTTTTTGATGTTTGGGGATTAAATTAGCTATTAGATTTCATGATAAAACAATCCATTTTTGAGAAATTTTTTTTCTTTAAATTTGTGAAAATTTTGAATTTTTTTATCAATATCATTTTGTAAAATCATTTAAAAAAATATTTTTATTGATTTTCAAGTAAAACTTTCAGTTTAGTGAATACATATAGATTGAACAAGTAAAATGTGAAAATTTGTGGAAATTTTTATCAGCATTACTTTGTTAAGTCATTTAACAAATATTTTTATTGATTAATATAGTTTAAAGTAAAACTTTCAGTTTGATGAATACATATCGATTGGACAGGATTAATCATTTTTTGAGCCTATAAAATTGCGTATTAAAAATTAAAAAAATTCACAATATATATATTTTTTTTATTTGACTTTCCGAGTATTTTTCAGCTTCTATAATAAATGCTAGATACTCAATTATTTGTAATTATTTAATAGAAATAATTCGAGTTAATTCCTTTAAAAATGCCTTTGCAATTGAAAAAACTATTTTTAGAGTGATCTTTGATTATTAATATGTTAATAGAAGCATTAACACAAAAGATAAATTTTGTTCACTTTTATGTAGTCAGTAAAAAGTTAATGTCTTTTAAAAATGTCGTACTGAACTGTGGGTTTTTTTCCCCTGTGGTTTTTCAGCTACTATTTAAAGAAATTAATAAAGCTACTGATAAAGTACGTAATGATAATGAAAATTATACGATAATTTTAAACATTATCATCAGCCAATTTACTTAGTTAATGATAAAAAGCAAAATTTTATTCTCTCAAGGTTTTCTTCATCGAAGCATTTTAAAATGAATTCCGTTATGATTATTTCCTTTAAAATTAACAACTGGCTAATGAATAAAATCGAATTTTTATCATATCACAGCTATTAATTTAAAAAGGTAATAGTTTAATGAATTTTTAACGAACAATTATAAAAGTTAGCAATATAATATAATAATTTCACTACAAAATGCTCAATAGCTCATCATTTTAACATTATTTATTCCACAGTATTATACAACAAGGTTTATTATTCTTTACATAAGAAAACGTTTTCATAGAAAACAAATTCTTAAAAGAGTAGGATATAAAAAAACGACAACAAAACTCAGGTTTTTCAGCCTGCATATTTTGCTAACAGCTTAACCAATGAGAAACACAGACCGCTAGAGGAATTTTACAAGAAGAAAAAAAAAGAATTCGGCCGAAATGCTGAGTGTTGTAGATCGGCCTTCTAATGGTTTGAGACAGCTCCAAATTATTCTAACTGGAACCGTGAGACGGAGCGGAGGGGAAGGGCCCAAACAATCACGCCGGAATTGGGCTAGTATAATAATAGATAAAAATGAGGTAGGTTTTGTGAAAAGAGCAGATTAAGGTCTCAGAAGTTCCGCCCACTGCGTCAAATGACAGATCGCTAGACAGCCAATGAGATGTCTAGCGGAAAGTCGAGTGGGAGGTCTTAGAATTCAAAGGCGGGCAAAAAATGGTTTGAACGCGGGTAAGCCTCGCGGTATTTTAGTTTCAACAAATTTGCTTGTAAATGGTGGCAACATTAATGAAAATTTGAAATTTTTTAGAAATTCAAGTAGCAAAGTTTTTATGAATTTCAGTTTTAAAGAAAAGTATTCATATATATGAAATAATTTAAAATTTAATAATAAACATTTTGTTATAGAAACTAGATAATAAAAAGCAATTTCCTATGTTTTGCCTCTGGGTTAATAATATTTATTTAAAAATTATAATTTTTTTAAATGAAATAGAAAAATAACGAATAAAAATTTCAAGAAGTAATAATACTATATTTTATTGAAGAAAGTTATACAAATATATAGGGTCATCAAATAAATGTTATGGTTTGTTGAGGTTTTCATTGAGCAATTTCATTTTAAAATATCTGTTTAATAAAGGCAGTTAATAAAACGTACAATATATAGAATTTTACAAGTAATTGATTTACCAGATTTGTATTTATACTCATATAAAAAAATTGTATATTATTCAATAATAGATGCATATTTCTTATAAAAGTGATAAATTATATGTTCTTTGAAGGAAAAAAATGAGCGAAATTGTTTGCGCTGTCATATTTATTATAATTTTCAGTAATTTTAATGATCAACGAAAAAACGAAAGAACATAAAAAAGATCATTATAAATAAGGAAAAAATAAGATTTTTATCCTTTTCCTAATGACTAAATTTTTTTATAGGTCTTACGATTTTAAAAAATAAAAGTAAATAAAAAAAAAATTAAGGTGTGAAAACAAAAAAAATGTCCTTGCATGTATAACAAACAAAAGTTAAAATTACTGAAATTATAAAAAATCGCTCACTTTCCTCAAAGTGAAACTTTTATTTAAGCGAAAATTTAATATTAAATCAATGAAAATGGCCATTTAACTACAAAATTTTATTAATCAATTTTGCAATGAGTGTCAATAAATACATTTCAAGTTAAATGCTTAGAACAATTCCTGTATTACAAGGAAATTGAGGATATTTTTTCAATACGTTTTTTGTATCCGTACATCATAAATGTTTAAGGTTTAAATTAATGGCGAAAAATATATAAAAAAAAATAGAGACGTGAAAGCTTATATTTACTTCGTCAATTAATATAACCTGATGGCAAAACGTTTTATAGAGTAAAAGATTAGAATAATAATAAAAAAAAAAAAAATGGAGGATAATTTGAATATTCATAAATATTTTCGTAACAATTTAATCTCACGATCTTAGATCACAATAAAGTATTAAAAAATGCTTTTTTTTCCTCTAGGTCAAACTTAGACCAACTTTTAGAAATTTTTTTTAATACAACGGTATTCGACTTGAGTGCAGGAAATGGTACTGTCTTTCATATTTTTAGGATCTAAATTAATGACGAATAATAAATAAAAAAACAGAGCCCAGAAAAATATAAAAAAAGCTTAAAACAGTGAAAATGACCATTTAACAACATAATTTTATTAATCAATTACGAAATAACAGTAAATAAATACAAGTTCAAACGCTTAGAAGATTTCCTGTATTGCAATAAAATTGAGGATACTAAATGTTTTTTCAAGGTTTTTTTTTGTATCTTCACATCATAAATTTTTAGGGCCTAAATAAATGGCGAATATATATGTAATAAAACACAGAAACCAGAAAGCTTATATTATCTTTAACAGTTAATATAACCTGATGACAAAACGTTTTATAGAGTAAAGATTAAAAGCAGAATAAAAAAAAGTGGAGGATAATTTGAATATTCATAAATATTTTCATAACAATTTAATTTCACGATCTTTTATAGATCACAATAAAGTAAAAAACCATTTTTTTTCCTTTAGACAAACTTAGGCCACCCGTTAGATTATTATTTTTTTTAATGATGACAACGGCAGTATCTTTCACATTTTTAGTGCCTAAATTAATGGCGAATAATATATATATATAAAAAAAAAAAACAGAGACCGGAAAGCTTTTTTATTATTAAAAAAAAAACTTTAAGCAATGAAAATGACCATTTAACAGATTTTATTAGTCAATTATGCAATGAGTGTCATTAAATACATTGCACTCAATTAATCAATAAATACATTGCGCAAAATAAACGCTTAGAACAATTCCTATATTGCAAGAAAATTGTGGATGTTTTTTCAATGTGTTTTTTGTATTTGTACATCATAAATTTTTAGCGCCTAAATGAATGACGAATGATATAGATATATAATAAAAATCAGAGACGAGAAAGCTTATATTTTCTTCGACAGTAAATATAACCTGATGACAAAACGTTTTATAAAAGACTAATAAAAAAATGGAGGATAATTTGAATATTCATAAATATTTTGATAACAATTTAATCTCGCTATCTTTATAGATCACAATAAAGTAGGGAACGATTTGCTTTTTTTTCCCCTCCTAGGTCAAATGTAGGCACCTTTAAGAACATTTTTTTTATTATTATTACAACGGCATTCGACTTGAGTATAGGAAACAGTAATGTCTTTCACATTTTTAAAGAAAAGATCATTTAACAACATAATTTTATTAATTAATTACGAAATAACCGTATATAAATACAAGTTAAAACAGCACACTCCTGTATTGCAATAAATTTGAGGATACTAAATGTTTTTACAATGCGTTTTTTGTATCTGTACATAATAAATTTTTAGGGCCTAAATAAATTTCGATACATATATATATAAAACAGAGACGAGAAATGCTATATTTTCTTCGTCCGTTAATATAACCTGATGACAAAACGTTTTGTAGAGTAAAAATTAATATAATAATAAAAAAATTGGGAGATAATTTGAATATTCATAAATATTTTGATAACAATTTAATCTCACGATCTTTATAGATCACAATAAAGTAAGAATGATTTTTTTTTTTTACCTGGTAGGTCAAACGTAGGCCACCCTTTAGAGCATTTTTTTTTTAATAATGGGCAACGGCATGATGGCAGTGCAGGAGGAAACGGTACTGTTCTTTCACATCGTAATGAAGGGTATAAAAAACATGTTTTATTCATTACCATTGTCGTTGCTCGCTCTTGCAGTCTAAAGGGTTCCCCTCATTAGGGAGTTGCAGTTCCACGGGATTGCGACATGTTGGCTGAAAAGTTATTCCCGGCGTTTATATGTTGGGAATGCCTAAACGGGGTTGTGTTCGACGAAATCGAACAAGGAGAGGATGCTGCCGTGTTTACGCATTGATCATTTATAACCTGTCTTTTGTCTTTTATTTGAGGAGTTCAATTTCACAGGGAAATAATATCCGGAAGGTAAATAATCAGACGGCATCCGGGTTTATTTATGAATTTACAATAAAAAAATTGCCACATTCTCTCTCTCTCTCTTTTTTTTTTTTTTTTTTTTCCATGTAAAAAACTTGTTTATTTTATCATCACATTGTTTGTTGGTATATTTATCAATACAAGTTTAAAAGTAAAATAAACATTTCGATGTGGTTATTTTAGAGGAAGAAGTTTGTAATGAAATAGTTATTCAAAAGGGTGTATGATAGATTGGATGGATGTTTAGTGGTGGATGATAGTGCCATGGATGTTTGTAGTAGGTCCCGGTCTTATATGACTGTTGGGGTGTAGGGCTGACAACCCTACCCAGTAATAAAAACATCTCCTGTCTCGGAATCTGTCAATAGGCAGACGGCTTTGGTCCACCATGGGGTGTATTGCTCCAACGAAGATGAAGAAGAGTTTTTATACAAAATTATATTAATAATGAAGGTATAAATGAATATCTATTATTATATCTAGCAGAAATGTCATAAAAAATTGTACATTTCAAGAAAGGTTCTATATATATATATATATATATATGGGGCCTGATGGCCGACTAGACTAGCGATCTAGGCTTTTTTTTTCCCCCAATTGCTTTCAGGTCATAGATAATTATAGTGGTTCAAAATCCATATTAAACCGTAGGTCCGGGTCTAATATGACTGTTTTGGGTGTATGGCTGACAACCCTATCTCGTAGTAAAGAAAGTATATCCTGTCTCGAAATCTGCCTGTAAGCTGATGGCCTTCGCCCACCATGGGGATATTGCGCCAATGAAAGCCAATTTATAAAAGAAAAATATCTTCCATTCAACGAACAGTACAACAATTAGCCAACAAAGGGTACTTTATGAATTTCCTATTAAAAAACCGCCATGGTCTTTGTCTTTCCATTGATTTTAATTTTTAGTTAAATATGGAACATTTCTAAACACTGAAGGTTTTTTTTTCATATATATTTCAAATATTTATTTATAAAATTTCTTAAAAAAACCAAATAAATATTGCGATATGTATATCTTTGCGAATTGTGTTGAAATAGCAAGAACATTTTTAATCAAAATACCAGTTTAAGTTCTTTTCATTCTAATCACGTTTTTAAACACGGTCGCAGAAAGATTTATAAGAATATTATTCTATGTTAAATAAAAAAGGCGGCCGTTTATCATAAAGGTAAATATAACTTCTAATTCAATTCTTTATATTTAAGTTGATCTATGTTATCAGCTGAAATTCTTTTCTAAGCAAAACATTTTTTTCCTTATTAGTTACTATAAATAGCGGTTTTTATATTTCAATTGTTTGCCCAGCCACTAGCTTAACGTCGACAACATTTTCTCTTTAGTTAAGTAAGATTATTATAAATGGTAAAAAAGATACCAATGCTGTTGCGATATAGATGTTTCTTTCACCCTTCTTGTGTAACACAAACATAAATCCAATTACAATTAAGAATGGCTACAGGTGGAGATGTTGACATACTGACGTGGTTAATGTCATTTAGGAAAGGATGTTAATTAGTAGTTAATGTGCAAAAGCTGATTTAGGTTATATTCTAGAGAGAAAATTTGAGAAGTTAAGCATTTCTAGCATAGACCACTGATAATTTAAGTAAATTTAATTTTTTTCGAGATATATTAAATGTAATAAAGTTAAACACTTTTAATTTTACATACTATTGCAGTCCTCACACAAAATCTGTTATTTTGGAGTGTTTATTTAAATGAACATACACGCAATGAGATATTAGATTTAAAATTTTATCTTTAACTCTCTCTCTCTCTCTCTATTTTATCTTTATCTTTAACTGTATTTTTATTGCTGTATACAAGCCATAAAAATCTTACATCAAAGTCTTTTAAAAAATTATATAGCTATCTTTAGATTTAATATTTATTTTTATAAAATTAGACTTTTAATGGGGCCCGATGGTCGAGAGATTAGATTAGTTTCGGGTTGAAATCCCGATGATGCCATTGATGTTTGTAGTGGTTCGGAGTCCAATTTAAACAGTTGGTCCCAGTCTAATATGATTGGGGGCTTGATGACCGAGTGGCTAGCACTTTGGCTCTTGGTACCACAGATATTGGTTTCGAATCTCGGCTGTGCCATGATTGTTTGTTCGGAATCCACTTAAAGCCGTAAGTCCCGGTCTTATATGACCGTACAGCGTCACAGAGCCAAACAGACTTTTCACCCACATCATTCCCAAACTGTAAAGGGGCAACTCAGCTCTAGTCACAGCGACACGGTTTGGTGTAGTAGTAGTAGTCTAATATTATTGCAGAGTTTTGGGCGTATTGCTGACAACCCTACCCCGTAAAAAGAAAGCATCTCCTGTCTCGAAATCTGCCAGAAGGCAAACGACCTTGGCCCACCATGGGGCTGTTGCGCCAATGATGATGAAGAAGAAGAAGAAGACTTTATATACTAAATAATCAAAATAATCTTTGAAAAAGTGTGAACTATGTAAAGAACTTTAAATTCCTCCTTCATCAAAACTGACAAATAAAAATATTTCGTTTACTGACAAAAAAATTACGAACCAATTTATAAATCAAACCGAAAACTCCAGAAATTTCGCGAGTCATATTTTTTAAACATGTATTTAAATCATATTCAACAGAACAAATATAGAATTTACTTTAGCACATCCGCTCGAATGTGGAAATAATAACAAACCGAGGCAGGCACGCTAAAAAGTGTGGTAGCTTTTGGGTTTTTTGTTACGCAATGTAAGTCTTGCATCAGAACAAATAAAAAAATAAATGAATAAATGAAAAGGAGAAAAAAAATTCCGGTACCTGATGTTTACTGCATGCCTGACCCATCGCAGCGAGGAGAAAAAACTGAATAATAATGAACAGAAATGTTTAAAGAGTACGGCGTAAAAATCACAGGTGTTACTACATATTTCGGGTCGTTTTTCTGTTCACTTTTTGCAGCAAATAAGTTGACATTTTTTTTTTTTTCTTTCTGATTTCATCGGAGTGTTTACTCTTAACTGCAACCTATGTGACATTTCATTTTGGGAACATTTTTTTCTTCTATTGTTTATTTAGCAGGTTTTACCACATATTTCATAATAGAATTTCTTTCATATAATCCTGTAATATAATTGGTTAGTTTAATTTTTTAAATTTATTTAATTGCCAATGAAATACTGGCTTGAAAATGGACTTGCATTAGTATTATAATTGTTTCACGCATGCGTGTTAAGTACAAATATTTACTTAAGTGCTTTTTCCTTTATATCACGTGATTTTCACTATTGTAATACATTATTATGAAATAATATATTATTATTATTATTATTATTTAAGTAGAACTTTATTGCTATGAAACTATACGAATTACAACACTTTATTGAATCAAAATCCGTCCTAAAATGCAGGAATTTTTTTTCAAAGTTGATAGTGAAATCGTTATAAAATATTCGTTTATATATTTGTCAATCATTTTGATTATATATTTCATTTTAAATCATGCTATGAATTTTTGCAGTGGTTCGGAATCCACTTTAAGCCGTAGGTTCCGGTCAAATAGGATTGAAGAGCGTTGTGGAGGTAGTGGTCCCCTGAGTGGTGCTAAATAAGTAAGAGCGGTGCAGCCCTTGCTTATGGCATACGAATTAATTGATCCTGTATTGCCAGCTGTATTAGAACAACAATATAAATCAAAATCCGTCCTAAAATGCTGGATTTTTTTCAAAGTTGATATTGAAAGTGTTATAAAATATTCGTCAATATTTTATATATAATTTAATTTTATAATTAATTTTTTTTATTTTATACTAATTGTCTTACATATAGGTGGGCCGTAAAAACTTAACAGCTTTAATAGCGGTAACTTGTAAAAGTTTGTGAAACCCTTGGTCTAAATAATCTTCTTCTTCATTAACGCAACAGCCCTATGGTGGGCCCAAACCATCTATCTATTGGAAGATTTCAAGACAGGAGAAGTATTTCTTTTTTATGTGGTAGAGTTGTCAGCCCTAGCCACTACAGTCATATTAGACCGGGACCTACGGTTTAAAGTAGATTCCGAACTCCTACAAAAATGACATCCTCAGGACTCGAACCCGAAACCAGTGCCACAGAGCGCCACAGTACTAGTTACTCTACCATCAGGTCCCGATTTAGATAATATTACATGTTATAATTCCTGTATCGACGTGTTCTACTTTCTCCAAGCAAAAATTTACTATAAATGAAGCCAGAAATATGTACACAACAAAATTTCGGGATAGATTTTATCTACTGAATATTAGTAAAATACATTAGCTTTTAAAAAATGCAATTTATTATTCTTAAAATGTAATCTAAGTAACCTTTTTCTTTATATACAAACCTTTAAAGGCAATAACAAATAACAAGCATAATTTATGCACAACTCATTCATTAGTTGCATTTTCAATTCACCGCAATCAATACAGGGTGTATATATTCTACAACTCAATCGCATCTGTTATGCAACTCAATATTACATCCGAAAACGATACGCAGATAAAATGAAAGATAACCACAACACTGTCCGTACACGCCTACGCGTGTCAGTCAAACAACTAAAGACGAAAAAAAAGGAGACATTTTTGCAGGTTGTTGTCATCGGTTACAGTTGCTTATCTCTTCTGATGATAGGATAAAACAAAATAAAATCCGATTACAATTTTTTAACATTTTTTCGAAATTTTTACTCTCAAAGTAAGTAGGAACATTAAGACTTATTTAATAAATCGCACGAAAACTCCAGTTCGCATGAGTTGAATAACAATAAGGTTTGATGATATGGAAGGCTTGAAAATGCGTACAAACCGATTAGTGGAAGAAAAAATAAAAAATAAAAAAAGTGACGGAAACAACAAAGAAGTTACAGCATGATCTGAATGCCAATAAGGCTTAATAATGCCATAAATGGATGTTCTTAACCTTAAAGTGTTTGGAGTGGAAATATTTCAGACCAAAAATAAAACAATACTAGTAGGTCATAATGAAACAGTGGTTGATTAGATCAGTTTAAATAGATCATCTATCAAAATGCTACAATTGATTCAGTAAATGAAGTTGAACCAATGAATAAATGATTTGACTATATAAGTGTATATATAAAAAAGTACCGTTTAGTAACAACAAATAAGGGAAATTATCATACAAAGCAAACCATAAAGAGAAGAAAAATAGCTAGTCTTGTTTAGCTAAATTAGTAATATGTGATGAAATACACATTTAATTTAAAAATAAAGTTATTTGATTATGAGTAGCATTGTGGATAGTTTCACTCGAATTGTGAAATATATTAGAAAATTTGAGAACCCTTGGTTTAAATAATCTTACATGTTATAATTCCTGTATTGGCATGTTATTTACTCTGTTTCACTTTCACCAAGCAATTATTTACAGTAAATGGAGCCAGAATTATTTACACAACAAAATTTTGTGATGGATTTTATCTACTAAATATCATTTTTAATCAATTTTCCACTTGGTATTTTCACATTTTTCTCCATTACTCTCTGTCCAAGACAAAATTTTCTTCCAACAAAATAGGATAGAAAATGTCTTAAATATTATCTAATATTATTAATAAATATCTGTATGATATTTACAGACAAATGTTTAATTTAAAATTGCGTTTAACAAATTAGATGTGATTGTTGCTGAACAAATCATTAAAGTTCACTAGTCTGTTCAGATCATATATTTATGATCAAATATTTTTATACAAATATATATATATAAACTAAATTTTTATAATATAAAACTATTAATAGACCAATTTTGGTCTATGTCTCTGAACTATGGTCTTTTGCAAGATCTGATGAAGCGCATTTGGGTATATTTGAGCGGAAGATTTTAAGGGCTATTCTTGGCGGTGTTAGGGAAAGTGATTGTTGGAGAAGACGGTACAGCGCAGAAATTTATAACTGCTATAAAGACCCAGTTATTATAAAATTGATTGAGATCAATAGATTAAACTGGGGTGCTCATGTATTTAGAATGAATGATTTAAACCCTATAAAAAGGCTCGTTTTGGCCAAACCACAGGGACAAAGAGGAAGAAGACGACTCAAATTGCAATGAATAGATGCAGTTGAAAAAAGATTTTGCTTTTCATAAAGGTTAAGAATTGGAGAACCATTGCCACCCAGAGGAATGCATGGAAAACTCATCAAAGGAAAGCCTTGGCCCACCCTGGGCTATCATCCTATTGATGATGAAATTATATATATCGATAAAAATAACAACCAGTTGGCTCATCAGTTTAGAGCATTGTTTCTACATTTATCTAATTAAGGGTGCACTTATAAAATTAATATAACATCATGCATCTAATTCTTTATCTTTTTTGTGTTATATTATTTAATTTTTATTATACATAAAAGTGTAAGATATATATGTTAGATAATTTTGTGTGAACGTAGCTTTCACAACAAACTTCATTCTGTAAGACTATTAACAAAATTTTAATCGTTATCAATACATTAATATTTAATAAAAAAATGGCAAAATAAAGCGGCATTCATTGCTTATAATTCCCTTTCTAAATTTCAATATCGAAAACTACATCATACACATCATATCGGGTGTATAAACAGTGAGAAAATGTATAACCATGAATAAAATATTTCATTCAACACCAGTTATTGTCTGCGAAAATCTTTTTCCAAAACGCAAAACGAACCAACACACCGACTTCCTCTTAACTCTCTGGAAACACGAATAAATTTCGGAAATCGTCAAGTTAGGCTATTGCCATTTCGTGTAACAGAAACGTCCCACCAAATGAAAAAATAAATATTTACTTTATTTTTATTTTTTTTCTTCTTCGAACGAACACGACTCACTCGCAACGTTCCCGCCAAAGGATTCATCATGGGAAACAAAGAAAGGAAACATTTTCTTCGATTTTTCATTCTTTGTTTCCGCGGTTGTAAAAATAGTAGTCAGGGGAAAGGTGAAAATCATGCGTTCCCACACCTTTAAATAGGCGCCATTTGCCTCTGCCCACAATGGAATTTATGTTCAATTGTTGCAATTGCAAACTTTTTGGTCCGCACAAACGCATGGACAAACAGTGGACACTAAATCAAAGAGCAATCGTGACTCCGCCATTGAGTGGTGAAGAATTCAGCTTAATAGAGCATTTCCCAGGATTTTGGTGGACAAAATCGCCTAGGAGACAGTTTTTATACTGAGCGTGACAAACTGCCCGCCTTTGTTCGGGACGCTGGACTTTTTTCTTTGTATAGTCTTCTGGTGATTCTTTTATGGAGCGGATTTTTGTCCAGCCCTTACTTTTCTCTAACCGATCGGTGCTTTTGAAACTGTGTGCAGCATTTTCGGTTATTTCAAGGGGACAAATCACTGCAAACACTTCTGTCTCGGTCTGCTGTGAAGTTTTGAGCTAGCTTGTCATTACGAAGATTTTCTGATTCGTATCTGCATAATAGGAGGCGAGTGGCTTTGATGGTGCTTCTCGGCCGTTTTCGTATGGTGATATATACAAAACGTGACATGAACAGTTTGTTACAATTGCTCAGACACTATTGAATATGAAAAAAAATTAATTTTGTTGAAATATTTTATATCATTTCGAATTTTATAAAGTCCTGTGTAGATTTTATGATTCATCAATCAAATTTGTTGACGAATCATTAAATTTGTACATGAAAAATTGAAAATGTTTGTCTTTGTATAGTCTTTTGGTGTTTCTTTTATGGAGCGGATTTTTGTCCAGCCCTTACTTTTCTCTAACCGATCGGTGCTTTTGAAACTGTGTGCAGTATTTCGGTTATTTCAAGGAGACGCGGTCTTTTAGTATGAAAAAAAAATTAATTTTGTCGGAATACTTTTATGTTTTCCATATCACATCGAATTTTATAAAGTCCTGCATAGATTTTTTAATTCTTCAATAAAATTTGTTTAATGCTTTTGCACATGAAGAGTTGAAATGTTTGTCTTTGTATAGTCTTTTGGTGATTCTTTTATGGAGCGGATTTTTATCCAGCCTTACTTTTCTCTAACCGCTCGGTGCTTTTGAATCTGTGTGTAGGCAGCATTTCGGTTATTTCAAGGGGACACGGTCTTTTTCGCTGACAAATCATTACAAACACTTCTGTCTCGGTCTGCTGTGAAGTTTTGAGCCAGCTTGTCATTACGAAGACTTTTCTGATTTCGCATCTGCATAATAGGAGGCGGGCGGCTTTGATGGCCATTTTGGTATGGTGATATATACAAAACATGACGCGAACAGTTTGTTACAGTTGTTTGGACAATAAAAAAAAATTAATTTGAAGGAATGCTTTTATGTTTTCTATAATACTTCGAATTTTATAAAGTTCTGTATGGATTTTATTATTCGTCAATACAATTTGTTTAACGCTTTGTGCATACATGAAAATTGAAACGAAATTTTACAAATTTTTTTTTATTTTACTACAAAATTTTTAGACGTAATAAAAAATTAATTTTTATTCTTAGCAGCAAGTTAGATAGTTGCAATCTGTTACAGTTATTAAGGCAATGTTGAGGATATAAGAAAAAAATTAATTTTGTCGGAATACTTTTATGTTTTCTATATCACTTCGAATTTTATAAAACCCTGTATAGATTTTATGATTGATCAATAAAATTTGTTTAATGCTTTGTATACGAAAAGTTGAAATGTTAATGTACAAAATTTTTATCTGTATTAAAAACTGAATTTTTATTCTTAGCAGCGATTTAGATAATTATATGAAAGATTATTTGTTTTAAGGAGTTATTTGAGAGTTAAGATTTTGAATTATGGTTTTATGGTTTCAAATTGAATGCAATCCTAAGTTAGTTTTAATTTACAGCATAAATACAAATTTTAATTTAAAAATATTAAATGACAATTTTTTCTTTTATAATAAAAGTTGACGGTTAATAAGCTAGCAAATAACGGAAATAACAAATAATGGATTGATAATGAATGAATAGTGAATAACAAATAATAACTATGAATAACAATAATGATAATGTATAACAAATAATAGATAGATAATAAAGCTTAATATCCTAAATTCCCCTAAATATTATAGTTTTTCTTTAAAAAATTTATGTACATTTTTATGCATTTAAAAAATTAATTCTAATTCTATAACTATATTTAAATTTTTAAATTACAAAACCTATCCATTATTACAAAAACAAATTCAAATGTTGGAAAAATTATGTTCTGCTATATGAATTAATTTGATTAATAAATTTTACTATGAGTCAGACATGAATTAAATATTAAAAATATTTTTAAAAGTTATGGTATAGATACAAATTACCACATTGTTCCAATTAATGTTCATTATTTCTATTATTAGGATTCGACGAAAATTATTTTAATTGCTTAGAAAGAATGAGATTATAGCTCTTTTATATAGATATAATGAACAAAAGATGTTTAAGAATGCTAGCTATTATGTGAGAAACGTGAAATTATAAATTTAAAATAATAATGTTCATTTATATAAATAGTAATCCTTATTGTAAACCATAACTACAACATAGATTCACGCTTTTATAAGTTTAAATTAATTAAATGTTAAGTTTCAAAAGAATCACCAAGTATTTTCTTCCATTTAAAATTAATAGATTAATAGATAGATAATAAATAAAAGATAAATAGAAACTAGATAGATAATAGATAAAAATAATTAGATTTCAAAAGAATCAACAAGTTTTTTCTTCCATTATAAAATTTCCTCATAATAGAATTTAAGACAACTTTCTTTAAAGCTGTTGATTTTTAATGATGAATTGCTTTTACATGTGTTGTAAACTGTGAAAACGCCACAAGATATGTTACTTTCATTTTCGCCTTAATTATCAATTGAGTCACAAAATCCTCGTGACGATGAGAATCATCACAGTTAAAAGCTTCTAAAGCATTTTTATAGTAGATTATTACATTGCATTTCGCAATACCAGGAATAAAGACTTTATTCAACAAAGCAAATGTTATGTTTATTACAAATTGCATTGTTGAGTTTCCTTGAATTTTAAACATTGATTGTGTTTTAGATTGCAATTAACATAATACAATTCAAAATGTTGATATTTTGGTAATAATTTCAAAAGTATGAGTAAAACATTATTGTATTGAATAGATAGAAAACTTGAAATATTCTGAATCTTTGTTTATGAAGTAAAAACTCAAAAAAGAAGACATGTATCAAATCCAATGTCACCTTATAAAACGATCCCTAATTTCTAACCAAGAAAATTTGTCATATATACAATTCAAAAAGTTGATATTAACATTTTTTAAAAAATGTTGGTCATTTTGGTATTAATTTCAAAGTATGAGTAAAACATTATTGTATTGAATAGATAGAAAAATGTCATAGAAAATTTATCATAGATACAATTCAAAAAGTTGAACTCAAAAAAGAAGACATGCATCAAAGCCAATGTCACCTTATAAAACGATCCCTAATTTGTAACCAAGAAAATTTGTCATAGATGCAGTTCAAAAATGTCGGCCATTTTGGTATTAATTTCAAAGTATGAGAAAAACCTTATTGCATTAAATAGAGATAAAAAACTTTGTTTCAATAAGAGAAAACTGAATCTTTAGATGCCAAAAAGAAGGCATGCATAAATTCCAATGGCACCTTTTAAAACGATCGCGAATTTCTAACCAAACAAAATTTATCATAAATCCAGTTCAAAAACATTTTAGTATACATTGCGCAGTTAAAAATTATTATATTAGATTGATTATCGTGATAAAAATTGTATTTTATATCGACTATTACAACCAGATGTGAAATAAAATTCTATTTATTATCTTATATGATAATAACATGGCATCTTTTAAACTAAGTAGATAATAAATCGAGGATATAATAGATAATAAATCTATTTAGATAATAACTAGATTATAACTATTTGGATAATAATAGATAATAACTTTAAATAGGTATCTTTTCAACTTATTATATGTTGCCAACCCTATTTGTACAGAATTTAGGCTTAAATTATTTTAACTTTAATTTTTATCAATATTTTGTACCTTACTTTTACTTATTTTTAGTATTTTTAACTTTTTTAGAATTAATCATTAATTTCATTTTTGAAACTTAAACTTTTATTCATATTGACAATTAAGCAGCCAACTAAAATTGTAAATTTATATATGAATTAAGATGAGGAGGTTAAGGGGTCTATCTCCATTGGTACTCCGTAATCGGTATGCCAGTTGCCAGTCTGTTGACAATTAAAAAAAAAAAAAAAAAAAAAAAAAAAAAAAAACGTAAAAATGTAATTTTATTTAAAATTTTATTACGTGTAAAGAGTTTAAATGGTACAAAAATAATAACTTTTATAGCAAAAGCTAACTAATATAAAGCTAATAAAATTATTAATTACATGCAAGTGTATAAATATGAAACCAAAATATTTATACACTTGCATATATAAGTGTTTAAGTACTTTTAGTTTATTAATTTGCACGATTTTTGGATGACCTAATTCGAAGCAAAATCCTGGAAAACCTTATTTTTATGGAAAGATGCTGACGTAGTGAGCTTTTTTACCTAAGTGTCCGCAGCTGAAAGTCGTAAAATTATGAGCCGTTGATTGGCAACAGAGAATTGCTCGTGCATTTAGTACGTACGAAATATAACTTCCGTCAAATGTAGGGAATTCAGAATCAAGTTCAACTGTATTCCATATTAAAAATAGTTTAAATGACTTATTATTATTATTATTATTATTCATAATACAAATATTTAAATATAACCATCAGTTAGTATTGAATTACTTTTAAGAACAAAGTAATAAACAGAGAATTGCTCGTGTATTTAGCGTTTGTGAATTATAACTTTCATCAAATTTAGAGAATTCAGAATCAAGTTCAACTGCATCTTGTGTTAAAAAGAGTTTAAATAACTTATTACTATTATTCACAATACAAATATTTAAATATAATCATCAGTTAGTATTGAGTTACTTTTAAGAACTAAGCGATGTGATAACACTTAACTTCAATATGATAACAAGGTCCATTCCAATAATTAATTAAAATTTAATTTTGACCTTAAAGCTTAAGTATTTAAATGATAGGAACCATTATCACTTAAGCATGTCTCAATTCGTTATAAAGTAAACTAGTTTTTTTTCTCACAATTTTTATCTTTTAATCAGATGAAACATTTACAGTAAATAGCGCTAAATATAATTTATTGCTAAATAACATCTGATTAAGCAGTTGACAGATAAATAATTAATGCGGCATTTTTAACATGAACAGATCGATTAAAAAGTGTTGAAAGATAACGATCAAGTTAAAATGCGATCTTTTAAATATTTCATCGTCATATGAATTTGTCTTTGAGTTCAATCAATTATTAAAAAAAACTGATCTCTAACTGAAAAGTATACCGCTATTGTCATAAAAAAAATGAGTTTGAAACCTTTATATGTTTGTGAAAATGAAATGGTTTTATAAAATGATGGGAAAGATAATACAATTTTAAAAGAAGAAATATTACATGTGAGAAAAAATTTAGTACCGAATTATAATCAGTTTCTTTAAATTTTCCTATGCATTTACTGTAAAATATTTTTTTACTTATAATGGCTAATTTAAATTTAAGTCTTTTTTTTAATACATCAAGCATACATAATAAAACATTAATACTTATTATTTAATAACACCGCCTATACGTTTACAAATACATTCGCATTTAAAATATGTAAGTAAATTTAAAATGATAGTAATTTTTATCTAATAATCATGAGGATTTTGTGTGTAATTTTTATCTTAAATCATGAAAGTATTATTTAATATTAAATATTAAATTTCGATTTGAAATGATCTTCGGTTATTTAACATAAGCAATGAAAATTAATTTAGACTTTTATACAAAAAAATATTGATATTTTACCTTTTTTTAAAAATAAATCACAATTCTATCTTCAATTTGAATTTACAATTTCTATCTCAATTAAATTCACAAATATGCTCATAAAAAAAGTAAGACATATACCTCACAAACTTGCTCGAAAACTCACAAACCCCATTACCATTTTGAATATCAATTGAATATGCACAGATAAAATTTTAAAAAGTTTCTGCTTTTAACACTAACATATCTTTGTTTAAAAAAAATTTGATTCGTAATTTCTAAATTAAATTAAAATTTTTTTTTAGTAAAAAAATCGAAGTACAATAATGATGTATTATAGAAGGATCTAGCCAATTCATTTAATCTATATTTATTAATGTCTAACATACTAATTTTTTTCTGTAATAATATATAATACTTTGACAAAATATGGCTTTTTATTTTCATAATAAAACATAAACAATGATGTATATTCCAACAAATTAATGAATGTTTTATAAAATGAATTATTCTAAATACTCGCCAATTAATGGATGTTTTATTGAATGAATTATTCTTAATAACCGCCAATTACTGAAGGCTTTTATTAAATTAATGATTCGGAATACTAGCCAAAACATTTCTCAGAATTTAGGGGACTCAATAATGATCACATATAAACAATGCTATTTAGTTTATTTGCTGTATCTGAATAAAATAATATTTCTTTTTAAAACAATAAATAATTTGTTTTAAAAAATCAGAAATGCGTAGTTAAAAACAAGCTCTTTTATTTCATGTTTAGAAAATAAAATGAGTTATTTCCTGTTTGATAACAGTTTGATAAGAGTTAGTCTAAATATTAAAATTTTTTTTTTTACAAATTGGCGAATTTATTACATATACATGTAACAATAAAAAAAGTATTATTCATTTCCAAAATTTTTGTAAATATATCACTCGAAACTATAAATAAAGAATATGTTAATGAATTAAAAGATTTATATTTTAACAAGTTGCTGTTAAAAGATATTTGCAGAATAATTGAATTAAATATCTGTTAAAAAATTTAAACATTAGCTTTTAGCACATTCAGTAAACATTTTAAAAAAATCTTTTAAATTATATAATTATTTTCATTACTAACAATATCACTTTGAGTATAAAGTTAACAATAATTACCAAAAATTTAAAAATTCATTTCCAAAACAAAATTGTACTTAATCTAAAAATTAAATATTGTTTTATAAAACTATATTATTTCAGAAAACACATTTGTTGATTAATAATTTAAAACTTTATGAATGGAAGGCAATACTACTAAACGACATTTGTGAATATTATGTTTACTACTTTAATGACAATTAAATTCACTTGCACAGGGAACAACGTTTTTTCTAAACTCTGTTCATATCATAAAATTAATATAACTGAATTATACATTTGATGAAACATTATTAAGCTTTTTAAGGTACTTTTTTTTATTAAGTTTTTATTTATAAGGAGAATAAAAAGCAAACTATTTTCCGAAAAATTTATGTGTATGTAAGCGAATAATCAAAAAGCTGTGTATGGTTTAAAAGAGAATTTTTTTTCGAGAATTTTCAAAGAAAACTAACAGTACAAAAATTTATATTATTGATTAAACATGAATAACATTCCTACACACGAGAAAAGAAAAAGAAAATAGAAGTGATAAAGTAAACGTATTTAATTAATACGTTTTCAGAGGTATGTTATAAGAAACAGTCTAAGCAAAAGTTGAGTAATATTTGAGATCCTACAGCATACTATACATCAAAATCCTACAATCCCATGCAGCATATGCCTGATACAGACAGTCAACAAGTCCAACCCTTCATCCCATTTAAGGAATGCAACACACCCTCAATTACAACTATAGAAAGGAGCCCAACGAATCAGTTCCTTGTTAAATAAGTAAAAGCAACTTGAAGAAGCACCTACCGCCTTTTATCGTGAAGGCTGACGTGAGGGCCCCCAATCCGTAGATGGTCCCGTCGCTCGAAGGGGACTTGGGGGAGGACGGCCCGATCTCGTCGTCCTCGACGGGCACGCGCCCCATCAGTTCATCCTGGGCCTGGGCCCTCCTCAGGGCCACCTGTTGGGCCATCACCCTCTGCCGCTCGGCGATGAGTATGCAGTTGCTGCACCTGCAGCTCCGGAAGGGGCAGTACCGCTTGTGCCCCTTCACCTTGGCCGTGATTTTGTGATTTCGACACCTTGCACACTTCGGGTTCCGGGAACCCCCGGCCGGGTTGTTGGCCGGCGGCACCACGGCGGTCGGCCGGGGCGCATCCAACTGTTGCTTGGGCCCGCCGCCGCCCGCCGAGAAGTACACCCCGCCGTGGGAGTGAATGTTCGTCGTCGGGTTGGTGCTGCTGCTGGGGCTGCTCGACCTGCGGCGTATGAGCTCCCCGCCCGAGAGGGTCATGGAGATGGGGCTGCCCCCGCCGTCGCTCTCGTACTTGACCCTCTTGGACTCGTCGTCGTCGTCGCCGCTGTCCACCTCCCGCCGCTGCTGGACGGGGCGCTTGACCGTGTGCTGCTGCTTGCGACGGGCGGCCTCCGCGGTGACGGGGCTGTCGCCGCCCCTGCACCTGTTGTCCTCGTCGTCGCTGTTGACCCTCCGCTGCTGCAGATCCATGCCGCGAATGGATGATGTGGAGATGCAAAAAGAGGACGCGTTTCCCGCTCTCAGTGCACGCGCTGCTCTGGACTGAGAGAAGACCTGTGACTTCATTCGGCAAGTGGACGGCCCGTCTTGGTTGGTTGGAAAAGTGGCTTCCCTTTTCCTCCCTGCGAGGGTCACGTGACTCCCCGTGATTCACTCCCCCCTCCCCGCCGCCGCTTCTCTCCATCCCGCTGCTCAGTTTCGGCGCGCACCGGGAGAAAAGCGCGCGACTGCTGTTTCGGGCGTTCGCAACAGCGCGAGCGGGAGACGGGGATTCATGCCGCCAAGGTAGCGAGCACATGCCGCCGCGAAACGCACACCTATCGACGCCGGCGCCACTTCGATCGCTTTTAACTGAATGATTGCACGTTGAGACAATACTTTTCGCGATGACGAAATTTCTTCGTGTTTACTAAGAAATAAATACTTTTATTTCTTCAATAGAGATATAATTTCTTTTTATAAATGTCGCTGAAAAAAGTTAAACAAATTGCATGGTGAGAAACGTATTCTTTCGATACGAGTGGATATTATTTATCTTCATTATAAAAATATAATAAGATGTGCTGTGCTGTACATTTAATGAATTAATGAATGTTAAATGAATTTGAAAGGAAACAAACATTATTTAAATGTACCTCGTTCACCAATCGTATAGATATGCAAAAAACTATTATTTTATTCTCATAATAGAAAGAAAATAAGAAAGAAACTATAAAACATGAGATCTAGAGTTAAAATTATATTTAAATATGTTAAATCTTGTTATAATTCTTGAATTTTCATAACATATATTTTCATGAAAGCTTCCTTTCAAGCACTTTCATTGCCCATTTTTAAAAATTTCATATCATGAAAAAGTTGATGAATGTATTATATGATGAAATTAACTTTATGATGAAAATTTTTAATATTTTACAATATGAAGAAAAAGAGAAATAATATTATACTCAAAAATGTAATAATAATTATACTCAAGAATGTTGTACAGTCAAATAAATTTGTTGCACTATTTATATTTACCTCGTTCACCAATCGCATAGATATAAAATTGCAAAAAAACAAACAAACAAAAAAAGTTCTGTTATTTTACTTTTATAATAAACGTCTAGAAAAAACCCGTAAAACATGAAATCTATAAAATTATATTTCAATGTAATATAGCTTATTATAATTTTTTAATTTTCATAACATTTATTTTTATGAAAGCGTCCTTTCAAACATTTTCATTACGCATTCTTATATAATTCATATATGACGAAGCAATTGATGTATGTATTATAGGATGAAATTTTACTGTATGATGAAAACTTTTACTATTTTACAATATGATGAAAAAGAGAAATAATAATATACTTAAGAATATTGTACATAGATTTGGAGTTAACATTTTAAATGTGATGAAGCTTATTATGATTCTTGAATTTCCATAGCGTTTATTTTTATGAAAGCTTCCTTTCAAACATTTTCATTACATATTTTTTAAAATTTATGTGTGATGAAAAAGTTTAACGAATGCATAACATGATGCAATTTTACTATATGATAAGTATGATGTATTATTTTACTCTTATAATAAACATCAAAAAAGAAACTGTAAAACATGTGATATGGAGTTAAAATTATATTTAAATGCGATCAAGCTTATTATAATTCTCGAATTTTCATAACATTTATTTTTATGAAAGTTTTTAAAGCATTTTTAAAGATTTTATATATGATGAAAAAGTTGATGAATGTATTATAGGATGAAATTTTACATGATAACTTTATGATGAAAAATTTTACTATTTTACAATATGATGGAAAAGAGAAATAATAATATACTCAACAATATTGTACAGTTACATAAGATCTGGAGTTAAAATCATATTTAAATATGATAGAGCTTATTATGATTCTTGAATTTCCACAACATTTATTTTTATGAAAGCTTCCTTTCAAACATTTTCATTGTGTATTTTTAAATATTTATTTTTAAATATTTTATGTTATGTTATTTTATTAAATATTATATGTGTATTTGTAAATATTTTATTTGTTAAATAATTCAATAAATTATTTAATAACTTTTGATGAATGCATTATATGAAGAAAGTTTACTATTTTATAATATGATGTGTTATTTTACTCTTATAATAAACACCAAGAAATGCACCGTAAAACGTGAGATTTGGAGTTAACATTATATTTAAATGTGATAAAGCTTATTATAATTCTTGAAATTTTCATAACACTTATTTTTATCAAAGATTCCTTTCAAACATTTTCATTTTTATAGAATTTATATATGATGAAAAAATTGATGAATGCATTACAAGCTGAAATTTTACTATAAAATAACTTTATGATGAAATTTTTTATTATTTTACAGTATGATGAAAAATAGAGATGATAATATACTCAAAAATTTGTTTGGTAATTTCTGCATGCTATAAATAGCACTTAAAGATCTTTTCTTAAGAAATTAATAACATTTGAATTTTCTAATACATTCAGAAAGACTGATTTGAAAGAAAAAAAAATAGACTTTTTTTTTTTTTTTTTTTACCAACAAGTATTATGATGCATTTTTCTAACTAAAGTTCTTTTGGAATCCAATATTTACAAATTTTTAGACATTTATGTTTAAAACCAAATGATTTATTTATTTATTTGAGTTAAAAACTTTATCTTTAATTTTTTTAAAGCTATTTCTCAAATACAAAGGAAATCTCCTAATTTTCCTTTTTATGGCAGTTAATTTGATATTCCAAAGTGCTACATTCATTTTGAAAGTATTATCCCATTATGAAGAGTGACGTTTATTTAATGTAAAATAAACATTTTGAATAAAACAATAAGATTACGCTTATTTTATAAAAAAAATCTGAACTTCCTTATTTTAAAATACCTTGCATTTAAAATTTCATTTCTATCCTTAACGCTGTTTGCCTTTGAAAAAAAAAATATTTTTTAAATAAATATTAATTTAATCTGTAATATTTCACTTTATTAAGTTCAAATAGTTAAATGGTTGTTATCATAATAAAAAGTATTTCATATTTTATTTTTGCAAAGCATTTTTATCCATTTTATTCTCTATTTAGACTAAATTACTCAGATGGGAACAAAAGCCTTTTTTCTTTAAAGCTATTATTATGGAATCCCAACTAAAAAAAAAGTATATCTACACAAATTTTATGAGGCTATATTTTTTAAAAAATATTTACGAAAAGTACCATCGAAAATCATTTTTATAACGATTATTTTATTATCTTAACCTTTTAAAGTGTGAATTTAAAGTGGAGAAAAAAAAGATTTAATTTATTTTAATGTCGATATTATTATTATTTATTATTAGCTTAGAGAGGTAGACAAAAATAGAATAAAGATCTATAAAAAAAGTTAGATAAATATGATAATTTTCATTTATCATTATTATTGAGTAAAAATTTGAGATAATGTTATATAATTGATAAAATAAATTATTGAGTAAAAATTTGAGATAATGTTATATAATTGATAAAATAAATTATTGATAAAGACTATTGAGCAAATATTTTCCATTATTGTGTAAGCATGTTCTATTCACTATAATAAAAAATTGATTATATGCCACATTTCTAATGTCACATTAGAGCACATTCCACATTGTTAATGTCATATCACTGAATGCCAATGACGAATTTTCATTCATCATTATCATTGAGTAAAGATATGGGATATTATTATATTATTGATAAAGGTTATTGAGTAAATATTTTACATTATTTAGTTGTTTAGTTTATTATGTTAGCATGTTCTGTTCACTATAATGAAAAATTGATTATATGCCACATTTCTAATGTCACATTAGAGCACATTCCACATTGTTAATGTCATATCACTGAATGCCAATGACGAATTTTCATTCATCATTATCATTGAGTAAAGATATGGGATATTATTATATTATTGATAAAGGTTATTGAGTAAATATTTTCCATTATTTAGTTGTTTAGTTTATTATGTTAGCATGTTCTGTTCACTATAATGAAAAATTGATTATATGCCACATTTCTAATGTCACATTAGAGCACATTCCACATTGTTAATGTCATATCACTGAATGCCAATGACGAATTTTCATTCATCATTATCATTGAGTAAAGATATGGGATATTATTATATTATTGATAAAGGTTATTGAGTAAATATTTTCCATTATTTAGTTGTTTAGTTTATTATGTTAGCATGTTCTGTTCACTATAATGAAAAATTGATTATATGCCACATTTCTAATGTCACATTAGAGCACATTCCACATTGTTAATGTCATATCACTGAATGCCAATGACGAATTTTCATTCATCATTATCATTGAGTAAAGATATGGGATATTATTATATTATTGATAAAGGTTATTGAGTAAATATTTTACATTATTTAGTTGTTTAGTTTATTATGTTAGCATGTTCTGTTCACTATAATGAAAAATTGATTATATGCCACATTTCTAATGTCACATTAGAGCACATTCCACATTGTTAATGTCATATCACTGAATGCCAATGACGAATTTTCATTCATCATTATCATTGAGTAAAGATATGGGATATTATTATATTATTGATAAAGGTTATTGAGTAAATATTTTACATTATTTAGTTGTTTAGTTTATTATGTTAGCATGTTCTGTTCACTATAATGAAAAATTGATTATATGCCACATTTCTAATGTCACATTAGAGCACATTCCACATTGTTAATGTCATATCACTGAATGCCAATGACGAATTTTCATTCATCATTATCATTGAGTAAAGATATGGGATATTATTATATTATTGATAAAGGTTATTGAGTAAATATTTTCCATTATTTAGTTGTTTAGTTTATTATGTTAGCATGTTCTGTTCACTATAATGAAAAATTGATTATATGCCACATTTCTAATGTCACATTAGAGCACATTCCACATTGTTAATGTCATATCACTGAATGCCAATGACGAATTTTCATTCATCATTATCATTGAGTAAAGATATGGGATATTATTATATTATTGATAAAGGTTATTGAGTAAATATTTTCCATTATTTAGTTGTTTAGTTTATTATGTTAGCATGTTCTGTTCACTATAATGAAAAATTGATTATATGCCGCATTTCTAATGTCATATATCACTGAAAGTCAATGACTAATTATCATTTATCATTATTATTGAGTAAAGATTTGAGATAAAATAATATTATTGATAAAATAAAAATATAGTATTAGATTAATATTATTATTATGATCATTTATTAATTATTATATATATTATTATAGATAAAATTATATTATTGATAAAGATTATTGAGTTAATATTTTCCATTTTTGAGTAAGCATGCTCTTTTCATTATAATGAAAAATTGATTATATGTCACACTTCTAATGTTATACATAACTGAAAGCCAATGACGAATTTTCATTTTATCATTATTATTGAGTAAAGATTTGAGATAAAATTTCATTTATAATGAAATTTTAATTAATGATAAAATAATTTATTGAGATTATTGATTTAAAGATTATTAAGTAAATATTTCCATTATTGAGTAAGTATACTCTTCACACTGAAAGGAAAAACTTATTATATGTCACATTTTTAATGTCATATATCTCTGAAAGCCAATGAATAGTTTTCATTTATCATTATTATTGAGCAAAGATTTGAGATGAAATTATATTATTGATAAAATAAATTATTGATAAAGATTATTGAGTAAGCATGCTCTGTTCACTTTTTCTATTCAAAATAAAGCAATAAAGATTGTACATTTAATTTATGTTGTTTCTTAAGTTGTTGAGAAAATGTTAATTACTGTGTTCCAAGGACAATAACCGTATTCAATAGCTAATGAAATCTACCTTCAATAGCCATAGTTAATAATCCATGAAATAGAAGCAAGGCATTGAATTACAAAAATATCAAGCAAATACAATAGCTATAGAATATTAGAATCAACAATAAAAATTGAAATGCATTCACTATTTTCTATTTACCACTCTTATTTTAATTTATTCAATTACTCATTTGGACGAGTGTATTGTATTTTCTTGCATTCTTGCGAAGATACTTACACGAAATTTCATGGAAAAATTCATTTAATTGTTTCATAACTTCAGGAGTTTTAAGTTCTCAAACACATACTTTCAAACATGTTTTATAAAACCGAGTTCCATTTTATGCCATCATATTTTTAACGACGTAATGAACTTCATACCAAGACAATGTCATGTTCATGTATAGTAAATGACAAGCAAAATATTTCGCTCATTAAAGACTGGTTAATAGATTTATTTTCTCAAATTCAGCGAGTTAATCGTAGTTTTTATTTGAACATCTGGAGTGTTTTTTTATTTTAAACAAACTGATATGTACAGTGTAACGTAATAATGTTGGAAAACAATGTTATTATGTAGCAAAAAGCATGATCAATATAAAAATACGAATTATGGAAAAGTATGACACTTTAAATCGCAGGTCCCGTTCTCATATGACCGTAGAGCGTCACAGAACCTATTCAGACTTCTCCCCCACATCATTCCCAAACTGTAAAGGGGCAACTCAGCAGTGACGTGGTGTGGTGTCTTAGTAGTAGTAGTAGTAGTAGTAGTAGTAGTAGTAGTAGTAGCTACTCTGCAGCCATAAAAAAATCTATCTTTCGATTTCCCAACCACATTGGAAGAAAACACTACGACAATAAAAATGTCTAACAAAATTCATTCCTTCTTATGAAGGAATTTATCTCGTTTTTTGCTCCATAGAAAATCTTGATGATTTAGTTAAGAAAATATGTTCAACAAGCTCTAGAACTAATAAACTTAGTTTATTTATGAACTTTTTAGCTCAGAAATCCAAATAACTCTGAGCTTCGACCACCGCGAAACTTCATCAAGTGTTTATTACCAAAAAATGTTTGGTTTATCGCTGCACGGTCATTTTGTGCACACTTTAGGCCAGTTAGACCTACCAAGGAAGGAGTTAAGGTTGTTTTCGTCAATCCATTAAACTACTGCAATATAAATTGATTTAATAGCATTCAATATTTCTTTTATTTATTCAAAAGTTTAACGTTCTGGTTTTAATTGTTGGCAAAAATAATTTAAAAAAAAATATTCGGAATAAAAGGAGATCTAAAAACGAAAAAGTGAGAGAATGCACAGGAAGCAGAAAGTATTTATTTTTGCAGAAATGTGAAACATTTTGGAAAAACACGCCAAAGAAGAAGAATTCCGGAAAACAGAAAGAGAAACTGAAAAAACAAATATCCTTGAACACAGGAAGAGGAGAAGATGACAAAACAAAGGAATTACCCATTTTACGAATTGAAGTAATCCCCATTAGCAAAGCGATAAATATAAATTAATGTGCGCGTATTCGTATAGGATTCGTAGAGCTTCAATTTACAAAGCTACAATTAGTTTTGTTTTAATATTCCATACCAGTTTTTTGGCGGTTTTGTTTAAAAATTCAAAATTTAATTACTTTTGCTGGCATAATTTATGTTTTAAATTTTTGAAGCTGTTATTCTAAACATACGAAAAGAAATCAACAATTTTGTTATAAATAATCAAATAATACAATACTTCAAAATTTTTAAAAAAGAATAAAATTTCGCATGAATATTAAAAAACAAACCTCTTGTATTTATTTAATAACGAAATATTCTTGTTCTGTGATATTTAAAAAAATGCATCAAATATTAATGCAAAAAAGTGATATGTAATATGAAGTATATGCATACTAAAATGAGAGATGTGAATTAAAACATGGCTTTAAAAATATTATTTTTATTAAATTATTATTTTTACTTTGAGATTAATATAAATATTTGTAAATACTCAAAAAAAAAAAACTATCATTTCGAAATTAATATTTTTTTTCTTTACGCAAAACCGAAACAAACTAATGAATGTTCTTAACAAAAATCGAAACACCTAACTAAAATAATGAATGTTTAATATGGTGTGTTAAAATTTTATTAAAATTAAATAAATTAAAAATAGTATGTGTAAAATATACTGTATTAAAAATACACCACGATGAGTGATTTATTGTTATCAAAATAATTTGTATATAAACAATGAATATAAATTAAATTTTGGGTGAAATCAAAGAATATTCCGCCGCAATTTCTTCAACAAAAAAGTACGATTGCGTATTATCGCGCAATCTGCGTTTTAAATTTTAAATTTTATAACAAAATATTTATGTATTATTAACTTTCAATTCAAAAACTAATAGTGAAAGATGATTTTGAAAAATCATCTTTCACTATTATTATTAAAAAATATTTCATAAGCGCAGCAAAATAAAAACTTAAAATGTTATTCCACTTATTTATTTAATGCGATTGCTATTTTTAGGTTGGAAAAGATTGGTTTAAAAATAGAAGAAAGAAAAGAAGAAAATAGAATAGATTTTTCAGAAAATTGAAAACATAAGAATTATAAAATTATTATTATTATTATAAAATCTTTTGTCATATACCTCCGAATGTAAAAGGCTTAGGCTTTGAATAGTATGAAAGGATGGATAAGATATTGGTTTTTGAGTAGTAATATTACGAACTAATTTTGAATTGGAATATTTATATAATGAAAATTGTTACAATCGTTTTTTATTTTTCAAATAAATTGTTATAATTGTATATTTTGATATTGTTTTACAGAAGTTTATGTCGTTGTTGTTGTTCTAATACAGCGAGCAATACAGAGACAGTTAGTCTTTATGCCATAAGCAAGGGCTGCACCGCTGTTACCCAGGCGCATGTGTAGCTTGAAGATATGCTACGGACGCGAGTAACAGTACCCCCCACAGCGCTCTACGATCATATTCAACAGGGACCTACGGCTTAATGTGGATTCCGAACAACTACAAATATACTTGGAATCGCCGAACCTGAAACCTGTGGTACCGAGCCCCACACCACTAGTCACTCAGCTATCAGGCTCCAAATTTAGTGTGAGGGTAGTGTTACTCGTGTCTATACCCTATCTTCAAGCTATATCGGACTAGTTACATGTATTTGCGGACTAGTTATATGTATTTGCGGACTAGTTATATGTAGAAAGTTATTATTTATCTCCATCCCGCTTGTGTACGATAGAAACTGTTATATATGTAATTAGTATAGTATAGTGTGCTATATACGTAATAAGTAGTAATATATTACGTGAAATCTAATGTACTACTTCTTTAAACTTATTTATACTTCTTTAAATGCAAATTTTTTTGTATAAAATATTTTTCTTTAAAAAAAATTGCAAATCAAAAGAAAAAAAGAACTTTTTTTTTATACTTGAAAAATGTATGGATTAAGCATTTAATAAATAATTAAAATATTCTACTATTCCTTTATATTAATATCATGGTTGATCATGAACTATTATAACTTATTATTAAAACTGAAACAATTATTTAATAACTTATTATTAATAATGGATTTAATACAAATTAATAAAAAAATTACTTATTTTCCAAGACAACAATGACTTTAATTCACATCCAGAATTAAATTACCAAAGAAAAATCACACTGCTATATATATTTCCTAGTTTCTGTCTCATGTTACAAACGTGGACAATTTAGTTCTCCTCCTGGAATTGATAAGAGGATCTTATCGCGTACCTCTTTATTTACAGATCGTAATATCTGACGTAACAGCATCCAATTGTTGATGCCTTCCTTCTCAGGAGTCTGACAGATATTAAGCCGAAAGAAATAAAGCTCTGTTTAAAAAATGATAACAAAAATTCCCTAAATATAGGGAATTTTTGTTACCCTAAATTACCAAAATACCAAAAATTCCCTAAATATAGGGAATTTTTGTTACCCTAAATTACCAAAATACTAAAAATTCCCTAAATATAGGGAATTTTTGTTACCCTAAATTACCAAAATACCAAAAATTCCCTAAATATAGGGAATTTTTGTTACCCTAAATTACCAAAAATACCAAAAATTCCCTAAATATAGGAATTTTTGTTACCCTAAATTACCAAAATACTAAAAATTCCCTAAATATAGGGAATTTTTGTTACCCTAAATTACCAAAATACCAAAAATTCCTAAATATAGGGAATTTTTGTTACCCTAAATTACCAAAATACTAAAAATTCCTAAATATAGGGAATTTTTTGTTACCCTAAATTACCAAAATACCAAAAATTCCCTAAATATAGGGAATTTTTTGTTACCCTAAATACCAAAATACTAAAAATTCCCTAAATATAGGGAATTTTTGTTACCCTAAATTACCAAAATACTAAAAATTCCCTAAATATAGGGAATTTTTGTTACCCTAAATTACCAAAATACCAAAAATTCCCTAAATATAGGGAATTTTTGTTACCCTAAATTACCAAAATACTAAAAATTCCCTAAATATAGGGAATTTTTGTTACCCTAAATTACCAAAATACCAAAAATTCCCTAAATATAGGGAATTTTTGTTACCCTAAATTACCAAAATACCAAAAATTCCCTAAATATAGGGAATTTTTGTTACCCTAAATTACCAAAATACTAAAAATTCCCTAAATATAGGGAATTTTTGTTACCCTAAATTACCAAAAAATACCAAAAATTCCCTAAATATAGGGAATTTTTGTTACCCTAAATTACCAAAATACCAAAAATTCCTAAATATAGGGAATTTTGTTACCCTAAATTACCAAAATACCAAAAATTCCCTAAATATAGGGAATTTTTGTTACCCTAAATTACCAAAATACCAAAAATTCCCTAAATATAGGGAATTTTTGTTACCCTAAATTACCAAAATACCAAAAATTCCCTAAATATAGGGAATTTTTGTTACCACGGTAGAAATGCGAATTTAATGAATGTGATGAAAATGATAACTTAAGAAAAAAAAAAAAATAAAAGTTTTAAGAAACATTACATAATTAATCAAAACAGTTACTTTGAAGTTTACAGAAGAGAGTAGGAGAAACTTGATGGTTTGTTTGTTGAATTCCTACCTAAAGGAACAATGGTCCGACTCCTGGAAAGAGAAATCAAACTAAAAGCTTCTATTCATATGCTGGATAGGGCACGATAAATTTGTAGGGTTGAAAGTCCGTGAGTTAAGTTCGATGAGTACGGGAGTTTTGTTCCCAAATTTGTAATATATACATGTTTCGTTGTTGTTTCTTATGCCACTTGGCTGGCCAAGCCCACGAGCCCATACGTACTCATGATTGAAGGGGAAGGAAGCAGCTTCTGTTGTGATGGAACACCCGTAGGTAGAAGTCTAACTTTGGCTCCGTGACGCTCTTACAGTCATAGGAGACCGAGACCTACGGCTTAAAGTGGATTCCGAACCACTACAAACATCCATGGCACCGCCGGGATTCGAACCCGAAGCCTGCGGCACCGAGCGCCAGAGCGCTAGACACTCGGTCATTCGGGTCCCAAATTTGTGAAGGCCAACGGCACGCGGTGTTCCCAGGTGGTCACCCACCCAAGTACTGACCGCGCCCAATGATGCTTGACTTCGATGATCTGACGAGAACCGGTATATTCAGCATGGTATGGCCATTGGCCGTAATATACATAATGTGAATAATAGAAAGATTCTATTGATTAACTAAGAGTTTAACTAATTACGAATATCATTTCAATACACTCCATCGTTTTAATGACAATATGAACGTTAAAATTACATAAAAATAGTCGTTGTTTCTTATTTTACTAGATCGACAGTAACATCTAGACTAACGCCATGAACCAGAGTGTTTTCAAAGAAGGAGGGAACGGGGAGAGCTTCTGTTGTGATGGAGCACCCATAGGTAGAAGTCTGACTTGGCTTTGTGTCGCTGAAAAAGGAGCGCAGTGCATTCTAGGCGGACTTTTAAGGGGAACTAGCCTGCATTTACGTATCATATGGGAGAAAACCCGAAAAACTTCCCACCAGGCACTTCGACTAACAAGACAAGATGCTGAACATCTCAAACGCCATCGAGTCTCGCTTTTTGAAACAGTGTCTACAACAAAGCCGCCAGCTAAATAAATTTTTCTTTTTTATTTATTTATATAAATAAATAAATAAGAAAAACTGTATTTATATTGTTTTTACTGTATTTATATTGTTGTTTTGCACGAAATAATATATCTAATCTTCCTTTTCATCGGCGCAATAGCTCCATGATGGAACAAGGCCGTCTGCCTACTGACAAATTTCGAATTGTTTATTGTTTACGGGGTAGGGCTATCAGTCCTACGCCCAAAGCTCTACATTCATATTAGACTGGGACCTACAGTTTAAAGCGGATTCCGAACCACTACAAACATTCATGATACCACAGGGATTCGAACCCAAAACCAGTGGCGCCGGGGAATAGACCCAATCTCTTTTATTATTTTTATTTTAATGTTTATAATTGTAATTTGTTTTTAACAAATTTAGCATGGACAATCTCCTTAATGATTTTCTTAAACCGTTTGAATCAACAATGTAAAATAATCTTCTGTATATGAGGTACATGTTACTACCATCAAAGGGTTAAAAAAATAATTCTGTAAACATCGCATTAGCAAAACACAAAACATTCTCTCCCAAGGTGATTGTAACGTATTAATAATGTGTGGAATAATAAATAATATATGTACGTGCGTTTTTAGTATACAGATTATTTATGTTTTCACAGGCTATTTTACGTTAGAAAAGATAAACAAGCAATTATTTCTTGCTTCAGTTTGAATACGAGAGGAAGAACTTGTGAAACAAAAAACTCACTACGCTGTTCTTCACACTAAGTGGAAATGTAAACACTGCGGTAGATTTAAGGATTCAGTGATATAAAAAAAAATTAAAAAATCTGCACCTACAGTACCATATAATAACTTACATTTTTTTCTTTCTATTTTATACACAAAAGGCAATTTAGCGTATATTAAGGATAAAATTGAACATGGTGCGATTTGACGCATTTAAATGAAAAGGAAAATTGACATGAAAACAGGAGTTTTTCGTTAGAAAAATATATTTTTTAAAAAAAATGACAAAAGTGATTATTCAATAAAATTCTCACATTTTGAATAGTTATTATTGTTTTCTCTTCTATGTCAATATACTTAAATTTAAGTTTACGCGAAAAACATACTATAATAATAAATTATGTATTTTCATTACACTAACACAAACACGGTTTTACTAAACACAATAGAACTACTGCATTTAATCCAAGAATAAATACGCATTTTAAATTATTTTTATATTCAATTAATGAATTGTTTTTAATCCAATTATCTTAAAACAACAAATGACGTTGTGAGCCTCATAATCTCATAAAACTGAAAATATGCTTTGATATGCGTCTTTTTTAAAGCATCTGCCCTTTGGTATCATATTCTTCAGGTTTGAATACTGGCGGTGGCATGTATGTTTGTGAGTGGTTCTGAATCCACGTTAAACTATAGGTCGGTCTAATTAGCCTAGAGTGTGTACAAAATGACCGTAGAGCGACGAACCAAACCAAATCAATCTTATTTTAAGCTGTATTGATATGCCTGTTAATTAATAACTACATATTAAAAAATCTTAACACCACTAATTTGCTTTATAACGAATTTCTTTAAGTTTTTAAAGAGCCATTTTTCCAAGTCAATTTTTAATTTGTAATGTCACTTTAGATAACGATTTCATTATTTAATTACAATTGAACATTTGATACTAACATCTGTACATTTTCATAGCTTATTCTTTATTATTTACTTTAAACACATTGGAGAAACTCTCCACCTGCCGGATTTATTGTACCATTAACTTCAAAAACAAATATAAATTTATTATCAGTGTATGTATTTCTAGTCTGCAAATACAATAACTGATCAGACACGAGTGATTACAATTCTAAATTATGAAATATATTGTCTGCATTGAAATCACAAGTTCTAATATGGAAAATAATCACTAATTTGAACCATCAATATGGAAAGGAACTATTAAGAACCACTTATATAGGAAATTCTAATTTAAAATCATTCTAGTCTGCAAACCCAATGACTGATCAGATACGAGTGATTATAATTCTAAATTATGAAATGAATTGTCTACAATGAAATCACAAGATCTAATATTAAAGGTACCACTAATATGGAAAGGAACCACTAATATGGGCCGCTATAATATGGAAAGGAACCCCTAATATGGCCCCTATAATATAGAAAGGAACCACTAATCTGGATCACTATAATATAGAAAGGAACTAATAAGAACCACTAATATGGAAATTCTAATTTATAATTATTCTAGTTTGTAAACCCAATGACTAATCAGACACGAGTGATTATAATTCTAAATTATGAAATGAATTGTCTACAATGAAATCACAAGATCTAATATTAAAAGTACCACTGATATGGAAAGGAACCACTAATATGGGCCACTATAATATGGAAAGGAGCCCCTAATTCTTGCCCCCTATAATATAGAAAGGAACCACTAATATGAATCACTATAATATAGAAAGGAACTAATAAGAACCACTAATATGGAAATTCTAATTTATAATTATTCTAGTTTGTAAACCCAATGACTAATCAGACACGAGTGATTATAATGCTAAATTATGAAATGAATTGCCTACATTGAAATCACAAGTTTTAATATGGAAAATACCACTAATATGTAAAGGAAACAATAACGACTATAATATGTAAAGTAACTATTAGGAACCACTAATATAAAAATTCTAATTTATAATAATTCTAGTTTGTAAACCTAGTGACTGATCAGATACGAGTGATTATAATTCTAAATTATGAAATGAATTGTCTACATTGACATCACAAGTTCTAATATGGAAACTACCACTAATATGGAAAGGAAAAAAAATGTTCTGATTCAAAATGAAAGCTTTTTTAAACGTTTTACTACAATTCTTTAGTTTCAAAATGATTCCTCAATCCCATAAACAATTCTGTTTTTAGGAATTCTTAGCATTATGCACACATATATTTCTCTATTTTATATTCAGCCAAAGCACAAAAATTTCTACAGTTAATTTTGTTTTATGACCTTTAAAAATCTTTCAAATGGTAACCACTGCTCTGTATGCATGAAATATTCATAAGTCTCTGCCTACAATGTTAACCTTCACTGTATTGCAATGAAATAGCTCAGAGTCACAAAGTCACGTTAAACGTTTCATTTTATAAACAGTGGATCCTTTTGAGCATGAGGGAAGGGAAAATAAAGGAATTTATATTGTTCAAAAACCATTCACGTTTGAAGTTAGGATCGGTTGAAGGGTTTTTTACGAAATGATAAAATTCAAATGTAAAGCAGAGATTTCATAAAATAAAATTTACTGAAGTGTTACCATTACAGCTACGCAATATGTTTTATTCTAAATATTCTTAACAAAAAGTATTGAAATTGTGTTGCAAATGCGAAATGTAGTACGACTTGCTAACGTTGATGCAGAAGGCTAAAAGCGACATTTTATGTTTGGAAACTGTGGAACCTGATGGCGGAATGGCTAGCGCTCTGGCACTCGGTACCACAGGTTTCGGGTTCAAGTCCCGCCAGTGCCATGGATGTTTGTAGAGGATCGGAATTGACTTTAAACCGTAGGTCCCAGTCTAACATGATCGTAGAGCGTTGCGGGATATTGTTAGTCCGCGTCCGGGGCTTATCTTCAAACTACACGCACCTCCTGGGTAGTGCTAAGTGAGTAACGTCGGTGCGGCGCTTGCCTTAAGGCATAAAAGACAACTGTCTAAGTGTTTTCCTGTGTTTATAAAAAAAAAAAAAAAAAAAAATTGGAAATTATTCTAAAACATACTGAAGGTATCTATGACATTGTATTTGGAAAAAGTGCATACAATTGAAATAAAATAATAAGATTTAATAGTCACAATTTTTAAAATCAAGTTATAAATTTTTGTATTACAGTATATAAATTTTTTTTTTTTTTTTTTTTTTTAATTTATAGAGTGGTTTGGTAGTTTGCGACCTGACTTCTAGACAAAGGAAGCTGAGTTCGAAACCCAGCAAATGAACCGTATCCTGTTTGCATATGCATGTCCCGGAAGAGTGCAATAAATCACCCGCCTAAACAGTCTGTCCGCTCGATTCAAAGAGAAAAGAGGTATCAGATCAAGAGAGAGGTATCAAGCTTGGTATCAGATTCTAAGATACCAAGCTTGAAGATATTTGTTGTGGTGCCAACAGTGATCAGCATGGATTATCCATGCCATTCTTCCAAACGCCATATATAAAATATGCCACCACAACTTAATAATAAAAATAAAAAATATTTTACTCTAATACAAAAAATACTTATAAATATATATTGACACCCAGATCGGCACGACAACGATCAGCAAGTTCGTACACAAAAGTACAATAGTGCAGCATTGGTAAAAAATTATTTTAAAATAATAGTTAATGTCTTTTAAATGCCTCATTTCCCACTAAAACGACATACCCGGGATTCTCCATGGTAATTACCATACCCCGCACCAAAATACTCAGCGGTCTTATGACGAATTGGCTAGTGTTCTGGCCATTGGCCAGAGTTCTGTATCACAGGCTTCAGGTTCGAGTCATATCGGTGGCATGGATGTTTGTTTGTGTTTACTAATCCATGTTAAACTGTAGGTCCCGGTCTAATTAGCCTAAAGTGTGCACAAAATGACCGTATAGCGACAAACCAAAAAAAAATAAATAAAAAATCCCAAAATACTCACATGGGGAACCCCAATATTAAACGAACACATGCAAGAGGGCCATTTGCATCCTCTTTCTCGAGCTTAAAAGAAGGCTTTCCAACCTACAAATTGTGCTCCCCAGGAAACTTTAGGTGCAGTTCCATTGTATTGGGCGTTCGTAATTTGGAAATTTAAAACGTTTTCATACAAATGGCTGCAACCTTTCGTATTTCTCTTGTAGCCATTTTCGTATTTTTTCCATTTTCGCATTCCAAGTCGTATTTCTCTTGTAGCCATTTTCTTGAAGTAGTTCGCTATTTCTTGGATAAAATCCCATTCATCATTAATATCTACAAATACTGAACGTGTACCTTAATTATCATGACCTATTTTAATTAATCATTCATTTACACTGCAGACAGAATTCTCTTACAGATAGCTGCACCCGGGTGCTAATGGCCGAAAGGCCAGCGCTCTGGCGCTTGGTACTACAGGTTTCGAGACTAAAGCGGTCCCATGAATGTTTGCAGTAGTTCGGAATCCATTTTAAACCGTAGGTCTTGGTCTAATAAGCGCGTTGCTAGGGTATTGGTACTCCGCATTCGTAACTAATCTTCAAGCTACACGCACCCCCTGAGTAGTGCTAGGTGAGTGACGTGGCATAAAAGACAACTGTCTAAGTGTTTGGCAGCTGCATTAGAAAAAAAAAAAGCTGCAACCTTTTTCAAACTCGTTCAAATCGGACTTCTCTTGTAGCCATTCTTTTGAATTATTTCGCTGTTTCTTGGATAAAATCCCATTAATCTCTACAAATACTGAATGAGTGCCTTAACTATCATGACCTACTTTTATTTAATCACTCATTTTCACTTCAAACATAAGAATGATTTATCGAACAAAAAAATTCTCCGAATTCTTTATTCTTTTTATTAAAAAAAAAAAAAAAAAAGAACATTAATTTTCTTGTAACAACGTCAGAGATAGATACATAGATAAATAGATAGAGAATATGTTAAATTACAGCAACATGATGTCAAAAATTATGTTTCCTTTTGGATTATCATGATCAACAACAGGTGAAACTGCGTTGCAGGAAAAAAAGAAGAATATAAGTTTCATCATTTCACCTTAACAGATAGTAGTGCCCTTTTATGAAAGAAAAAAAAAAAGAAAATCGTCCGCATGACATTCTCCCTGTGTGGAGTTGAGTGTCCCCCTCCGAATGAGTTCGGCCGCTACGGAGAGGATGACACCTGGAGGAGCTTTTCAGACACTGTCTCGTCGGTGTTTACTTCCTTTCCTCTGGGTGCCCCTGATAAGAGGAAAGGCTGCAAGCACTGCGCATGCTCCACCGACACACAAAATAACTCTTCCATTAGTAAGAAGTAAAGCGCACTTGCTTTCTTTTGTGGGTCGATCGAGAAATATTCGGTTAAATGAGCGGAAATAGATAAAAATAGATAATTGTGTTTTTCAGATTGAAAAAGACAGTTATGTGTTATTTTTCGAATTAATAGGAAGGACGTATTTGAGATGAAGGAGGTTAGATAAATAATTAGGACACGTACTGGTGTGTTATTTTGAATGTGAACATTTACGAACAATATTAAAACTTTATCAAGTTTTTTACAATTTTTAATATTGTTCGTAAATTTTCACATCACATCATTGTTGTTATTGTTGTTGTATCCCTCATGGAAGGAGGGAAGAGGGGTGCAGCTTCTGATGCAGCGCCCGTAGGTAGAAGTCTGACTTCTGTTCCGTGACGCTTTTACAGTCATAGGAGACCGGGACTTACGGCTTAAAGGGGATTCCGAGCCACTATGGCACCGCAGGGACTCGAACCCGAAACCTGTGGCACCGAGCGCCAGAGCGCTAGACACTCGGGCATTCAGGCCCACATCACATAATTTTTTTTATCAAAAATGATATCATATATTTTATAGAAAGTATTTTACTAAACTACTACACGACTAAATTAACTTCCGGTGTATAATAATATTCTTAATAATAAATCTTGTTTAATGTATCGTTATACTTGTTTATTTTCAATTCCTAGTTTGATATGGATGAATTTAACTAGAATTTAGCTATTATTATAAAATTTCATAAATGATATGATAATAAAAAAATCTTATTAGACAATTTAAATCCAACCAAAAAAAATTAGACTATTTTCTGACTATTGGAAATTTCTTTTGATACTCCTTAAAAAGCATTTAACAATGAGTAAACTAAAAAATAACATGAATAAAATGCTGGCCAACCTTTAATACCATAACCAGCTTTTCCTTTCTCTTTTCTTTAAAGGGGTGGAGCAAATTTAGAGACGTGGGATACTCCCCCCCTCCCTCCCTCTCTAAAAAAGTTGAAATCTAATCTCTCAGGAAAACGCAATGCTTGTATTTCTCACTTATGTTAATGAGAGTGAGCACGTAGTAGACAGTATTTAGATTTTTAATGGAGTTAAAACTTTTTAACTTCAAAACAGACGACTTCGGTTAATATTTTAATCAAAACCCCCTATTCCCCCTCCACCCCCCCCCCCACCCCAGTGTCTAGACGGGGAGGTGATTTTGGGACTCTCTTTTCAAGACTTCTCTTTGGGTAGATTGTTTTGTTTCGGGCGCGCCGGGGGAGTGATTAGATCAGATAATTTGGAAGGCCACCCTCTTAAAAGTCGTTTGGTGTGGGAGTGAAGGAACGTGGGAGGCGTCGGGGATTAAGAGATGGGAGGATAAATTTATCTGCACGAGACGACTCGAAAGATAAATTTCCGGTGGCACTTCTTTAAGTGCGTATAAATTCCCAATTGCAGGTGATTTAACTTTGCTTTGATGTCCAAAGTAAAGATGGAAGGTAAATATAATCTAATGGTTCCATGGCGGGTAATTTAAATTATGATATTTTTGTGATATTTATGTGAGTTGTGCAAAATTATATTTATTATTCTTAATTTTTTAAGATTGGAATAATTATCGCCAGAAAGCCAATCATGATTTGGTGGTGGAAAATGAGTTATAGTTATTGAGAGGAAGACTTGGGGACTGAATGGCCGTGTGTCTAGCGCTATGAGCTCGTTGCCACAAGTTACGGGTTCGAGTTTCGGCGGTGCCATGGATGTTTGTAGTGGTTCGGAATCCCCTTTAAACCTTAGGTCACAGTCTAATACGATTGTCTTGAGGTTTAATCAGTCTTCAGCCGTCGTGGTTCCCTGCTAAAGTAAAGCTGCATATTACCCTTAGCTATGGTCCAATCGTCTTCTGGACCTGGTGTAGGTTTTTCTGCACCAGGAGTATTGGTAACAACAACAGAGGGAGGCTTAGAGTTTTTATCCTTGAAGTAGTATTCATGTAGTACATACACTGAGGCGATATTATTTGGTTGACATTATCAGTATGTTCATGACATGTTACCCAAGTTTTAAGTTTAATCTTAGAAGAATATTCAGAAAAACATTTCTCTTATGATAATATTCGTGTTAAAAGAGTCAAATTTTTCTTTAAATATTTTTTTTTTCAATGGAAAACAACAGCCCCATGGTGAGGCCAAGGCCGTCTGTCTACTGACAGATTTCGAGACAGCAGAAGTTTCCTATTTACGGTTTAGTTTGGTTTGGTTTGTCGCTCTACGGTCATTTTGTGCACACTTTAGGCTAATTAAACTGGGAGTTACAGTTTAACGAGGATTCCGAATCACTCACAAACATCCATGTCACCGCCAGGATTCGAACCTGTAGCCTGTACCAAACCTGTAGCCTGTAGCGGTACCAAAGGTGTAGAGCAACATGCGTAGGCGTATAAACCTACGCTACTTATATTTTTTTGACCCTGATACATATATGTATCAGGGTAAAAATAAGAATAAAAAATTATAGGTATAAAAAACATTTAATTTAGAAAATTCATTCATAATGGAAATAAAATAACGGTACAAATGAACTATTTGGAGTACTGATTTTCATCTTTAAACCATAATCTGATAAATTAAGGAATAATAATTAAAATGAAACATTAAAAATATTTTTACTATTTATAGGAGTTTGTAAATAAAGGGAAAAAAATCAACTCAGCAATTTGAGCCTGAAAAACATTAAAATAGCATTATAAATAAACGAAACACGCAGATATGAATATAAAGCATAAAATAATCATACATGACACAAAAATTAAATTCGCTGTATTTCTCGTATTTTGAAGAAGTCATTTCATATCTTTAAAAATTGCCCTTCTTTTTTAAATGACTTTGATAAAATTGACAAGAAACGAAAAAAAAAAAAAATCTCATATACCCTCAAGTGTAAAATACAATTTATTCAATTAAATTTTAATGTGAAATCCTAATTATTTATTTCGGTTTCTTAAAAAAAAGATTGCAGAAGTCGCCATTGAAGGTCTGAATTTCCCACGAATGTTATTTATAATAATTTCCCATTTAGATTCGTAATACGAGATGAAATATCATTTATGTTTGTAAAACTCTCCTTCATCGAGATTTACTACGTAAAATCTCATCTAATTTAAAAAGCAGAAAATCTTTCTATTATTTTTTTTTTCTTTCCAAAAAAACAAAATATACCTTGATTATAATTTATAATTTAACTTCTAAACAGAAATGCTGTATTAAAAAGTAAAAACCATAAAATAATGACTGCTATGTTATTGATTAAAAAAAATACAACCAACTTGCGTAAATGCGTCACTTTTTGTACCAAAACGATTTATTTTAGTTCAGTTAAAAAATAATTAAAATTTAGATGATTAAAGATAAAGATTTGAATAATGAATATATTTTGTTTTTCTGTTACCCTACTTTTCCTTATATTAATGAACGGCTTTTATTAATTAACAGAAAAGAATAATGATTTTTAAACTCGTTTGTAATTAAGTTCGAATTTGTTAATGATTTTTCTAATATAATTTAAATTAAAAGTATGTTAAGTTCTTTTCAGCGTAAAGGCTAATGAAGGTTATTACGAAAGAGGCAATTTTAATTTATATACTCATGTAAAAATAAACAAAAATAAAACAAAATTCAATATAATATTTCGCAACAAATTTTTGTTAAACTCTATTGTTGACTATTTTGTTTCACGTACAAAGTTACGATTCTAAGAACTACTGTTGTTGTTCTAATGCAGCTGGCCATACACAGACAGTTAGTCTTTATGCCATAAGCAAGGGCTGCACCGCTGTTACTCATTTAGCACTACCCGGGGGGCACATGTAGCTTGAAGATAGACTACGGACTCGAGTAACACTACAACCACATCGCTCTACTATCCTATTAGACCGGGACCTACAGTTTAAAGTGGATTTCGAACCACTACAATCATCCAAGGCACGGCCCGGACTCGAGTCCGAAACCTGTGGTACCGAGAGCCAGAGCGCTAGTCACTCGGCCATCAGGCCGTTATTCAATGATGCCTATACAATGTCATATGCCTGTACAATCACCCTATACAATGCCTATACAATGCCTATACAATGCTCGGTCATCAGGCCCTGTACAATGATATGTATAGAATTTCTATACAATTATATGTATAGAAGGCTTATACAATGTCGAAATGTCTATACAATGCCTAGAATACTTATTCAATGCTCGGCCATCAGGGCCCTGTACAATGATTTTAAGAACTAATATTATGGAACTAGTAAAAATGTTGTTTTACGTTTGAATGAAAAACTACCAGAGCAATGTACATAATTTGAAAATTAAAAACAGTTCAAATATAAAAATAATATTATTTTTTTCAATGTAAAATTAATTTATTTTCACATTTTTGTATTTCTTTATTTAAAAAAAAACGTTTTAATTTTTTAATTTACTTTTGGAAATGAAAAAAAAGATATATATTTTTTAAATTACTTATACAGTTTTTCTTCTTTTCTTTAAATTATGATATAACAAAATGTAATCACCTTAAAATTAAAATTTACGTCGCTATTTACAAAATTGAAAAAAAAAAAAAAAAAAAAAAAAAAAAAAAAAAAAACCCACATTGTTTTTGTTTAGGCGAGCATTTTTGGGGATAATCAACTTTTCAAACATGAAATATATTTTGTTCATGTTCAATAAAGATTTCATAAAAGGAAAAAGCTGCACATCATACAAACCAGGAAAATAAATAAATAGCATTTATAATTGGAAATGGAATTGGGATCGTTTATTTACTGTATACAGGTAAACTGTAATCACATCTAATTTTGTGAAATCTGTTGGCCTTTTCAATTTGTTTCAAATTCAAAAACAACTCACATTGGAATTAAATTCGCTTATTTATTTATTATTATTCTTTTTTCTTTAGCATCTTGTCGACACCCCCCAAATGATCGTGAGAAAAGCACGAAAATTAAATATTATTTTTATTCATAAAAGTAAGTAATCATAATTTTTTTTCTCACCAAAAAAAGGTAAATACGGAAATGATAATAATAATTAATTCCTATTTCCCCCCCCCCATTTTTATAAAAGTCATCCCACGTAATGGATTAAAATTTTTAATCTATTTTGGTTATTTTTGAAATCAAACTCGTATTCGTAAAATTATTAAATAACAGTACGCAGCTGTATTATAAGTTAATATATATAAATAAAAATTTAAATAAATTTACAAATTAAAAAAAAAATTTAAATAAAATAAATAAAAACATTTTTTTTTTTTGAAAATTTACATTTAAAAAAAATATAAAATAAATTATATCAATAAATGTAAAATTAAATTAATGTAATTTAAAATTAAATTATAAATGTAAAATTTATCTATTTGTTTGATAATTATAAATAAATATAAATATTTAATTTATGATTAAATTTATTTCATGTAATTAGCTTCACAGAGGAAAAAAAAAACCCTTAAAAATTGTTTTAATGTAGATTTCACTCTTTTCATTGGCTATCAATCTGTTTTATTCACAAATTAAAAAATTCAACAAAAAATTGAGTACTTGTAATAAAATAAAATACTACACAAATAAAATCATTGGTCCTTGTAAAACAAGTTTGTAAGTAGAATTCGGAGAATGTTCTTTTCAAAAAGTACCAAATACAACTAAAACAATTTCTTTGCCTTAAAATTAAAAAAAAAAAAAAAAAAAAATTATGTAAATGTTTTCTAAATCGAAAAATATTCATGTTTAACAGGCATTTATTGTTTAAATTGTTAAGTTATAAAAGCTTTAATAGAATTAAACGTTTCTCCAAGCAAAATAAAGGACATTGCGTAGTTAGTTACAGTGCTGCCATCTAGTGTTCAACATCTACACCAGCAACAGAGAAGAGGCAAATATTTCATGACAATTTCTTTGAAAAATATTTTAATAATTAAAAAGAATATTTTAAATAATATGCATATGATGCAGAAAAGAATTATTTACATTATTTTTATTCAAACTTTTAATATCACAGTAACATTATTTTGGAAAAAGTGTAAGAAAAAATAATGTCAAAATCGTAAAGAGAAGGCTTTTAAAATTTTTAAGCTATTTATATTTTTTTGTAGTCTGATGATTATAAACTAATCCGATTAATTATAAACAGATGTAAATTATGAAAAATAATGGTCTTGAGAAAGCTGGTTAAATTGACAACTGTCTTCATTTGCAACATTTAAAAATATTTAAATATACATACTAAGACAAACTGTTGAATAAATTTTTAAATTCAAATTGGATCTAATTAAAGAATACTATTTTAATAAATGTTATCAACATTATTTAAAATTATCAATTGAATTTGAAAAAATATATATATATATAATAATTAAATAAAAAAAAATAATAATAATAAAAAAAAAAGACAGCAAAATAAGAATTAAACTGGTATATTATCTTCAATATTTATAATGTTTTACATTTACCAATTTGAAAGTTGATCAAGAAAATTTCAGAAACATAACATAAGTAAATGATTGTAATTTTGCATAATGTAAAAATGACAAGATTTTTAAATAATCTTAGAGTAACATTTTTAAATTGTGGAGGGGAGGGGGACACAAACATTTAAAGGGGGCAATAAAGCAATTCCTATCCCTTTGCCACGTCCTTTAACTAAATAAAAGAGACATCTGGCGGTCACCGGGAGAAGTAAAATATGTTAGTAAAAAAAATAATTAAAAAACCTTATGGAATTAGATTCTACACAAGATGGCGCTGCTATAGGAAATTATAGGGTAGGGGAAAAATTAAAAATCGATAAGTTGAAAGCGAGAAATGGAAACTAAAAATCTATGGATTTTATAACTCGTAAAATTCAAAATTATGCAAAAACTAACAAACCACAATTTGCTAGCTAGATTAAATTACTAAACATAAAAAAAGAGGGGTTTTTTTTTTGCAATGAATGTATAATAATAAAAGCCCCCGTTTAAAAAAAACAATTGCTCACATTTTTACTATTGCAAATTAATTATATAAGCGAATTATCATATTAATTATTAGTAATGATTGCATTTAACGTTCATTTTATTACAATATTCTATCATATTATTATTCTTTTTTAAATGATCTAATTATAGAATGTGATATTAATAAATGTTATAAACTGATATTTTGAACTGATATTATAAGCTGATAAAGACAGCAAAATCAAAATAGATATAAAAACAGAAAACAGAATGGAAAATGATAATATGAAATATAGAATATAAACAATATTGGAACAATGAATTTATATAATCATTTGTAAATACATACGTAATAATTTGAAATATAGAATATAAGCAATATTGAAATTTCATTGTTTCAATATAATCATTGTTTCAATATAATAACTTCATTGTTGCAATCTCAATAATACTTTCAAAAAAGATTTCTCCTTCAATTTATTTAGTTTAAGCAAATGTTTATATAATAATTTGCTATACGCACGTAATAATTTAAAATATAAACAATATTGAGTAGAATTCAAAAAACAGTTTACAAAAACCAAATTTTGTTTAATTCTACTCTAATAAGCACACTACTACGATAACGGAAGTTAATCATTCAAGACAATAATAGAGGTTAATATAATAACAATTTTCCATTAGTAGAATAACCAATAAGAATTTTTAAAATATTGATAGAAGAAAATGATTTTTTTTAAACTGCAGTTTAAAATACTTCCTTATGTTAAAAACGCAGCTGTAATGTAGTTTGATATTTTCTTTTTGCAGTGAAGGCGAAATATATATTCAATTTTTCAGACAGTTTTTAAATAAAGTAATCTAAATAATACTTTTTAAACAATTTCTTCTTGAATTTATTTAGTTTAAACAAAATTATACTTTTTATGTACATATATATACATGAAAAGTTAAATTCTGTGTTATAATATATACAACCTTAGCATACCATTTCATGTTTCTATAAAAAAATAAATAGTTGCTTTAATAATATTAAAACGAAATCAGATTTGTAGAACACATAGACAATATAAGCTCTGTTACACCGGGAAAAACCTATTCTACAAAACAACTGGTATTTTTTTAAACTTTATTTTTATAAAACAAAGTCGAACAGTTTTGGAAACTGCAAGAAAGAATTCACTTGTAGCAAATAAAGTAGAATTTATTAAATATAAACTAATCTTTTATAATGCAAAGTGAAACAAATTTTTTCCAATGAAAAAAGTAATTATTTTTATTGATAACGTGTTTTATAACCTAAAACATCGAAATTTGTTTAATATTTGACCCCATTTTATTTTATTGAAATTGTTAAAATTGATACATATGTATGAACTAATTTCAATATTTTATTTCTTAATGAAAAACAATGAATTTTAATATAATCAATTATCAATGAAACGAGTAATTTTTCAAGAATTATTATTATTATAATTGGTCTCATATATATTCAAAAGACTATCTAGAATTATATAAATTTAGATATGTTTTATTTTAATTTGTATTTTAATGTATCCAATAATAATAAACATCACGACTGAATAAATATATTTATTATGAAATGAAATTGAATTTTTATATTTCTAAATATTTCTATATTCTATATATTTCTAATATTTATTTTTCTTTACTAGACAGAGACTAAATGTTAGTGATGTTGGAGTTCGGAATTATTATTAATTATTAATTCAGAATTATTATTAATTATTAATTCAGAATTAGATCAGAACTATTTTTAATTCAGAGTTAATTCTGAATTAATAGTTATTATTAACTATTAACACATAATTATTATTAATTATTAATTCAGAATTATTATTAATTATTAATTCAGAATTAGATCAGAATTATTTTTTATTCAGAGTTAATTCAGAATTAATAGTTATTATTAACTATTAATTCATAATTATTATTAATTATTAATTCAGAATTAATACAGAATCACTATTAATTATTAATTAAGAATTCTCATTAATTAAAAGTTTAAATTCATCAAAAAGTTCCCCCGAAAATTTTTAATTCATTTTTCATTTAATTTTTACCTGCAACCACAGTTCAAGAACCATTATTCAAAGAAATAAAACAGTTAATAAACTCTGGGACATAATGTAACATACAAAACAAAATTACTCTAAATTAAACCAAAAAATAAAAAAATATATATATATATAACGACTTTGGAAAACTTGATAACATTTAAATGTATAAGTGTTTTTAAGGAAGACATCAAATTCGCATTACAGTAGTTGTTATAGTGTGGCCAAAGATGGCCACCAACACTCTTTGAAGCAGAAAGGAGGGAGAGAAAAGAAAAAAAAAAAAAAAAAAGGGAAAAAAAAAGATTATCCATAAATTACGATCTCTTCATCCAGCCGAACCCGGATTGATTTTTCCCATGCCGAGGCAGCACTCTAAACAAAGCACACGCGAAGGATTCACTCCTCGGCTAACGGACGGAACTTTTAGAAACTTGTTTACTTCTACTAACCTCCAAAATCAGACATAGTCTGAATCGGAGATTATTCTGCGCAACTGTCTCGCTTTAGTTCGTTCACTGATCGTCGTCCTCTTTTAATGTTCCAAGTGCTGCTGCTGCTGCTTCTTGATACTTCCCCCCACCGTCTATTTATTTCCATCCATTGATCCTTTCTTTCCTCTCTCCCCCATTTTTTTTAAAAAATCCCTTTTTTTTTTTTTTTTTTATGCACAGTTTTTTTTTTTTTTTGGCGAGTTGATAAACTTTTTGTGACATGATTAAAAGCTTTGTTTTGTTTTTAAGATACGTGTCCGTGCGAGTTCGGAGAATTTCCGCTCCGGGCTGAAATTCCCTAGAGTAGGGATTTCTTCTTCCTTCACACTAAAGAGAGGTCTGGAGAGAGAAAAGATAGTTTCTAGGAATTAGGTTCTAATCTGGATTTTGAGGTCTTATTCTAATTTTTTGCTGCTGAGTGATAATATTGATGCAGTTTCAAATACTCAACTACTGGATGGTTCTAAATTAATATTTAATATAATTTTTGTTAAATATTAATTTAGATTAATGCAGATAGTCTCTACTATTTGTATTATTTTTTTTATTCTTAAATAAAAAAATCATTTTTAAAGCAGAGGAAGTAAAGTAAAGTTTTTAAAATTCTTTTTAAACATTTATTGTTTTTAAAAATTATGAAGATAGGAAATAATAATAAAATTTCCTTTTCTATTTTTAAATCATAGTAAAGAACTATTAAAAAATACAAGTTTTAAATTATTTTATAAATAAATATTTTGAATAACAGTATACTAATAATAAATTCATGATTACATGAATATTTTTCTATACGATGCAAAATAATAATTTTTAAGAAAATTAATTAAATATAAAAAGAAATGTACAAATATTAATTAAAACTGTTTTTATTTTTTATTTTTTTATTTTCCTTAATAAATTTTAGCTTTCAATTTTTGATTAGTTGCTTTTTGAGATTTTTTTTTTTTTTTGGAATGTAATTTTAGTAAATATTTTTATCATTAATATTATTATCAACCAATAATAATACAGAAACACAGTACTTACAGTAGTAAATACAGTATCTTGTAATGCAAAAAATTAGAAAATAAACATTTTTTTTTTAATTTTAAAAATGTTTATTTCCTAAATTATGCAAAATCTAACAGATAATTAATATTGAAGGTAACCCACAAGACTATTAAAATATTATTAAAAAATTTTTAAATGAATAATATGTAATTATAGAATTATATATTACTGAAATATATATCAACATTTATGATTTTTTTTAAATTTTAAAATAAGTTCCTGAAATATATTATTTTATTTTATTTTTAGAGATATGTTAAAACTTTAGTTTGAAATGATTTTTATATTCAATAGAAATCATAATATCTTTCAATTTGTAAATGAATTATTCCCCAATAAATTGCAATGAATATTCCAGTAAAATTACTTATTTTATTGCTCCTTGTTGACTAACTGCCAAAGAAATTATCTATATAATTCAGAATTTTGTAGAACAAATAGCAAAATTCTTCAAATCTTCATTAAGGTTATAATTGAATACTATTCAATTTCTTAAAAAATTTGAGTTTCATATGTTTTTTAATTTAAAAAAAAATATCTATTTCGTTTTATCGCTCTTAAAACACTAATTTTAATTTAAAAAAATTTTTCGTTAAACTTTTTATTCTTGGTATCAGTATCAACATGCTTTTGATTACAATTAAAAGAAATTCTTTTTAGAAAATATAAATAAATATTTAAAAAAATAATAATCATGAAATAAAAGAATCATAAAATCATGAATTAATCATACATTCCCTCTAATCAGCACCTACATTGTACCCAAGCACAAAAGAAGAAACCCCACGGCTAACAAGAAGGGTTAAACTTTTTCCGCCACGGAGAATCGCGTGCTAGGGAAATTTCTCCCCTATGGGGGAAAGATTTCGAGACAGTAGGGAAACGGAGCTCGGCGCGACGCAGCTCAAAACGAGACGGTAGTCTGGATGAAAAGGGTGCACCTACTAGGTCAGCAGACAAAGTTACCAGCAGCACGGTATTGATCTGTGTCTCGAAAATTCGGCAGGCGAGACTGCTGCGATGCACGAGTTTGCCACGGGACCCTTCCAGAGGAAACTCTTTCCCTTTCTCCCTGCTGCACATAAGGGCGATTGAAACATTTACTATTCAATAGTTTTTACCTTTACTACGTAATTAAAAGGTCTTTTTTGAGTTGGCAGAAATATGCGGAACGCGGCGGTGCGCCTTGCAGCGAAATGCTGTTTGCGCTCCATCAAAATCGTAAACAATTATTAGGAGAAAAGATCGCAAGCGCGATTGTTGTAGGGCACGGGGCATTTCTCCTCCCCCGCTATTTAGAGTGGGAGGTAGATTCTATTTATTCAACAGTTTATTTTTTATTTGAGCAAACTTTCTTTTAGTTTTTTTTTCTCACTCTGGAGTAGTCAATCATTGTAGTTTTGCATATTATATATATTAAAAAAATATATAATATTTTTTTTAAATGTTATATAATTATGTATAGTTTTCACAAAAATATAATATTTTTTTAAATATTATATAATTATACATGTTTTGGGGGAGTTCGAGTTCGAGTCCCGATGGTACCATGGATGTTTGTAGTGGTTCGGAATTCACTTTAAACCGTAGATCCCAATCTAATATGGCTGTTGAGCGTAGGACGTAGGGCTGACAACCCTACTCTGTAAAAAGGAAAACATCTCCAGCCTCGAAAATTGCCAATAGGCAGACGGCCTTGGCCCACCATGGCGCTGTTACGCCAACTATGATGATGATTATTATATATTTATTTTTAATATCTATCTATATATATATATATAGATAGATAGATATATAGATATTAAAAATAAATATATATAATATATATATATATATATATATATATATAAACGCGTTACATGATACTTTTCAATGCAGTAAATTTTTTAAAGCTATGTTATGCAAACTAGTGCTCGGTGCCACAGGTTTCGGGTTTGATTCCAAGCTGTGTCATGGATATTTGTAGTGGTTCGGAGTCCACTTTAAACCGTAGGTCCTGTCTAATATGGCTGTAGAGCGTTTGGCAAAGTGCTGACAACCCTACCCCGTAAAATGAAAAACATGTGTCTCGAAATCTGCCAGCAAGCAGACGATCTTGTCCCACCATGGGCTTGCGCCACTGATGATGATGATGATATATATTTTTAATATATCTCTCTATATATATAAACGCGTTACATGATACTTTTCGATGCATTAAATTTTTGAAAGTTATATTTTGTAAAATTACATTAAATTTTTTCTACATGGAGTTATAATTTTACAACTGGGTAGAAAAAAAAACATAGTATTACAAAATTTTTCGTATTTTTTGAAATTTGATTTAATTTATTCATTATTTAATGTTTATTGAAATAGTGGAATTTTTTTCAGCATCTTTATTGGTATGTAAAAATTCTCACTAAAATGGTCTTAAATTAAGGCATGCGGTTGATAATTTTTTATCAGTTTTTTTAAATACTATTATTAGAAAATATTATACAATATGTATAGAAAGTTATTTTTTTTTTTATTTTTTATTTTTTTTTTCCCCGTCTATGAAATCTTAAAATCAAAGAATAAAATTCTGTAAAAATGTCTGAAAAGAATGACTATTATAAAGAAATTCTCATGCGAGAACAATTGTATATTTTTTTCCCTCATGGTTAGGAATATTTACTTTGTATTAAGGAGTAAAAAAAAAATGTATCACAGAAGGTAGAGGAAAAATAATTGTTTATGTAATGCTGCAACGTCATTCTTATATGCTTTATAATTATACAACGGGGAAAGCATATTTTCATTTAAAATTAAGTTAATTAAAATTATTTTCATATTTTATTATTTCACATTACCACTGCTAAAAAATTTTAATTAACTTTAAAACTAAATAAGACCGCCAATTTTCTAATACTTTGCTCTTTTTTGTTTCCGCGAGCTGTATGATATAACAAAATATTTACTTTACTACTGTGTCCCGGGGGTTATGGAATTTCAATTTTGTTTTTCTTTTTTAGGTTGCTGGCACTGTCCTTGACATCTGTGTGAAATTTGACGTCAAAATATTCATTAGTGTTTGAGTTATGCATGGCTTTGTGAGACGCTAAAACGGATTCTGGCGATTTTTGAAATGTCTGAATTAATTGGGAAAAGAACTTGCATTCAATTTTGTTTGCGGAAACGTATAGAATGTTGCAGAAGGCATTCGGTGAGCATTCGTATATCGGAAAGAAATGTTTACAAGTGGTATATACAGTTTAAAGAAAGAAAAGAACGCGTTGAAGACGAAGAGCCCTCTGGTCGAACCTCAACCTCAACCGACGAAGCTCACATAAAAAAAATTAAAGATTTGGTGCTTGCAAACCGTCGATTTACAGTTAGGGACCTTGCTGATGATGTTGGAATTTTAAAAGGATCGGTCCATTCCATTTTGGGCCTCAAACACACTGAATACGCCAGCTTACACTGCATTGATTCGTCGTGACTTTTTCGCCAAAAATGAAACCCATATCATTCCATAACCACCGTAATCGCAACGTGCGACTTCTAGCTATTTCCTAAGCTCAAAAGACCACTCCGGGGCACAATTTTGAGTCGATTGAAGAGATTCAACGTGTATCGCAGCGCGCTTTGAAAGCCATCCCTGCCGATGACTTTTTAGTATGCATTGAGGATTGGAAAAAAAGTTGGCATAAGTGCATTGTGTCCGGAGAGGATTACTTTGAAGGCGATGAAATAAACTTGGAAGAATAAATAAAGAATTTTTAAAAAACCTTTTTTTTTTTTTTTTTTTTTTTTTTTTTTTTTTTTTTTTTAGTTTTTAAAAGTTTTTGGTGTTACTTTTTGGGCACAGTATTATTATTATTATTTACGTCTAAGAACTTGTTTACCAATGGAATCTGATAAAAAATGTTAGTTAACATTAAACCTAAACAAGACCATCAATATTTTAATACTTTGCTCCTTTGATACTATACTTTGATATATACTTTGCTCCTTTTAGAATTGTGCGATCTAACGAAATATTTACTTTATTATTATTATTTACGTCTGAGAGCTTGTTTACCAATTGAATCATGAATAAGCTCAATTCGAAAGCACTTGCGCCAAATATAAGTAACGCGAGTCTATAGTTGGTTGTTTGCACGAAAACAGATGTTAAAATCAGCTCGTTCTCGAGGAATATTTTTTAAAGCCATGCTGTAAAAACTTCTTGAAGAAAGTAAAGATCGATGACCTAGACTCTTATTCCTTTCATTCATTTTTTATTTTTATATAAACAGTAATTGAATTATTATCTTTGTTTACAACCTCCGCGAAAAGATTAGATAAAAATATTTCGAAATAATAATTAAATACTTGAAAAATATAAGTTATCACTTTTTATTAAAATTTAATAATAGGGATCTTCAATTATTGTAACCGTTTCTAAGCTAAAAATATAAAATGTTAATTTTTTAGCCCGTTCAAGCACATACGAGTAAAACCTCAGAGTTGTGTTTTTAAATTTGATTTAATTTATTCTTTATTTAATATTTACTGAAATACTCGTAACGGAATTGTTTTCAGAATCTTTATTAATGTGCAAAAATTATCACTAAAATGTCTCAAGTTATAGAATGCGTTTGAGAATTTTTTGAGAATTTTTTTTTTAATACTATCATTAGAAAATATTATAAATATTATAAAATATATATAACAAAAAGTTAACATTTTTTATTAAAATTTATTAATAGGACTCAATTATTGCAACTGTTTCTAAGCTAAAAATATAAAATGTTAAGTTATGAATGAGGTTTTTAGCCCGTTCAAACACAGAAAACCTCAGAGTTGTTTTTTTTTAAATTGATTAATTTATTTTATTTAATGCTTTTTTTAATTAGATGAATTTTTTTCCAGAATCTTTATTAATATGTAAAAATTATCACCAGGATAAGTCTTAAAAAAATTCACAATCGCATTCCATAATTTATCAGTTTTTTTAATACTATTTTTAGAAAATAATATTGAAACGGCGAATTAATGATTATCATTTGAAACTAATAATTATTAAAAAGTCTTGTATTTTTAGCATTAACAAGATTCACGTTTATATTGTCCACTTATGTGTGTCTAATCCTCAGGGTCCAGCAGTGCGGGACGGACATCCCATGAGTAGTCTACTCATGAATGGAGGGAAAGGGGCAGCTTCTGTTTTTGGTGGAGCACCCGTAGGTAGAAGGCTGACTTGAATCCGTGAAGAAGGACAGTGCCTTCCGGGAGGAATTTTAGGGAGAAAATTACCGCATTTGCGTATCGGATGAGAGAAAACCCGGAAAACTTCCACCAGGTAGTCCTACTAATGAGGCAAGAGGCCTTGTTTTAGAAAGAGTAGTATCTACAACAAAGCCGCCAGCGGATTGAACCTCCTCCCTAATGCTTACTAGCGGCGTACGTTGCCACAAGTCGGACAAATTAACACAATTCACATTTATGTTGTCCACTTATAATACAATGAAATGCTAAAAGCTTTAAGTACTCTTTTTATTATAGTATTTATTTATTTATTTATTGAGAACACATATGAACAATATCGTTAGTTTTCATTACATCATTAGGATTTATTAACATGCGCGTTTTACTTTTTCTAATGAATGCTTATACATAATGCAATTTGCATTAATATTATGCCAATGAAAATATAAACAAATATAATAAAAGTGATTTTTAATAAAAGAGACGAATCCCCTAACGTGTTTAATAAAAAATTATATACTTAAATAATTTTTTATTTTATTTATTTATTTATTTATTTTTTTTTTTTTTTTTTTTTTGGAACTAGTCTTATTTTTTCAGCAAAAAGTTGTAAAAAAAATTTTATAACAAACATTGTAAAAAAAAAAAAAAAAAAAAAAAAAAAGTGAATACAAATTTTTAATTTTTAACTTCCTATTTGCAATTTATTATTTATTCTTTTTGGAAACTTTTTTTTTTTTTTTTTTTGAACTAGTCTTATTTTTTCAACAAAAAGTTGTACAAAAATTTTATAACAAACATTGTAAAAAAAAAAGTGAGTACAAATTTTTAATTTTTAACTTCCTATTTGCGCTGTAAATGTTATTCAATAGTGAAACATGCAAACTAACTTGACTGTGAAATCAACTACCTTCAAATTTCTAGTATTTCAATAGGACCTGCGTTATCACGATATCCTTGTACATTCTCTTCCTTCCCGGTTTCCATCTACCATTCTAACGTCGCTAACGCGATATAATTAGGAAAAGTTAAAAAAAATTAGTTGTATTTTCGTCATCGAATAGGGAAAAGGATAAATGATAAATGGATTGGTAGAGGGAAAACTGATGATATGATGCATGAGAATGTAAAGGTTATCCCAAAAAACTGTTTTATGACGTTTGTTTCAGTATAGGTATTGATGGAAATAACTTTTCACATTGTTGTGATAGTTGATCTCGCTTGAGTGATGGTAGCAGATTTTTATTTGTTTATTTTTTTAAATTTATGGTTTTTGAGAATTGAATCAGTCATATGTTTTAATTCGTATTAAATAAATTAAGTGATTATTAAATCGAAATAACAGAACTCATGATTAGAATTTTATATAAAATAAAAATTATAATAGTTAGCAAAAAATAATTACATTATATTCAAGTGATTATTAAATCGAAATAGCAGAACTCGTGATTGGAATTTTATATTAAATAAGTAATCACGTACGCTTCACACGCGAAAGGTCCTTGGTTCGAATCCGGGCGGAAACACAGTGAAGTTGACTTTTTAGGTTCCTGATGGCTGAGTGGCTAGCTGAGTCTGGCGCTCGGTACCGCAGGTTTCGGGTTCGAATCCCGGCGATGCCATGGATGTTTGCAGTGGTTCGGGATCCACTTTAAACAGTAGATCCCGGTTTATTAGGATCGTAGAGCGTTGTGAGGGTAGTGTGACTCGCGTCCGTAGCATATCTTCAAGCTACATGTGTCCCCTGGGTAGTGCTAAATGAGTACAACAGTGCAGCCCTTCCTAATGGCATAAAGATTAACTGTCTCTGTATTGCCAGCTGCATTAGAGCAACAATAACATCAGAATTATAATAATTAGCAAACAATAATCGCATTAGATTCAAGTGATTAGAGAGTTTTTGCATACCGTACGTTAGTTACCGTAGGGCGTCCGTTACCTTTTTCTCCCTAGCGCGCATGCTCATAGGAAACTGAGCATGCGCGCTAGGGAGAAAAAGCTAACGGACGTCCTACGGTAACTAACGTACGGTTTGCAAAAACTCTCTATTATTAAATCGAAATAACATAACTCATTATTGGAATTTTATATTAAATAAAAATTCTAATAATTAGCGAACAATAATCGCATTTTATTAATTTGCGTGTTAATTAAATATACATTCATGTTTTATTAAATATGCTACAAACAATATAGTATTTTGCCCTTAAAAGATGCCTACCCTTTGTCAAGAATTTTAGAATGTATTGGAATATAATCAAAAATATAATTTACAGTAGTTTTAATTTTTTTTTCTTAATGCAGCTGGCAAACACTTAAACAGTTGTATTTTATGCCTTAAGGCAAGCGCCGCACCGACGTTACTCACTTATCCCTACCAAGGAGGTGCGTGTGGCTTGAAGCTATGGACGCGGAGTAACAATACCCCTACAACGTTCATGTTACCGGGACCTACGGTTTAAAGTGGATTCCGAATCACTACAAACATTCATGGCAACGCCGGGACCCGAATTCTAAACCTATGGCACCGTGTGAAAGTGCGCTAGCCACTTGGCCATCAGGCCTCATAATTTCTAAAATAAAAATTCTGATATTTTTATTACTAAGATTCTTCATTCATAAAATTTGTAAGACTTTTTTCATTTTAAAAGGAAACATAATTCACCCTGTGAGGTTTCAGTCTGTTAAATTCTGACCTACTAATTATGAGTTGCGCATCAATGATCACTTGACACATCATCTTCTTTTTCAACTTCCACATTGAAATAACTATAAAAGAAATCATCACATCACCAATTGTCTATTGCGGTCTTAGCAGAGCTTCTTTCTTTTGCTAACTGTAATCATAAACATTTAAGCAATCTCGGTAAATTTTAAAATATTATTCAGAAACAACGACACATTAATATGAATTTAATATTTAGCAAATATAAATTTTCCGAATGCTTCATAAGAACAATTAATTTATATAAATAAATTTCTGCGAATATTAAAATTTCATTGATCTAAGGAAGGCTATCATTTCCGTGGTTCTTGAGTTTTCGTACTTCTGTAAATTGTTCTCAAGATAAATTTAATCTCTTGACTAATTTATTTATGAATTCCTTTTTAATTCATAATATATTTAAAAACAGAGATTTTTGTAAACATTTCTTTTATTTTGTGATAACATTTTTAGGAAATAAAATTCACTGTACAACTCGTACGTGAGAGGGGTTTTTTTTTCGCTATTAATTTCAGAAAAACATTGAATTTTCGAATTTCTGTAAATTATTCTCGAGATAAATTGAATCTCTTGATTAATTTATTTATGAATTCCTTTTTAATTCATAATTCTTTAATAACAGGGATTTTTTTAAACGATTCTTTCATTTGTGATATCATTTTCAGGGAATAAAATTCATTTTTCGAGTCTTACATGAGGTTTTTTTTTTTTTTTTTTTCTCTATTAACTTCAGGAAAACAGTGAGTTTTCGAAATTCGGTAAATTGTTCTCGGGATAAATTTAATCTGTTTACTAATTTATTTATGAATACTTTTAATTCATAATATATTTAATAACATGAATTTTTTAAGTGTTTCTGTCCTTTTGTGACGTCACTTTTAGGGAATAAATCACTGTATAACTCTTACATGAGAGTTTTTTTCTCTATTAACCTCAGAAAAACATTGAGATTTCTAAGCTTTGTAAATTTTTCTCAAGATAAATTGAATCTCTTGACTAATTTATTTATGAATTCCTTTTTAATTCATAATTCTTTAATAACAGGGATTTTTTAAAACGATTCTTTCATTTGTGATGTCATCTTCAGGGAATAAAATTCATTTAACGACTCTTACATGAGGTTTTTTTTTCTCTATTAACTTCAGGAAAACATTGAGTTTTCGAAATTCGGTAAATTGTTCTCGAGATAAATTTAATCTGCTTACTAATTTATTTATGAATACTTTTAATTCAAAATATATTTAATAACATGGATTTTTTAAACGTTTCTTTCATTTTATGACGTCACTTTTAGGGAATAAAATTCACTGTACAACACTTACGAGAGAGTTTTTTTTCTCTATTAATTTCAGAAAAACATTAAAATATCATTAAAAATCTTCCTTTGAAATAGGTTTTCAATTATTTTTGACACATCAACATTTCTTATTACCTACGACAAACAAGATATTTGCCTACGTTTGGAGAGTTATTTATTAATTATTATTATTATTATTTGCAAAGCGTAGAAAATTAATAACATGCATATGTTTTAATTCAAAATATGATGTAAATCAGGAAAATAAACAAAATTTTAGTAAACATTTCAAAAGTTGTTTTAAAAAACATTTTTGCCCAAATTTGTTAAGCAAAATTCAACACTTATAAAATATATATAAAAAAAAATTGAACACATTATGCTTACATTTGTCTGTAATTGAAATTACAAGTTATACAATATTTTTGAAAATAGAATAAGTCAAAATTTATGAATAAAATGCAGTTTAGTTGATGTTAACATAAGAATACTGTTAAAACCATTAAATAAATGTTTACAACATGGTGTTTAGTTCAAGTCACATGCAATGGCATATAAAACATTCCTGTACAAATTTCATTAATATATCGGTAAAACATGTTTTGTAATCTTCTTTCAAGTACACAAAAATAATTGAAAAACTAGTTTTCCAGACAACACATCTAAAGACAGCTATTTTTAATTTTAGTTAAGCAGCTGTAACGTCCTTTCTAATTATAGCAGACATAAAAATAAAACAGCTTTAGAAACCTAAGACATTGCCCTTTTGAAAAGAATAAATAACAAAAGTTCGAAAATTTTCGACCAAATCGTCATTTTAACTGGGAAGATACTTTGAGCATTTAATTAGGTAAAATAAATTTATTTCTTATCTAATTCTGTGCAACGGAATTTTAAATAAAAAATCCTTTCTTGCTTGATTTTTCGCAAGTTCACCTATCTGAAATGAATTTGATGGTCTTATTTATAGTAAATTTAAATAAATAAAAGTTTATAAAAAATTTATTTAATTAATTTATTGACCAATTCATTTAATTAATTTATTGACCAATTCATTTAATTTACAAATTAAGAAAAAAAATTTCAAGTTTTGATTGATACTATTTTCATTATTTTGAATGGAGTGTCCACTATTTTGGTAGTGACTTTCAATTAATCGTAAGTTTAAGTTTGGCTTGTCGCTCTACGGTAATTTTTTGCACATTTTAGGCTAATTAGACCGGGACCTACAATTTAACGCGGATCCCAAACCACTAACAAACATTCGTGCAACAGGCAGGATTCGAAACTGAAGCACCATAGGCCAGAGCGCTATCCACTTCGCTATCAGATCGCATATCCTTTTTAATAAAAATATTTGATTTAGGATACATTTTCCCCAGATTTTCTCAGTTATAAAAGAAAGCTCATAAGAGTCAAATAACAACACAATAACCAAAAATCATGCATGTGATTTATCAAATATCCTTTTTGATAAAAAAAAATATATATATTTAATTTGGGGGAGATATTTTCAGTTATAAAATAGAGCAATAATCAAAAATTCCTGCATGTGATTTATCAAATATCCTTTTTGATAAAAAAAAAATATATATATTTAATTTGGGAAGATATTCTCAGTTATAAAATAGAGCTCTTAAGAGTCAAATAACAACACAATAATCAAAAATTCTTGTACTTATACGTATGGAAGTTTTCCTTTTATGTTTATAGTTATGGATAATTTCCGAGGTAAAGTGTTTTTGTATGCAAAGTGAACCATAGAGGATTTACACTATCCATAAAATAGGGGGAAGCAAGGAGAGATGGAACTTTATAGTAATGTAAAACAAATGATAATGCTTTCTTAAAATTTAATTTTATTTTTGGCATTATGTCCAATTTTTCATAAAGGAAAAAGAATGCACCTTTAAGAATGCATAAATTTAGAGATATTAGGTTAGAATAGCCCCACTGTAGCCCATGCATGTCGTAAAAAGCGACTATATGTAAATGGGGTATAACTGGGTGGGGTAAAGTTAGACTTCTCCTTTTGGGTGCCCCATGTCTTTGTGCCGCAAGGTCAAGGAGACAAAAAGAAACTGCATTTTTTACCCTTTATCACGACAAGGGTTCACGGACTTGATCTAGAACTTGCTATTGACCAAGTGGGATAAGAAATAACAGAATTTTCAAAATTATTAAGCTTATGAAATATATAATATTCCTGATTTAGTGTCAGATTATTGATTTAAAGATCTTTTACTATATAAATGGCGTACGTTTTTAAGATGACGTAATGCGAAGCATATAATCCAAATAATAATAATAAAAAAAAGTGAATATTAATAAAAAAGTGAATATTACAAACACAATTATTTTATCTGATTAAAATGAGAATTGTTTAAATATATAGTAATATTTTTCCTGTGGAGCATTGGTCCAGTAAAAGATAAATTTAAAAAGGTTTTCCTTACGTTTTTCAAAGTGAAAATATAACCAAAATTGCCATTTTCAGATTTTTGACTTGCATAAAAATTATTATACTAGAAATATCACTGATTGCTGGTAGCAGTCGCGTTCAGTTCCAGACAGCATTGAATAAAATCGTACATTTCTTATTCATTGAAACGTGCAGTACTACAGCAGTTCTCAAACTATACGAGATCTCAAACTATACGAGATTTCTGAATCAAATTGAAAAATATAAAACAGACAAACGTTTTGATGAACATATAGTTTAATTGTTATAAATTTCAAAAATATTATCCATTTTCAAGAATTTGGTAGCAGTCGGTTCAGTTCAATCGGTCTCGTTGAGTTCCAGTCAACATTGAATAAAAGCAACTTTTATGAGAAAAACTTTTATGACTGGCAACATTTAAATCACGCGGTATTAATTTCTTTCGCGACATGAAACTTACACGAAAATGGTTTTTTCTACATCGCTTTAAAATCGCAGTATCGTTTAAAATCGTTTTAAAATCACAGTATTATTTAAAACTAAATATTTTCAAAGGATATGGAAATCGCTACAACTTAGTTTAATAAACACATATAAGGTGCGACACCGCATTCGTTCGTAAAGTAGTATGGATGCAGTTTGATGATTAGTTCCGTAGGATAATATTTAATATAATTAGAATGTCAGAAAAAAAAATGGAAATAAAGATTGTGTAACATCGTTCCTAAGATGAAAAATTGATAATCTTATTACTCACCACCGCGAAAATTTTCTAAAAACTCCACATTTACTTGCCATCAAAAAGATTCAAAAGACCTCGGCTCTCTATAATGGTATTTAAAAGTGCATAATGACAGTGCATAGTAGAGCAATAGCAGTACCGCAAATGTAGTGACGTATAAAGAAATGCCTTACCTGTGAGTGGCTTGTAGGCTATTGGTTTCTGGGGAGCTGTTAAAAGTACAGTTCGGGGCTCCATATTCGATGATGACCCCAGTGCTGTCTTACCAGTAACCTCATCTAGAGCCATGCCTCTTCGAAGGGCTACTTGCGCTGCCATCACCCTCTGTCTCTCAACAATCAGTATGCACTTTGGGCAGTCACAGATTTTGAATTCGCAGTAGCGCTTGTGATTTTTGACATCGTTTATGCGACCGTGGTTCCTACATCTTGCACATTTGGGGTTTCTCAGCTGCTTCTTCGTCTTCGTTTCGGTCCCCTGCTGTTTTGCCTCTGCCCTCGATGGGGAAGACGCCTGTTCATCCTCGCAATCAGTTTCTTCATCATATTCTTCCTCATCTTCATCTTGCAGTTGATGGTTTTGTTGTTGTTGTTGTTGGGTTGTGGTCACTTCTTGGTTAGCTAAGATGGAATTTATATGTTGTTCCATAAGTATTTGTGGTTTGACATCGGGGTCGGTTAATAAGAAAGCTGTGCATACTCATCGTTGATATTATATATATGTATATCATTGCAACGGCACTTTTGTATAGAATTGGATGATGAGGAATAAAGAGGAATTGCACAATAAGGAATTTCAATAAAGATAAATTGAGCAATAGCGGTTATTTAGCATATAGAAGAGCGCATTGTTTAAATATATTTTGTGACAATAACAACATTAATGATATCAGACCCTCAGATAACTGCATTTGCATGGCACAATATATTAAAATGAAATACTTTTCTCAAAAATAAGTTGTAAAGAAACACTGAATTCTGATCTAATATTATTTACCTTTTTTATTTATTTAACATTAAATAGATTCTAACACCTGGTATTTTCCGCAGGATAAACTTATAAACTCAAGTATTTAATCAAAAAAGTACTGCGTGTATAATAATCTTTTAAACAATTTAAATAAAATGCAAAACTGCTTTTGTCACAATATTAAATTGAGACTTAAATATGAGCAAAATTTTATAGTTATTCGTATAAAAATGTATGTTTATTTATATTGTTTGAAATTTTTTTAAGCTATTCTATTAAAAATAACAATTGCTGTACTTAACAAAATAGTGCGTAATTTAAAGCATTAAAAGTAAAATATAAAATATTTTACATAGTTACAGAAAAACATTTCCAAATTTAGCAAGAATTGGAAGGAAATTAAACTGATTTTAATACACAGAAGTAAACTAATTAAAAAATAAAATAACTATTTTATCAAACGTCAATAAAATAACAGTTATTTTTAAAACAAAAGCGAATTGTTTTATAAATATTATAAGATGGATCAAGATGTTTTAGAAGTATTAAAAAAAATTGAAACGTCTCGAAAAAAGAGCATTTATAAATAAAATAAATTAAATTATTTTTAGTTATTCATATTTAAAACAAAGAATGTAATATTGTTTTCAAATGTAAATAAATTCATTTTAATGCATTTCTAGTATGAAAAATTTCATAATAGTTTTTAATCCAAAGGATAATATTCTTCTCACATACAAAAATATAATCTTCTTAGAATAGATATTTTTACAAGTACATACTTAAATAATAATCTTTACTTTTAAAATGGAAAGGAGAAAACAATATACGATAAATTAATTGAAAGTGAAACATCCATATAAATTAAATAATTAAATTGACCCACACATGAAACATTGAACGATAACATGCAATATAATGTCAAATCTTCAAGATATTAAAAAATTAATATCTATTTTCAATAAAACAAATTCAGATACTTGAAAATGAATCATATAATTTTCCAAAATAATGAAATTTCAGCATTTTGGTTTCATTTTTGTCGGCAAATTTTAAATTTAAATCACTGAATTGTTCAAATATTTAGAAATTTGAAAATAAAAGTAAAAAGCTTAATATATCTCCAACAAATAAGATAAATTATAAATTGAAATAGTGGAATTTTTATATTTTTCTGTTCAATAAAAATCTCCTTTAAAATCGTTTTTTGGTACTTACGTATTAACGGTACCTTGGCGACAGACTTGGCGGTTTTTAAGTGTCGCCAATCTTTATTATTTAGAATAAAAATATTTTGAAAGCGTTTTGATTTTAAATGAAGTGTTTCATATATATTTTATTATTTGGAACAAAAATTTTAAGTGTAGATTGGCACCAAATCTGTAGCTGCGGTTGGCGCGTGTGTTCTTTATTGGCGCAACTGTCGCCAAGGTACCGTTAATACGTAAGTACCCGTTTTTTTCCCCTATTGCAAAAGCACTTGATTTTGCACCATTCGCTCCCGTGCATCACAGATGCACGAGATTGGATCATAAAGATGGAATACAAAACAGAACAAAACGGTAGCTCATAGCAATGACAATAATTACATAAAAACTGTGACTGCATAAAGATAAAAGGAAATTTAGTCATTGGATGCCAATTGCATCAACTCTCTAGCCCGCCAATATCTGCTGTATAAGTTTTCTTCATCCAATGAAGAACAACTTGGCAAATGATCTTTGTCCATCTCAGAGTTCTGGTTTCACAATGGACCATAATATATACCAATGCTGTGTATATGCAGCCATGTCCAGTCTCCAGGCGGAAAGTCGCTACTGCGATAGATCTACGGGAGTCTGAGATTTTACAAATCCAAGTTTTAAACTTCTTATAGACACGTGGTTCTTATAATTCTTATAGTCTTATGTGATTCTTGCAGTCTTATAGACATGTGGTTCTTATAATTCTTATAGTCTTATGTGATTCTTACAGTCTTATAGACATGTGGTTCTTATAATTCTTATAGACATGTGGTTCTTATAATTCTTATAGTCTTATGTGATTCTTATAATTCTTATAGTCTTATGTGATTCTTACAGTCTTATAGACATGTGGTTCTTATCATTCTTACAGTCTTATAGACATGTGGTTCTTATAATTCTTATAGTCTTATGATTCTTACAGTCTTATAGACATGTGGTTCTTATAATTCTTACAGTCTTATAGACATGTGTTTCTTATAATTCTGACAGTCTTATAGACATGTGGTTCTTATAATTCTTATAGACATGTGGTTCTTATAATTCTTATAGTCTTATGTGTTTCTTATAATTCTTATAGTTTTATGTGATTATTATAGTTTCATAGACATGTGGTTACACTTCTTATAGACGTGTAGATTTTTTAATTAGAAGATTAAAAAAGAGAAGAAAAAAAAATTGCATACACCAGCGACAAAAAGTCAACCAAACTTTTTCACAATGAAAGAAAAATGGAAATGAATTTTGAAGAATTCAAACGGTGATTCAATTAAACTAGCGAAACATATTAAGCTCAACATACAAAAAAACACCATGTAACATAAATTTAAATATTGAGAATGAACTGTAAATATTTAACTATTTCGTAAATCGATGCGACATATGTAATTATTCAAATTTGATTGAAATAATCCATATATAAATAATAACTAACTGGTTTTAAATTATTTGAATTCATGAAATTTGATGTCTAGTATAAATTCGTCAGATTTTCAAACACAAGCAAATTAGTTTGTAGTTTCATTGATTTAATCTTGCACAACCAGCAATAATTTTTTTATTATCCAAATATCTTTTTTTTATTACCACTTATTTCACAATCAATTCAAATGGAATAAATTTCCTCTAAATTATTTTCCTCTCTTATAAAAATAAATTTTTCTTTATTCGCAGTTTTCATTTCTCGCTAAATGTATGAGTCTTAAGAATTCATTTATTTTCACACTTATTTATTATAAGCATATTTTTGTATTCTTACTATTGAATTTGAACAATTTTATAGAAGGATGCAGCGCATAATAAAATGTCCAGAAACCTGCCAACATGCACATTTTTATCTAGATAGCATAAAGAATAATAATAATAAAAAAAAAAAAATAATAAAAATGTAGCAGTAAGCGCTTTACCTAACTTGTAGTTAATGGAAGAATTACTTCCTTGTTGATATTTTATGATCTTGACTGGATTAACTAAAGGAAATTCCAAAGGCGAAAAGATATGCTAATTTTGCTCACTCACTTAACCCAACCTACTCCTTTATTTTGAAATGAAATTTTGGAAATCTTTTTACAATGTTTCCTAAAAATTAATATAAAAAATAATATAATAAAATAATGTGTAAATAAGTATATATTTTACTTTCTGAATCTTCTCACTTGTATTTTGAGAGCAATTCTTTCAGAAATTGGAATTTTCTTACGATCTTATCTGCATATCACATTGGTGTGGGTATATTGGGTGTGTGGGTCTATTGGTGTGTATGTATAATGGTAATTTATATAGTGAAAAGTAGTAAATTGCCAATGCATAATACGTTTCTACAGTAATTATATGAATTGTAATGATAGGAATTCTGTTTTATTTCCCTCTAAATCTATAACATTTATAAAACGAACAAAAATATTAGAAGAAAGTTTATTTTAATTTTTAAGCCTATATTAATTTCTGGCTTATTTAACCTATACGCATAATACGTTTCTACGGTAATTATATGAATTGTAATAATGGGAATTCTGTTTTATTTCCCTCTAAATCTATAACATTTATAAAACGAACAAAAATATTAGAAAGAAGTTTATTTTAATTTTTAAGCTTATATTAATTTCTGGGTTATTTAACCTATACGCATAATACGTTTCTACGGTAATTATATGAATTGTAATGATGGGAATTCTGTTTTATTTCCCTCTAAATCTATAACATTTATAAAACGAACAAAAATATTAGAAAGAAGTTTATTTTAATTTTTAAGCCTATATTAATTTCTGAGTTATTTAATCTATACGCATAATACGTTTCTACGGTAATTATATGAATTGTAATGATGGGAATTCTGTTTTATTTCCCTCTAAATCTATAACATTTATAAAACGAACAAAAATATTAGAAGAAAGTTTATTTTAATTTTTAAGCCTATATTAATTTCTGGGTTATTTAACCTATACGCATAATACGTTTCTACGGTAATTAAATGGGCTACCATGATAGGAATTCTATTATATTTCCCACTAAATCTATAACATTTATAAAACGAACAAAAATATTAGAAGGAAGTTTATTTTAAATTTCAAACCTATGTTAATTTCTGAGTTATTTAAATTATTTTACATATTTTTTATTAAAATTAATTTCATAAAAAATGGCATTTTTAAAATTTTTTTACTAAATAATTTTTTTGTCAACTAATTAGAAATTTGGCAACAATATACAACAGTAATATTTTACTCCACATAATTTGGCATGGTTTTGTAAATGTTGTAATAGATCAATTATTAAAGATAAGAAGATTCCAAAGTGGTCGAACATAAAATAGGGTTCAATAAATTATATTTTTGAATTATACTAAGAATCAGTAAGGCTTGAATGTATGAAATATTTTTATTCGTTTTCTTACGATTAATAAGCAACGATTCGTACAGGAGAGAATATTTTTTTTAGTTATTTTTATAAATTTAATGGTTTTTTAATTTATCTAATGCAATGCTTTAATATTTAAACATGAAATAAATAATATTAAATAACTTTATTTATTCATTTAAAAAAAAATTGCCAGTCAAGAATTGAAATAGCAAGAATATAACTTTTCGATATTTCTTTAATTAGCTTCTATTTACTTAAAAGTATAGCATCTATAATTATAATAAATATATTATTAAGATATTTAGTTTAATAAAATAACTAAAAATTAATTATAATTTTTACTGTGAGCAATTTTGCAAAAAAAAGTAATAATAATAATAATAATTATTATTATTTTCTTATCAGAATTCTCTTACAAGTATAATTATTTGAATCTATTCAAATACGGTGGAAATTTAAATCTACATGTTTTAACTTTTAAATCATATATCATTCAATTATATATATAATAAGGTATAATATATAATATAATTTACATTATACGGCAAAAAAAGAGATTTTGCTTTGAATAGAATAAATAGCATTTAAGTTGAGTATAGTCCAACATAAATCTTTAGAAAACGATGTAAAAATTGATATTACACAGAAATTGTGGGATGAAAGATTTAAATAGTAAAAATATATGAAATCATTGAATAACGTCACATATATCATCGTCATCACATATTTCGTAGAATTATTAAATGAATGGACTAGATTGCGCGCTTATTCGCGGAAAACAAATAAATATTTAAATACAAGAGAAAAAAAATTAGGAAATCTTTCATGAAATATTCATGGTTCGGCCTCTGCATTGGCCAATTGAAATGTGACTTTTCTATCGAATTGCATTGAATTTAACTCCTCGAGACAGACTACAACAATATTCTAAAAAATAAGCATTAAGTACTGTATAAATAAAATAATAAGACAAAAATATAACGCTCGTGGATTTATAGCACTTTTATCCTTCTTAAAAATATAATTACAATAATACAATTTTCGATCTTTTCTATCATTTTTTTTTATATGAGTATGGAAATCTTTTTTAGGTCCAAAATTTTTATCACAAATCATCGATCATCAAAATGACTACTTCAACAATTACAAAAGAACTTCCACCGCGATGCAAATAGAGGTTATTTTTATATAAAAAAAATTTTCAACATTATTTTTAAATAGCAAAAACACAAAATTTTAAAAATATTCATTCAAAGTTAAGAAGTTTGAAGAATAAAGTTAAAAAGCGTGTATAAATACTAAATTTAAATGTGCATTAAAAAAATCACCAAAATTTCAAAAAATTTTACGAAACAGATATAAATTTTTTATCCTTTATGGGAAAATAATTCTTTATAGACCTTTTTATTATTTTATATATATATATTAATTAATATAATTCCAACTTCAAACAAATTTTAATTGTTTTAATTTTAAATTTAAGCCTATATTTTATGTGAATAGTTCTTGATGATTGTAATACTCATTTAAAAAGCAGAACATTGGACATTGGTCACATTGAACCTGCAGTTATATTATATATTGTAATTATGTTATGTACACATACATAAATACATTATAATGAAATTATTTAGTTATATGAATATTTATATAATTATTTAGTGAATGAAATTATTTAGTTATATATATATATATATATATATATATATATAACTAAATAATTTCATTCTAAAACAAATATTAGTTGTTTTAATTTTAACATTGACAAGAAATCGTCTATATTTTATGTGAATAGTTCTGGATGATTGTAATATTCATTTAGAAAGCAGAACATTGGCCATTGGCCACATTGAACCTCCAGTTATATATAACTAATATGTTATATATAACTAATATGTATATAACTAATATAATTTCATTCTAAAACAAACATTAGTTGTTTTAATTTTAACATTGACAAGAAATCGTCTATATTTTATGTGAATAGTTCTGGATGATTGTAATATTCATTTAGAAAGCAGAACATTGGCCATTGGCCACATTGAACCTCCAGTTATATTATACATATATATATATATATATATATATATATATATATATAACTAATATATATATAACTAATATAATTTCATCCTAAAACAAATATTAGTTGTTTTAATTTTAACATTGACAAGAAATCGTCTATATTTTATGTGAATAATTCTTGATGATTAAAATATTCAGTTAGAAAGCAGAACATTGGCCATTGGCCACATTGAACCTCCAGTTATATTATACATATATATATATATATATATAAACTAATAAACATATATATATATAACTAATAAACATATATATATATAAAACTAATATAATTTCATTCTAAAACAAATATTAGTTGTTTTAATTTTAACATTGACAAGAAATCGTCTATATTTTATGTGAATAGTTCTGGATGATTGTAATATTCATTTAGAAAGCAGAACATTGGCCATTGGCCACATTGAACCTCCAGTTATATATAACTAATATGTTATATATAACTAATATGTATATAACTAATATAATTTCATTCTAAAACAAATATTAGTTGTTTTAATTTTAACATTGACAAGAAATCGTCTATATTTTATGTGAATAATTCTTGATGATTAAAATATTCACTTAGAAAGCTGATTATTGATTATTGGTTACATTGAACCTTCACTATATTATACATTATAATTATTTTATATACATATACATAATATATTATATATATATATATGTATAAAATAAATGTACATATATAATAGCTTTGATGATTTATCAAAGGTAAAATTAAATTTACTAGAGGTCTGTCATATCAAACAGCAATTTTTTCTAAAGTTATTAGAAAAAATATTATTCACAGAATAAAAAAATTCTGCTAATTTAAGGCTATCAATAATGCTAAAAATATAATTTTTTTTTACATGAAAAAAAGTTTTTCTTTGATGGATTAGTTATTGCACATATTTTTTATGTAATCATTATCATAATAAATTCAATTAGCACACTGTGCTGCCATCTATATGAAGAAAAACCAACAAAATAAAAAAAGTTAATTGCGCACTTTTTAATTTGTTGCTGTAAAAAATTAAAGAATGACGCGTATTTATTTCACATACGAGAAATTTTTTTATTATTCAAATAGTTAAAAGTAGAAAGGAATACTGAAGAAATATTTTTCTCTTTATAAAATAAAGTTGTTTCTGGGTTAAATGAACCGGAACCGTTGCTGATTCGACAATACTTCCGTGTCGTATAGGGCATACGCTTATAAAGCAAAAATATTTTTAAAAATACGCGGATGTGTAAATAAACCTTTGTATCATTTATCATGCCGGATCCTTGAAATTTCACACTTAGATTGTTTCTTTTAAAATTTAAATATTTGTTATTTATTTTATTTTATTTATTTATTTATTTATTTTTTTGTATACTTGTTTATATTTTTATAAAATTTTTATCAGCCACGTCACGCTGTTTTTTTTTTAAATCTGTAAATAATTATAGTTATCTTCTGAGTAAGATAATAGATTATCATTTATTATTGGTACTATTTTCAAATAAAATAATATAAAGAACTTTTAAAGCGTTTTTTTTTTTTCTAAATATCTAGAAATTAGTTAATAATTTATAATAAAAAAAGAAATTATTCCTATTTAATTTAATTACAGATTCGAATTTACTTTAAAAAATTATAGTAGATTTTCTGAATTTTTATAATGAAGCTCATAATTATTTTAATTAATTAAAAAAATGAACAGATAGAATAAAAATAGAAAAAATATTCTGCAATTAGTCAATAATTTATAATAAAAAAAAGAAAATTATTTCAATTTAATTTAATTACAGATTCGATTTAGTTAAAAAAATGATAGCAGATTTTTTAAATTTTTGTACTGAAGCTCATAATTATTTTAATTAATTAAAAAACGAATAGATAACATGAAAATACATACGAAATAATCCTAAATTAATTCTTGCAGAGCAAGTTTATGTCAAAACATACTGTGAATTTTAAATAATAAGGCTACTAAACAATATTCATAAACAAACTATTGTGCTACATTGAGAATTCATTTCATAATCTTTCACTTGTACCATTATTTTAAAAATAATTCTTTTCAAGGCAATTAGCATAATTAAAATTTAATTTAACATTAAAAATTGTTAAAATAATGATTTTTTTAAAATGCCAACATAAATATAATTAAAAAAACTTATAATTAATGCACAGACTAAAGAAAAACCTTTTTTTTTTTTGAAGCTGTAGTGATATTAATGAATTGAAATGCAATTGGAAGGAGATAAATTTATGAAAAAAATTAAATCAAATAATTATTTAATAAATATAAATATCGATAACAGTATTCTTTGCTACAAAACAGTAAACTTTTATAAAAATTACTAAAAAACCGCCACGAATTTACAATCGTGACATATTATTAACCATATCTAAAAAGGATATCTTTTGACTTTAATATTATCTCAATCTCTCTATAACTTTGAAACAATAGAATAGTCTTTCATATGTATAAAAAGGTTATTTTCAACAATGAGTAACATAGTTAAAAGCACATCCTGGCAAAAGCATAAGACTGGAATATTTTTTTTTTTAAATTAGGTTCTTTTATGAGGAGAGTTGAGTAGAATTTTATTAAGAAAACTATAAATTAACTTTGAAACACCTGTCACTATTTCCTACTGAATAACAAAGAAACGTTTGAGTAAAATTCACTATATACTTTTGACACAACAACTATATATTTATTTGGTCTTTAAAACTGACTTTTAAGTAGGAAATGTTTTTTTTCCCCCAAACTTTTTAATTTTTATTTTTAAACCTTAAGTATTTATCAGAATTACTTCATTATTTTAGTACTTACATTTACTATCGTTAAGTATTTGTTATTAATTTTTTTAAATTTAAGAACTATTGCTTAATTCTTTTACAACTATATCATATAATCATGAGATATATTAGTTTAATATACGATATATTTAATGAATGATATGATGTAGTAAATATAGTTTATATAACATATTAATTTCTCTTCAAATTATTTTATTATTATGAATGGAATAAATAAACCTTTTGCAATAGTTCTCACTTTTTATTTAATAAAAAGAAATAATTTGAAAATATGCAATTGTTTTGTAATAAAAAATAATGATATTCAATGTAGTTTGAATATTATAGCAATATTGTAATAATATTAAAACAACATTGAATATTATTATTTTTCATTATTTATTTTATGAATATTATTATTTTAGAATATTATGATACTATTTTCATACAATATTATTTATTAATTAAATATTAGTTTAATTATTAAAAAATCATGAGGATTTTTTTTTTTAAATCAAAGGTTGAACCATTGAAAGCTTGAAACTACATTAAATATTATTATTTTAGAATATTATGATACTATCTCCATACAATATTATTTATAAATTAAAGATTAATTTTATTATTTAAAAAACATGAGGATTTTTTTTAAAATAAAAGGTTGAACCATTGAATGGTTGAAACTACAATAAATATTATTATTTATTATAATTTATACATTTTAAGAATATAATTTTTTATTATTTTAGTATATTATGATACTGTATTCATACAAAATTATTTATTAATTAAATACTAGTTTTATTATTAAAAAAACATAAGAATTTGTTTAAAATCAAAGGCTGATTTTAAAGGAATTCATTCATGTATCCAAAAAATATTTAAAAAGTTTAATAATAATAATAACAACAACAAAAAAACTTAGACTAAACTGAAAATATGTTTCTAAAATAAATATAATGGCGAAAAGTTAATATATTAATGAGCGAGATACATTAAATGTATAATAATACGTAATTTTCTTCAATGCAACATTTTCAGTCTTAATAATTTAGTTAACCTTTTCATTTTTTAAAAACATTATTATTAAGAGTTTATAGAAAATACTAATGAAAAGATATTTTTTAAGAAACACGTTTCATTAAAATATTTACATAGGGTTCTTTACTGCTCAAAATTTAACTGCTTTAAAAAAAATGAAATTTTACTGATTTTAAATATGTAAGTTAATACAGATAACTATTTAAATAGGCCAAGTTATTTTAAAAAATTTTGCATGTTGTTCTAAATGTTTAGTAATATTTTAATGTTACAATAAATTTATAATTTTATCAATTTAATAATATACCTGAATCAGAATATTTAACCATAAATTTTATCTATTTTATTGACGTAATTAAAATTTTAATTCAGGAATAAAAATATATATCTAGAAACAACATTTCTTATGTAATTACAGTTGTTGTGAGAATAATCAAAAGTTAAAATTGTATGTTAGTTAAAACAAACATCAATATTTTAAAAATTAAAAAAAAATTAATAAATTTGTTTGCATATAGAATTAATATAAAATAATTTTTAATTCCTATTAAACAACATTTTTTTTCATAAAATTTAGTTTATAATTAGAAAGGTTGGAGTTACTGACATTTTTTTAAAAACGAACAGTAGTTACTGACATTTTTTAAAAAATGAACAGTAATTCATATTAATAACATAATGTTTTAAATATTTTCAGGAAAATTATGATAAAAGCATGATATTAAATACTTTTTTCCTAAATTCTGTTGGTGAATAATTAAACAATTTTAATTAAGCATAAATTGAAAGGACTTTTTTTAATGATATAAAGCATAACTTACAAGTAAACAACTTTAATTAATAAAGAGATAAATAAATACTAAATTTTGTACAAAACTAAACAAATCTGCATAATGAACAAAATTTTTAACTATCTAGTTCATATTATAATTTTATTTATTTTTATTATTTTATTTAGTTTTTTTTTTTTATTAAATCATAATTTTTTTAATAGTTTTCTTTTTAATTTTTTTTTGCACGCATTTTCTGATTTCAATCATAATGTGTGATTGTAACTTGCTTATTTATAAGAGAGAGAATGTAGCAAAGATGATATAGCTATTAGTCAAAAATGAAAATTATCTTTTAAAAAAATGTAACTGTAGTATTATAAAATAAAATTTAAGAGACTAATTAAAAGAAATTATTTTGATTATTTATGTATCACTTAAACTATTATTACAACGAAACAAACATTTTCTGAATTTATTAATGTGATAAGAAATATTGTCTTCATAAACTCATCTTATATTCTCGTAATTATATTTCCAATGTCTTAAAACAATAAAAAATTTCATTAAAAATGCACGATTATTTTAAGCTCCAATATATAATTTTTTTTTGGGGGATGTAACATGATATAAAAAGTCGTAGCTGTTGATTATTATGCAGCATTTTGTAGTCGTATTATTTCAATATCTCAATTCATTTTAAAACTAAAATTATATAATTCTAAAACAAAAGATTTCACAAATCTAGTAATTACATAGTTTACGAATTATTAAAGTAATATATAGCTTACACTTTTTATTTATGTTTAATATGCAAAGGTTCCATATAAATTATTATGATACAATGACTTAAAATATACCAGAATTTATGATATGAGTACCTATCCACGTAGCTAAATTTTTCAAAGATATAAATTCCTACTTTAAACAAAAAAAAAAAAAAAACACCTTGCCAACTAAAAGTTTATAGTATAAACTGTCATTTAACATCAAGGAATATATTTTTTAAATTTAATAAATTAGATATATGTGTTTCTTTTTATTTATTTATGAAAACTTAGAAATGTTTTAAAATCTTCGTTTGTATGTCGAAATCGGAAAAGAGCTATTCTGTTGTATCCATTTGCGAAGGACAACACCCAGTATGTGAATAGTGGCAAAGAAAAGCTCCTTACCTTTGGGTGGTTTAAAAGCAGACGGTTTCGGCGAAGGTGCTACGAGGGACGGGCAATTAGGGGACTGTTGTTGTTGCTGTTGCACCGCACTGGGCACCATGGCCTGCGCGAGAAAGCTCCCTGTCAGCCCAAGTTTCGCATCCTGTTCCTGCGCCCTTCTCAGGGCTACCTGGGCTGCCATCACTCTCTGTCTCTCCACAATCAACACGCACTTGTTACAATCGCACAGCCTGGAACTCGCAGTACCGTTTGTGTGCCTTGACATCGTTCAGGCGACCGTGATTCCTACATCTGGCACATTTCGGATTCCTCTTCTTGTCCTTCTCTGTGGCGAGTCCCTGTCCCTCCACCACCTGGTTCCCGTTCATGTCCAGGGGTGACGACGACAAGGGGTCCTCTTCGTACTCCGAGTCTTCCTCCTCCTCCTGCTGTTGTTGTTGAGGTGCTGGCGGCACCTCCTGCTTCACTTGCCTCCTCTCCTTCAACTTCAATTTCATCGACAATTCCCTCGACTTTTTCACCAAGTCCGCCTTCATTTCGTATTTGGTGCTCAAAAACCGACTTGCCAGTCACGTGACTCGCGGGACATCTAGCGGAGCTGGTTTTAATTCTCGCAGTGATCGAAACCTCCGTCGATAGATGGCGGTGCGCACCCCTTTCCAAGATGATTTGACAGCTTGCACCACACCACAATGGGAAACCATCTCTCTCTCGGACCGCGCGTAGTTCACATCGTGTGCACATATGCGCGCACCACAAACTCAACTCTCTTGTTGTTGATGTTGATGTCGTCTCTCTATTGTCTCGTTCGATCGCTGCACCCCAGTCAGTATCTGGGAAAAGAGTGTTATGCTCTCTCTTAGCAGTGTTTTGGTTTGTTGTTTTTTTATTGAGTTCCCCCTTTGGCGCGCGCCGAAGAGTTATTGATGGCGAGGAGCGAGTATTCCCTCGGCGCTATGCTCATAACGGCAAGAGATGAAATGACGGGGAGTCAGGTGTGTGTGTTGGCGCTCTTGTTATCGGCCAGCGAGCGTTCGTTTCCATGCGCCACCGTTGACGCAACCACATCTCGTGTTTTGTACCCAAAGCGCGCGGTCATTTCGCTTCCAGCCGTTCGAGTGTCGCGAAACGCGGCTGAGCTTTGGCGAATTTGCCGTCACTTCTTTAAGGGAGGAATCGCTAGGTGGGTTTGCTATATGTGGAAGATTATTTTTACTTTTATGATTTGAAAATTTTTTTTTTTTAATAACCATAGCTGTCATTCGCACCAATATCTCCTATTTTAAGATATTTTTTCCATCATTTTTCTTGTTTATTTTTTATTGTACCTACTTTACATTACCCATTTTTTGTTCTAGAATTACATGTTTTTTTTAATACTATTTTTACAATCGGTTTTGACAGTGTTTCTTCATTGATTTTAATTTTTTTGTACGTGGAAGGATATTGAAATTCGGTGTTTTCTAATAGTGATATTTAATTAATAATTATTTATCATGTGACAGACAGTTTGTTTTTTGGAGGAGGGATTTGTAAAACAATATTAGTACAAAATATATATCGATAAAAACGCAAAAAAAACATACGTCTTGATTATTGAATAAGAAACTAATATTTCAGAATTTAGTTTGGTAATAATATTGAACTTTTATTTGATATTATCTTTCGCGTTTTGTTTAGTTTAAATCAATTACAATTATTTCATATTACTAATATTCATTTGTAAAATTCTTTGTAAGAGAAAAGTTTCAAATTTTAGAGAAATTCGATTGTTTTGATAAGATCATTTGCATTTTATTTTTAAAATCGCTGACTGAGAAGACAAAATGATTAATACTATTATGTATAAATATATCAGAAATTGTAAACAAAAAAATGAAAATCAAACATTAATATAAAGATCAAAGTATGATCACAATTTAACAATATTGTGCCATGCAAAAGTAAGTTATTAGAGTATAATCACAGTAGAAAGTATATTTCACTCAGAAAAAATTTAGTTAAGTTTTTACGATTTAAAATGTCCCCCAACTTTCACTATATACATGAATTAATCAACGATGAGTGCACAAAGCTAATTTTATATTGAAATAAATATTATACACTAAAAAAATTTTTTTTTCTTTAGAAACTTTTTAGAATAATAAGAAATTTTTTAAGGAAAAAAAAAACGAAGGAAGTTTTACAGCAAAATATGCAGACATTTTACATTAAAAACATTAATTTTTTTAGAGAAGTTTTAACGATATTTTAAAACCTTATTTGTCAATTATAACATTTTCTTTCAAGGAAATTATTAGTTTGTCTCATTAAATTACTTCACACAATTTTAATAAGATTTTTTTTAAAATTTCTTCCAACAATTATAATTTTAATAAATTTACTTTTAAAAAATGGGTTAAATTAATTAACAATTTTTTTTTAAAAGTTTTTTTAGAACATGTGAATTTTTCATATTCATGCAAATTAGTGTTTTTAAAAACATCATTGAAATTAAATTTAATTATTTGCACTTTTAATTACTAGAAGTAAGATAGTGCAATAAATAAAAATAAGTGCATAAATAATATTATCTACAGTAAAAAAATGTTACTACAGAATATAAAAGAAAAATAGAAATTACAATTCAATTCATAAACAAAAAAGAAATGAATCTAAAAGAACACTACCTACCTTTATATATTTTGTAAAGACAAGTTTGAACTATTCAAATTACAACAACTATTCAAATTAAAAATAATTCAAATTAAGTCGAATTAATTTTAATCGACAACTATTCAAATTAATTTACTATAAATAACATACAGAAACAAATCAGTCAAAAATTTCAAAAATAAACAAGCATGGCTACTTACTTTGAGCAGAAGTCAATTCTGGATATATATGTTCAGAAGATGTATTCTCATATTCCTCGGAAGAAGGCTGTAGGGGGACTCTGTTCAGAGCCACCTGTTTGGCCATCACTATTTGGCGTTGCTGCACGAGTGTACATTTTTCACAGGGACAGTCACGATATGGGCATTTGTTCTTGTGGCCTTTCAGAAGAACAGATTTGTTGTGATTTCTACATCGAGCACATGTCGGGGTTCGTTTTTTTTCTTCAGGCCCTTCCTGATCGGCAACATTAGAGGCCAAAGGATACAGCATTTGGGAAGGGCAAGGATCGGCACGTGAGTTCTCTTGGGTCTTTGGTTTAGACTGGTGACCCTCACTTGGACGTCGCTTAGTAGGGTCCCTTTTAGGCTGTCTCTCGTCACTGGAGTAAATTTCAATCTCAGGATCATCGCGAGACTCCTCTGGAGAAGCCATGTTACTTCCCGACATATTACCGTGATTGCTACATTTTGCATATTTTTCATTTTGTGATGATGCATTTGAGTCTTGCGAGGCATCAGGTTTCGAATTTTCGAACTCGGAGTGATGCTGGTAAGTGATGCTCTGGTTTTCACTGTTTTCTTCAGATGAGGCAATGCTCCATCTCTGTTTCTTATCGTGAGGCTTGCGCATTAAATATTCCTCAAAGTCTGGCGCATCCCTGTAGGTGTCCTGGTTCTTGTCTGCTTGCAGTTGCACTTCACATTCTGCTGCCACGGTTACGCTATTAATAACGTTCCCACTTGCATTGTCAATTTCAGATGCTTTATTTACACTACTATACTTCTTAGCTTCCCTTCTTTGATTCGAATCGTTAATGCTTTGCATTGATGTCTCACTGTATTGAAGATTGCTGTCAACAGGACGACCAGGATTTTCACCAATCTTTTCAGACGACTTAAAGTCAAATTCTGAAGTGCTCCTATGCCTGACAACCTTTTTGCTTGGCGGTAATTCTTCCTCGTAGTACTTTCTTTTCTCTTTCGGACTTGGTTCTCGATATTGTTGAGGACGTGTCAAAGAGGTGTTGCTACAACCTTCTGCAGCAGATGCATTTTTGAATTCTGAATCTTTACCGTAATTACTAAATCTTGCATAATTTATTTGCCGAGATGACTCGTTAATGACATACTCATTAGCAACAGCAGGATCCTCTAGAGATCCTTTTGCATACTGGGTATTAACAGGACGAGGTCCAGGCAAAAGATTGGCTCTTTCAGAAAGTTTATCATAGATCACCGATACTTCCCTATAATGCCCGCTTCGAGCATAGGCTGGGGCATGCAAAGGATTACTATTATAGTCCCTTGGCAAAGGAGGGGAAACGTGAACAGCAGGTGGGGACGTGTATGAGTACACTGGCCTGTAATGTTGTCTCATCTCTTCTGGTACTGGCCTTGCACCATTCATCATGGGAACCGGATGGTATTTCCTGTCCTGATCCAAAAAGGAATCGGGAACAAACGATGGCTGGGACCTCTGCATTTGCGTTTGAACGGAGAGATTTAAATTAAATCGAACTTCTTCTGGTACAGGTCTGGAGCCATTTAGGACAGGCACTGGCTGATAATGAGTCTCCGAAAAAGAGGCACGCGGATCGAAGGGTGGCTCCGATTTGAAGTCTCCCATCGAAGCAGATCTATTGGCACTCGAGCGCACCTCTCCTTTTCGCCCATCCTCTTCTGGAGAGAGCCCCACGACGTCAATCTCTTCCTCACTTAGCAGGCTGGGGGTGTAGTTCTCCTCCCTCTTTGCCGATCCCAAGAAGTGTTCACTGTGCGCTTCCATGGCTCGGCAAAAGCGCTGCCTCCTCAGCACGATGTCCGATTTCATGAGTTTTGTTTTCCTCCGAAACACGTGGTTTTCACCGAACGGGGGGTGGAAAAAGAACAACAACAGCAGCGGCTGACGACACCGCGGAAATCGTTTGGCGGTTGTCTGTAGAGTGGCGTTCTTATTCGTAGAAAAAAAAAATAATAAAAAAGGGTGTCAAGCATCAAGTCAAAACGTGTGAATTTTTTTTTCCCCCAGCGATAGAGACCGAACTCGCACCACGACCAAGTTGAAGCAGTCGCTTCTCCGCCGGCTAGCAGCGGAGTGAAGATCCACGTTTAGGAGGAGGTTTTCATTGACCGGAGTTGGTGCCCAGCGCCGCCGCCGTCACTAGACGATAACAACCAAGTGTATCTCTTTTTGATACTTATTCGGTGGTATGTTTCAAACACGGTTTCGCTCGCCAAGGTGCACTTTCTTTTCCCGCGCCGCTCAAGGGTTATTAGCAGCTGCGGTTTTAATAAACAGGAACTCGATACAGTCGCAGACGTCTGGTTTCGAATCGCGATGAACTCCCAACAAAAAGGTTATGCACATAAGGGCTTTTTAAGTCTGTCGTTTTACAGAAGCGAATCTTCAAATTATACTGCATCGAATTACTTTCTATAATTAACTTATATACCATACTTTCTATTATTAACTTAATATTATACTTTCTATTTATTACAATTAACGATGACAGGTAAATGTTGCAAATCTCGCAAATAAACAATGACAAATCCTCGCATTTCATTTTTCTGGATTTAAAAACTAATGTTTTGCTTCCATACTTGTTATAATAAATGAAATATTATTTTGTTACTAAAACAAATGATTATGCATTTCATGCATTTTTTTGCATGATTTAAGACGTGAAATAAATGGCAATTAAAGACAGAAAGCTTATATTTTTTTTGGTGAAATCTATAGCATTTTGCGTTAAGCAATTATATTATGTTATTAAGTAGGTAAATATTTTATCACATGCCGATTTCGAGGTACGCATGTTAGACCATGTTTAATTAAACGATATTTATATCGCAGCTTAAAATTATATTATATAAAAATAAATTATGCTACAGATCCACCAAATAAACAATGACAAACCCTCGCATTTCATTTTTCTGGATTTTAAAACCAATGTTTTGCTTCCATACTTGTTATAATAAATGAAACATTATTTTGTTATTAAAATACATGATTATGCATTACAATAATTTTTTGTATCATTTGAGACGTGGAAATAAATGTGAATTAGAGACAAAAAGGTTATATTTTTTTGGTGAAATCTATAGCATTTTGCGTTAAGTAATTAAATTATGTTATTAAGCAGGAAAATAATTTATTAAATGCCGATTTCTAGTTACGAATGTCAGATCATATTTAATTAAACGATATTTATATCGCAGTTTAAAATTTTATTATATAAAAATAAATTATGCTGCAGATCCACCAAATAAACAATGACAACCCTCGCATTTCCTTTTTAAACTAATATTTTGCTTCTATGCTTGCTACGATGATAAATGAAGCATATTAGTTTGTCATTAAAACAAATGATTAAGCATTACAAGCATTTTTTTGTATGATTTGAGACGTAAAATAAATGGGAATTAGAAACAAAAAGCTTATATTTTTTTGGTGAAATCTATAGCATTTTGAGTTAAGCAATTAAATTATGTTATTAAGCAGGAAAATAATTTATTAAATGCCGATTACGAGTTACGAACGTCAGACCATGTTTAATTAAACGATGTTTATATCGCAGATTAAAATTATATTATATAAAAATAAATTATGCTACAGATCCACCAAATAAACAATGACAGCCCTCACATTTCATTTTTAAACTAATATTTTGCTTCTATGCTTGCTACGATGATAAATGAAGCATATTAGTTTGTCATTAAAACAAATGATTAAGCATTACAAGCATTTTTTTGTATGATTTGAGACGTAAAATAAATGGGAATTAGAAACAAAAAGCTTATATTTTTTTGGTGAAATCTATAGCATTTTGAGTTAAGCAATTAAATTATGTTATTAAGCAGGAAAATAATTTATTAAATGCCGATTACGAGTTACGAACGTCAGACCATGTTTAATTAAACGATGTTTATATCGCAGATTAAAATTATATTATATAAAAATAAATTATGCTACAGATCCACCAAATAAACAATGACAGCCCTCACATTTCATTTTTAAACTAATATTTTGCTTCTATGCTTGCTACGATGATAAATGAAGCATATTAGTTTGTCATTAAAACAAATGATTAAGCATTACAAGCATTTCTTTGTATGATTTGAGACGTAAAATAAATGGGAATTAGAAACAAAAAGCTTATATTTTTTTTGGTGAAATCTATAGCATTTTGAGTTAAGCAATTAAATTATGTTATTAAGCAGGAAAATAATTTATTAAATGCCGATTACGAGTTACGAACGTCAGACCATGTTTAATTAAACGATGTTTATATCGCAGATTAAAATTATATTATATAAAAATAAATTATGCTACAGATCCACCAAATAAACAATGACAGCCCTCGCATTTCATTTTTAAACTAATATTTTGCTTCTATGCTTGCTACGATGATAAATGAAGTATATTAGTTTGTCATTAAAACAAATGATTAAGCATTACAAGCATTTTTTTGTATGATTTGAGACGTAAAATAAATGGGAATTAGAGATACAAAGTATATATTTTTTGGGAAATTTATAGCATTTTGGATTAAGTAATAAGTTATGTTATTAAGCAGGACAATATTTTATCAAATGCTGATTTCGAGGTACGCATGTCAGACTATGTTTAATTAAACGATGTTTATATCGCAGATTAAAATTATACTTAGTAAAATATAATCAAACGATACTTATATAATTGAATTAAAAAAAGTATTGTTAAGCTATTGTTAAGAAGTGATTATTAAAGTATTATTAAAATATCGTTATATTAATATATTGTTTTATTAAGATGTTGTTAAAATGTGGTTATTAAAGTATTGTTAAGATGCGATTATTAAGGTATTGTTAAAATATCGCTATATTAATATATTGTTTTATTAAGGTATTGTTAAGATGTGATTATAAATGTATTGTTAAAATATCGTTATATTAACATATTGTTTTATTAAGCTATTATTAAAATATCGTTATATTTAATATATTGTTTTATTAAAATATTGTTAAGGTATGATTTTTTTATACGAAGTATTATTTTAAAAGAACATTGTTTTGCGACAAATACGCTTCTTATGAAAAATTGTATTTTTTTTTTTTTTTTATTTCAATAAAAAAATAAGCAATTAGAATTTCCTGAATTTTGCTTTTAAACTAGATAAAGTATTCAAAGAAAAAGATTCGATTCTTTATTATGTATATCGAATAAGAAATGTATTAAATTGTTTACTTAAAATAAATAACAAGACTAAATTTTATACTTAAAAATGAGGAACTGCATTAATAAATAAACAATAAAATTCTCTTATTCATAGCTGCAATAATTTTCCTTTAAGGATATTTTTAAAAATTTGTTTTCAGAAAATATAAAAATAATTGCAAATAGTAAAAAAAAGGATACATCAATTTATCATTTTCTTATTTTTTTAATTGTCAGTTTCCCTTTTTTTTAAAAAATTTGCAAGATAAAAAAAAAGCTTACTTTCATTGTATAGGAAGTTTTAAAAATATTTTCTATATTTACATACGATTATAAATAATGATAAAACTAATAAATATTAATTTAGATGATAATTTTAAACTTTTTTTTTTTTTTTTCATCATAAGAAAAATTTAACCACATTTATGAAAAAAACATCGATATACATTGGTTATATACATAACCTTTTATGCGTAATAAATGTATAAGTATGACCCTCGTATTTTGATTTCAATAAATATTAATATTTTTTTGCTTTGGTAAGTTTCTACAAAGGAAACATATTTGAATAAAAATTTAAAATCAGAAAAATTACGTGAAGAAAATTTTTAACCGAATATATAATTCACAAGAATCGATTCTTTCGTGTTTCTACATACTTAAAGCACCTACAATGAAAAAAAAAAAAAGGTCTAATAATAGTGTAAAATTCCATTGTACATAGAACATTTATTTTTTATTTCATCAAAGTATTACATTCTATGCAGCTTTCTTTTTTTCATTAATCATAGTCATATTAACCGGCAGAATAAAAATTTACTTCATATACTTTATTTTATAATTATACTTATTTAATTTTGTCTTAAATTTAAGGATCGCTCTAACAAAATTAAAAAATAAATTTAATAAAAATTAAAAATAAACTATAAGTTATAAAAAGTTGAACGTGTTAATCTGAACAGAGATAAAAAATATTTTAATATATGATCTTTAAAAATCGAATACACGTTTTATATAGTAAAAGTAAACTGAATTTTTCCAGTTTTCTAAAATATATAGTACATTTCAGGGGTAGAAATGAAGCCAGGCATGTGAATAAACGTTTCAAAGTAAAGCGCTTATGCTTAAGTTTTAAAAAAGTATTATTACACATTCATCAAACAAAAGTGAAATATCCGAATTTTTAAATTTTCGTGATAGTAAGATTAAAAATATCTTTGAAAAAAGGATTTGAATTTAAAAAATAACTTTCGAGCATACAATGTTTAAATAATATATAAAATCTAATATACAAACAAGAACATTATTTTGCAACAAATACGTTTCTTAAGAAAAATTTTATTTTTTATTTAATTAAAAAAATAAATAATTTGAATTTTCTGAATTTTTTTATAAGGTATTCAACGAAAAAGATTCAATTTTTTTCACATATATAGCTTTTAAATGATGACAAACGCTAACTTATAAAGTGAATTTATAAAATGTATGTTATTATATAAATTAAAAAATTCTAGCTTTGCTTATAAAATGTGAAAAAAACTATTTAATATCTTATTTACCAAAAAATATCTTATTTACCAAATATCTTATTTACCAAATATCTTATTTACCTTATTTATCAAAAATCGCATTCACTTTTATTGTAAATATTTACAAAGAACCCATTGTTCAATCAATCTATGAATTCAACTCCGTCGCAACTTTTCTTAGTAAAATCATCTTTCATATACAAAATAAATAAATAAAGTATTTTCAGAATAATAAAATCATTTAAAATACTCTATCTATATACTATTTTTTTTAGAAGGAAAAAAGTCACCAAAAAAAGGTTTTCATGGTTTTTAAATTTAAACTAAGTAAAAATTAATGTACAACAAAGTAAGAAATTTTCTTTTCTAATTTTTAAATTAAAACCATGTCGTTTATTTTTAAATCCTCATTTAATAAATTCATTAAAAATGCAACATTATGATCTATGTAATGAGGGGCTTGAATAGCAGAGCGGCTAACGCTCTGGCCCTCGGTACCACAGATTTCGAGTTCAAGTCCCAGCGGTGCCGTGGATGTTTGTAGTGGTTCGGAATCCACTTTAAACCGTAGGTCCCGGTCTAATAGGAATGTTACTCCGCGTCCCCTGGTTAATGCAAAGCGAGTAACGTCTGTGCAGCGCTTGCCTTAAAGCATCTAAGACAGCTGTCTAAGTGTTTGCCGACTGCATTAGAAAAAAAGCATGATCTAGGTAATGCATCAAATACATCGCTCTTTTCCTGTATCTCAAAACACATACGAAGGATAAACTTTCTGTATGTAGGCTTAAAATGTAACAATAATTCTCCTCTCCCCAACAATAAAAAATAAATAAAAGTAAGTAAATTTACTATTTTTTCAATACATTATTCACTTTCATGATTTGAAATGAAAAACTTCTTCACCAAATGATTAATTTCGCTTTTGGTTTTTTACTCAATATATGTTTATCATGGCTTGTAAAATGCGATCAATCTTGTATTAAAAAGTAATATTTTAAGAGAGATGCAATTGTAAATGAATATAGCGTCACACAAAATTTAGCTATACGTAATTGCAATATCCGCCTAAACACAAACGTTTTTCATCAATCAGTGTCCAGAACACAGGTTTGAATTTGTTGGTAGCATCTGTCGCAGTCACTGTTTTCAGAAACGACAATGACACGATAGCGATGTAGACAGCACGTGCAAACATCTTCAATCGACACTCAAACTGCTTGGTGGGTGTTTAAAAAAAGGGTGGGCAACTTTAACATTCTTTTTCATCTGATATACAAACAAAAAGGATTATTTTAAATTTACTTATGGTAATGTAATTTCTATCTGCAAGATAAACATTGCAACAAGAAGATAAGAAGAATAAATTATAAAAAATATTTTATAATTTAATTTGTATATATTTTTTTTTAACAAAACGTAGCATTAATAGCAATTTTCTTACGAACTTAACTTTCCCATGAGAATCAAGGGGCATATTGATTTTCATTTATGAAACATTCAGTAGTTATGTTCATGAGTGGTGTAATTTTTATATAGTATTGATGACCTAATTCCCAATAATTTTTCGTTTTAATTCTGCATTTAGGAATAGATTAAACGAAATTTTGATTTACGCCTTCCAAAATTTGTGACCTTTGAAGTTTTTCACATATACAGTTATGGAATAGAAAGGGAAATTTGCTTTAATAAATAGCTTTTTTAATTGCATTGACCTATATTTTTATCTCATTTGGTGACACACAAAGGTGTGGTTTAGGTGCTATTCAATATCAGAAATACAAAAAAGTAATCAGTAAATCTGCAGTAATTCCGGATTTTAATTATTAATCATTAAATAATAATAATATGTTACTAATAATTTAATTCAAATCGTATAAAACATGTTATATATATATATATATATATATATATATGTGTGTATGTGCTTTTAAATATTATTTTAAATCTGGCGTTCTTATATGAAAGAGAGGGAGAAAGAAATACAAATTTAAGGCACAACACAAATAAAGTACCATTCATGAGAATGATGCACTATGATTGATTCTTTACTTCGAATGATACTTTATATTCCGATTTTTAAAATATTTATAAGCCGATAAGTACTTCATCTAAAGGAGTTCTTGTATGTGTGTGTGTCAAAAAAAAAAAAAATAAAAAATATTATTATTTTTAAAAATAAAATTTATTTATTTTTGTTCTTTATTATTGTATAATAAAAATTTAAATGGATATCATTTTCAGTTGATACATAATCTGCTGATTCATAATATCTAAATGCAACTTTTAAGAGATAACAGACATTTGTTTCAGTTTATACTTAGTATTAAATGATTTAAGCAAATAGTTGTTAAAATACCATCTTTTTATTTTTAAAATATTTTTCTGGTAAATGGGATTTTATTCTTTACTTTTTAATTAAAAATGACTTAAAATAAAATTTCAATGCATACTTATTTGAAAATATGAAGGTATCTATTAAATAATAGCGTGTAATTTCTAAAAGGTATGACGCAGGAAATTTTTTACAATCTTGATTTCATAAAGATACATTTTAGTAAAAGTTGAATGGCAAGAAAAGGATAAATAAAATAATACTAACCTTGCAGTAATTCCAATTCCTGTTCCAATTTCGGATTATATTTTTGCAATCATTCAATTAAATTTTTAAAATGACAAAACCTGTTGAAAATGCTGCAAATAATACCTGTTCTAATTATAAATGTTTTGGAAAGCTTTTTAATCATTAATAAAAAAAATATTAAGACGACACCTACTTTTTGACAACCTGTCGATTGGCACACACTTGTCACATCGCATTCCAATCATAAACAAACTCACCTGGAGGACTCTCGAGATATCCTGGACTTCCAAAACGATTTCTGATGACTAACTCTTGCTCTGGCATGTCCTCTGTCTCTTTGGTATTGAAATCGAAGAAAGGTTTGGGTGGCAATCGTTCGATAATGTCCCTCAGTGTCCTCCTGGAGTCGAGTCGGCGATTGATCTGCGTCTTGACTGCCATGCATTTCCTGCAGCATGTCATGAAGACGCAGAGCCTGCACCTGCACTTGTCGTTGGGGCATGGCTTGTGGTGCTCCAGGTCGAGCTTCTTACCGTGGAATCTGCATTTTGCACACTGGGGCTTCTTCCGGTCACTGTCGATCTTCGACTGACTGTCAGCCTTCCTCATGGTGTGTGTCTCTGGCAATTGTGTGTCAATCCCTCCGTGTGTGGAGCAGTCGCGCTGGAGGCATCCCGTGGCTTTTGTCCAACACTCCTGGAGCGCAAAAAACTGAGTCACTGTGCTGTGTCTCTCTAAACAGTCGAGATTTATTCTGCCAGATGGCATCAGCAGTGTCGTTGTTGCTATCATCTCGTTGGTATTCAGAATTTCTGCACGCTTTAATTATTCTTAGAAAGCTAAAGTCTTTAAAGCAGATCTTGTTGGTATTCAGAATTTCTGCAACACTCCTGGAGCGCAAAATTTAATGGATAAAATTAAATTAAATTTTGGACCGCAAAATTTAATTAGTTTAAATAAATTTTGGACTTTAATTGTTCTTAGAAATCTAAAAAGTCTTTAAAATCAGATCTTGTTGGTATTCAGAATTTCTGTACACTTTAATTATTCTTAGAAATCTAAAAAAAAATCCTTAAATAATGATGACAAATTACACCATAAACGAAAATAGGACTCTATATTGACTGTCTTCAGTAAATATATCATAATATTGTTTATTTAAATAAATTTTGTTGAAGAAAATTGGATTGATTAAAACAATAATAATAATAATAATAATAATCCCAGCTATAAATCTAATATGCATTTAAATTTTAAAAAAAAAAATAATTTTGAAAAAATTTAAGGTTTATAATTACATTAAGTGGTCAAATCGTTATGACAACTTACATGTTATTCTTATGGAGAACATCACATCTATTTCATTCTGTAAGAAATTGATGATTTATTGAAAATATTCTTAAAATAAATTCTTTACCTTTCTGAAAATGGGAAATCCTTGATTACATTTCTTTTTAAATAATAATAATAAGTTTAATTTAGATTTTTTTAAAACATTTTTAGAAGAATAATAAAAATATACTTGCATTTTTTAATATTCAGTTTGATTAATATTATTAATTCTTTTCAATCTTCAAAATAATATAATTGTGCAAGATATTCTTTTTGTTCAGTTTATACTCATTTCGATCTGTAGAAAAATGCCAAAGATTTGTTTTGTCCATTTAACATAATTTGTCTTCATTAAGTACTTTTTTTTTCAAACTTCACGCATTTCTTGTCGTAATTAAGAAGTTAGCTTAAGCTATAAATAAATGACAATTTTCTAAATATATAAAGAAACTCACGCATATCTTCTAAAAACATATTTCATCAAGCTAACAGGAGATAATTATAAATTGGAAAACAAATATATTTAATGAATTTTAAAGAAAATTTTTGTACAACAAACGATTTTTTTTTCCATTTCATGTGTTGCCCTATAGAAAAAGGAAATTAACTTAATTTGTTAAACTCCTTATTTTGTAAAAATTCCAACAATAATACTAACAACTATAAAATTCAAAATAATATAATTGGACAAGATATTTTTTTTCAGTTTGTACTCATTTAGATATGTAGAAAAATGCCAAAACTTTGTTTTGTCCATTTAACATAATTTCTTTTCACTAAGTACTTTTTTTTTTCTAACTTCATTTCAACGCATTCATTCAAACTTCATTTCAAACGCATTTTTTGTCGTAATTAAGAAGTTAGCTTAAATTATAAATGACAATTTCCTAAATATATCAAGAAACTCACGTATATATTTCACGTATATAGTACTAAGTACTTTTTTTTCCAAACTTTACATATTTTTGTCGTAATTAGAAAATTAGCTTAAATTTTAAATGATAATAATTTCCTATCACAAAAATAATTATTAAAATTTAGAATAAGCCTTTATTTCATAGCAACAATATGAATATGTATATATTTGCATATGCATATATATGTGTGTGTGTGTGTGTGTGCACGCATACACTCAAGAGCCAAAACATTATGACCACCTGTCACCTTTCACTTTCTTCTGTGTGTGTTCCCATCACACACAGAAGTAAGTGAAAGAATGATTCTTCAGACTCTCCAGCAGCAGTTAAGTACCACTTCCACCTGATCACGTGCCTTCCACGTCATCCAGGCGAGTTCATTGCAAAATGTAGGGGCGGTCATAATGTTTTGGCTCTTGAGTGTATGTGGAAAAAAAATGACTTTACAGAAGCATTATTTTTTTGTAAAAATTTAAATAGAAAAATAAAAACTAATTAAACTATACAAATTTAAACGGCGACAAAAAATTTTTTGCTTTATATATATTATATAATTTTACTGTATGTAGCCATTTAATATGAATTAAATTTATTAAATGTATTCATTATTAGTTATTAGATACATTTTATAATGGTTATGAACGTAAAAATGTAATAAATTTCTAAACCATTTAAGAAGCGATAATTATATGAATAGATAAACGAAATATTTCTTGTGAAACTCTTTTTGCTATTTATGGGAAATTTAAGTAAAAAATTATGTCCTAATATATTTCTCTGAATTAAAGGAACAATGAGTGAGTTTAAGTGAGTTTATTGAAAAGAAATAAAAGAACTGTAATATATATATATATATATATATGGTTTTCTTTTAGTTTATGTTTAACTTTGTGTAATGATAACAAAATGCTAGATTTCCCAGAAAGTCTGCCAGAATAACTGATGATATCGGAAAACGCATTTTATGAAACAATTGTAACTAGAACAAGAGTTTTTTTTAGAGAATATAGTAAGCTTATTGGTGCGTTTATTATTTATATCTTTTCCTTTACAAAATAACCGCATGTGGAATAGTGATGAATGATTTCAGTTGTAAATTATTAAGGATGGGAAATATTATTAAGGATTATTAAATTATTAGTTAAGGATGGGTATTAAGTTTTGAAGAGTTCAAAACCTAACCTAATTAAAAAAAGATTCCATAACGTAATTCGCAAATGAAAACCAATCTAGAGCTATAATTTTAATGCCAGAAAACAGTGTAAATTTGTTGTGTATTAACTATGATAATCACTGTGTACCCCATCATTTGAATGTGGATCTAAACCAGAAAATCAATTAATTATCAACAGAAAATCACAGAGTTTTTTAATTATTATAGAGGAATTAGAATAAATAATTTTTATTACAAATTAAACAGTAATATACCCATATCCATATTAAACAATAATATACCCATATCCATACTAAACAGTAATATACCCATAACCATATAAATTCTACGAACAAGTGTATTACATATCTTTTAAGTTACAATTCACACAATTTATTGAATATGTGATTGAATAAGCATGATAGTCCATAATATTTATAATTTTACTAAAAAATAGTAATATTCATTTTTTATTTACAGTTTAAAAAATCAAAAATTTAACCAAGATAAGAAAGAATATTTTAGAAATATGATGCACATCTTTTTAATTTAAAGTATAATTTACTTTTTTAAAAGTAAAAGTCAGACATACGAAAATTGACGAAATTAAAATATTTTAAAACTGTTTTTTATCAAGGAAATAAAAATTTAGTAAAATGATAAAGTGATAAAGAAAAATGTAACAAGAATTAATAAAATCAATTGTAAAATTAATTCCAATTTTTTAATGATATTTGACTTCGTTAAATGAAACTTGTGATATAAAATTTTACAATCTTTCTTCTTTGATTTATTTCCAGCTGAAATAATATGATATGAAGACACTTAATTTTAAAATAATCAAATTTACGAGCAAAATATGTCATAATAAATTATAGTAATTACTTTTAAATGCCTTATTTTTTCTATAAGGAAAAATGATTTATTTTTAAATAAAAAAAATGTTTTGTAAATTCTTAAATATTTAGAATTATTATATTATTATCAAACTAGGAATCGTTTGAACTCAGTGCTTAGATTTAAAATAATAACGCTTTGAATTTATTTTTATTAAATGATAACTATATGATATTAAATTTTTAGAAAACTACAAAAGTTTATAATAAATCATTATTATATCATCATCAAAAAATGTACGAGCATACGTTATTCCTATTTTTTCTTTTTTTTTCTTTTTTTTCTTTTTTTTTTCTGATTAGCAAAAATAAATAAACTGATCTGAGATTTTTACTGTTCAGTACCAAATGTAATTTTAATTATATATTTACATGTTATATTAATACATTATTTAAATTTATAGAAGAAAAAAAATGGAAAGCACATGAATTATGTTATTGAATTTTATATTCCTGTTATATCAAATACAAACATAAAAAGCAAGAATGGGAATATAACAAAATTCACAAGTAATACTTACTGTTATTTTGCTTATGTGCTAAAATTGAATAAAATATTGGAATAATAAAATATAAACAATATTTAAAAAAATATTTGAGAATCTTCTGTGCATTACTATCACATTCAATTAACTTCCATGCTAATAATTAGTTAATAATTACTTTTGTCATTAATTTCAAATTATGAGTTTATATATAGCATTTATCATATGTGAAAATGTAATTAATTTTTTTTTCTGGTTAGCAAAATAAATTAGCTAATTTCAGATTTTTACTGTTCAGTACCAAAATGTAATTTTAATTATATATTTATATGTTATATTACATATTCGAAAATTACATACATTTACATATTATATTACATGTTATATTACATATTATGAAATTATATATATTTACATGTTGTATATAAGTTAATTTTTGTGTAGTTGAATGCAATGCAAAATGCTTTCTGTTTAAAAAATTTAAGTATTTAATTATTAATCTGAAAACAAGATATGTATAGAATGAAAAATATTTCTATTAAAATATCAAATGATCAATGATCAATTTTTACTGTTCAGTACCAAATATAATTTTAATTATATATTTATATATTATAGCATTACATATATTTACATATTATAACATTACTCATATTTACATGTTATATTACATATTATTAAATTACATGCAATGCAATGCAAAATGCTTTCTGTTAGAAATTTAGGCATTTAATTAGTAATCTGAAAACAAAGATATGAACGATAAACATATCTATCAAATATCAAATTATCAACTAATAACTATAAACAAATATCTATCTATCAACCCAATTTCTATCCTTTAAATATTTCGCAACTATTCAATTCAATGCTAAACCATCCGCTAGACATAACTTTCTTTTTGTGTAGCATACCCATCATAACAACAAGAGAATGAAGGCTGAATCACGAGTGGTAGTACTTCAGTACTTCACAAAAAGGAAAACCCTTATCATTATTCATTCCCGATTTGTCTACCCCACCCTTCCGCAACCGCGCATAAACAAGATAAAAATAAAACTTTTTTCCTGAAATGACTCGAGATATTTAGTCGGAAATGATACAATATATCGTAACGTTTTCTACATTTATACACGGAAATTAGTAATCAAAATTTACTATAGGCAATTTTTTTTTCAAGGTCGCATTTAAGTAACTATAACAGTAGTGACGATTAAAATTTAACTTTCGTTGTTTATTGCAAGGAGGAAAAAACTGTTATATAACAGTAATCATATCTTTTTAGTAAACCCGTACTTTTCATTTTTAAATCATTTTTAGCATTATTTAGCATTTATTTTTGTATGCAATAGGAAATCCTTTTGTAATATATGATTGTATTAGAATAGTATAATTAAATTTGAATTTTTCTACTAATAAAAATTTTCAAAATTACTTTAAAATTGAATTTTTTCTACTTTTAAAAATTAAGAATTTAAAAATTTTATTTATAAATTAAATATTTATGAAGGTAGTATAAACTATTTTTGAAATATTACGCGTTAAAATATTAAATTTTATTTATAAATGAAATATTTATGAAATATTATAAAATGTAAGATATGAAAATTAATTATTATTAATTAAAATAAATAATTAATTAATTAAAATTATTTATGTTGTTCTTTTTTAAGATTTAAAAATATTAAATATTAAAAAAATATAAATATAAAAATACACATATTATTTATGAAATATTATGCTTGTTAAATTATAAAATTTTATTTATAAATGAAATATTTATGAAATATTATAAAATGTATTTATTTTATTTATGTTGTTGATCTTATTTAATATTTAAAAATATTAAATATTAAAAAATATAATTATAAAAATAAAAATAAAATATAAATATTATTTATGAAATATTATAAAATATTTATGAAATATTATGTCTGTTAAATTATAAAAGTTTATTTATAAATGAAATATTATAAAATGCATTATTTATTTATGTTGCTTTTTTTTAATATTTAAAAATATTGACGATTAAATGTATATTTGCCGGTAATTTCATATTATTAAATAAATATACCAACAGGAAAAATCCAAAGTAAATCATATTTATTTAAATGATATGTAATTAACGGTTAATATACATTTAATCGGCAATATTTTTAAATACTATAAAAGAAAAACATAAATAAAATAATACATTTATAATGTTTCATTCATTAATATTTCATTTTATATTATATTTAATATATGTATATATAATATTTCATTTAATAAATATATATATAGATATATGTGTGTGTATGTATAGATACGTAATTTATGATTATTATAGAATTTTAAAATGTTTTACTTACAAGTAACAATTGTAAAGAGCACGCAATTCATATATCATGTTTCCAAACTTGTACTAATACCAACAACTCCGAAACATAGCTACTGAAATGTTAATTTCGACACCAGAAAACGAATTAAAAACATGATAATACTCCCAAAATAAAAACACTTAAAAAACTTTTATTTAGAAAAAAAAAGATACCAATTTCATTAAAAGTTTAGGGTTTATTTATACTCATTTGCAATTAGATTACACAGTACTATTATTAGAGAGGTAGCAACAATTTTTATCATTAATACTATGCCACTAACTTTGTATATTTTACATAAGTAGTTTCGATTTTTATGTGGCGACATAAGCCTTTACATGTACAAATCATGTAGTTCCCCTCTGTTATTTAGTGGAGGTATTTCAACACACAAAAAGCACACAACATAGAATTAACTTCCCAATCAATATTCAAAACCTGGAATATCTAATTTATTTTTGTGCCCAATACTAGATCACGCCAAACGTGGTGACTCATAATAGTGAATCATATACTCCTTTTCACGCAGTTAAGTATAGAATATTCCACTATTAACTATTGAGGCTTTAATGCAAACCTTTCGTGTAAAAAGTTAATGTAAAAGTTTAACAACTGATTCATTTGTAGTTAAAAGAGGAAAATTATATTCTAAAAATAGAAGTGAATACGTGAGCGCAATCAAAATTAGGTGACTAATTGATTGAGAGATAAAAGAAAATGATGTGATTATTAATGTATGAATAATATATTCAGATTTGCTGTCGTCAACTTTTTGAATTTTATGTTAAAAGAAGAATTGTCGATAACACCAATATATCCTGTAATTAATGAAGTCTTTCAACTATATAGTTTAAAAAACTGGTATATATATATGTGTGTGTGTATTAAGTGTGCATGAGTGTATAGTTATCATGTCATTCAAATTAATATTATTATAAATGAAAAAATCGTAATCTAGTTGAATAATTATTAAAAATATTTCTAAATCAGTATCAGTTGGATAATCATTAAATCTCTCATCAATTAAAACAAATAACTCGTATCACTATTAGTGATGTTTGAATTTCGAAGCGATTGAAACATAATTAAGAATTTCGACCTTTTGATTTTAAAATATTGATATTGCTCAAGCAGACAAAAATTAATTTCGAAAAATTAATCTTAAAATTTTAAAATCGACATTCCAATTTCAAAAACATCTTCTATGAACTATTTGTAAAATGACGCGCATAAAATCTTAAATAAATTTGTCATAATTGTTATTCTATAAATTAGCAGATATGAATAACTCATTTATCATAAAGTTTCTTAATATATTGTAATAAATATAGTAATATATTGTAATAAATATAGTAATATATTGTAATAAATATAGTAATATATTGTAATAAATATAGTAATATATTGTAATAAATATAGTAATATATTGTAATAAATATAGTAATATATTGTAATAAATATAGTAATATATTGTAATAAATATAGTAATATATTGTAATAAATATAGTAATATATTGTATCGTAGAAATAATTTAAGTGAAGGTTATAAAATAATTCAGAAAAATTCCAATAGAAGGATGTTCACTACTTTTCAAAATCTCGCTGCAATTGATCATTACGCATCTCTATACATCAGAATAATATATATATATATATATATATATATATATACACACTCAAGAGCCAAAACATTATGACCACCTGTCACCTTTCACTTACTTCTGTGTGTGATGGGAACACACACATTTTTTTTTTTATTAAAACTAATTATTTTACGAATAAAAGAATTCTGAGGCATTGAAATAAGATTGATTCTATTAAAAATTTGTTCTAAAAATTACAATATGCTAGAAAATTATTTACCACAAAATCTGTCAACGATGAAAGCAAAAGATTCATCCTATAACATCACTGATAATAATTTACACTTGGTAATAATACTGCTACATATATATTGTGACACCAGAATGTTTAAGTAATTATTCTAAAAAATAATCTCTCACCGAAAATTAGTTTTACGTAAAACTAAGATGCCTTAATGTATTGATATTGTATTTTTTTTTTTTTTTTTCGTAATATGCTGTTAGAATTTAACGACTCTATATTTGAACAATATTTTTTATGTGTTTATTGTTGTTTTAATTTTTATGGCTTTTTTAATCACTGTAGATTCAAAATGAATAAAAAAAAAAAATATCTTCATTAAAAAAAGATTTATCCCAAAAAAGAAAGTTAACTTACAAATTATGAATAATACGGGGAACCTATTTTTCTCAATCACCTTTAATAATTATAAAATATTTGAATAGGAATAGTTATAAAATTTTGGATATGGAAAGTTGGCTTATAAAAGTTTATACTATTAAAATATGCCCTAAGAGTTAGTTTAAGTGATTTAAATGTTTTTAATCATAAAAAATTACAAAAACTCCGAACAGAATAAACAAATCAATAAGAAAACCAACAAAACTGTGTCATAGAATAAAACGAATAATCGATCAAAAAAGTAAAAAAAAAAGAAAAAAAATGTAGAATATTGAGTATAGAATTTACAACAAAGAAGTTATAGAGTATGTATAATTTCAAAAAATAGTTTAAATAATAATTCATAGAATACATGAAAATGCCATCGAATTTACTATAGAAATATATATATGCATCACAACGATTAAAAAGTTTTTTGAATCTTGCAAATATCCAAATATGGACAAGAGTGTTTATTAAATAGTTCAAAGAATTTTATTGGATATCGCTTCTATAGGAAATATTTTGGCTATCATTCTTTCACTATATAATATTCCATTTATAACGAATTGTTTCTAATTAATTTAAAAAATGTAAATAAATCCATATGCAATGCAAAATATATCCAAACTAAATTTTCTTAAAGTCATAAATTTTCATTTTGTATAATAACTTTTTTTATTTAATAATTTTTATAAATAAAACGTTTATACAAATAGTTCCGGGAATCACAATATTTCATCAATTAATGATCAATCCATTATCAATATTTTCATATAATAATGATCAATCAAGATGCGAATTATTCATAATTATAAAATATGAATAATTTTTAACGAGTTTTAAAAGAAGCGATCAATAGTCTGCGGACATTTCAGCTTATTTCTATAAAAAGAAACAATCTTAACAAAAGAAATTTAATTTTCAACATTTTTTTTAAATACATTTGTATGCATTGTAAATTATGTATAATTAATTTGAGATTATTCGAATAACAACAGAAATTCTTAATTACTCTTTTTTCATATAAAAAACTCAATGCACAAATATACACATTAAATCATTCATTTACTAAATATATCAGTTTGAAATTAATTAAAATCCATTTTTAATTAAATTTTAGCGTCTGAAATAAAATAATAATTCATCTATATAAGTTTAAAAAATAATTCATCTATAAATTTAATACTTAACAAAGAAACTTCTTCTAAAAATATGTTTCATTAAACTAAAAGCAGCTAATAATTATTTAAAATAATTATTAAAAAGAAATTTTAATAAATTTTAAAAAATAATTGATCTATGAAATTAATAAATATATAAAGAACTCACGTATATCTTCTAAAAAACATATTCCATTAAGCTAAAAGCAGACAATTATCCATCGGAACATAAATATGTTTAATAATTTTAAAAGAAAAATTTTTGTACAACAAACGATTTTTTTCCCATCTCATGCATTGCCATAATCGAAAAAGGAAATTAGCTTAATTTGATAAATTCCTTATTTTGTAAAAATTCTAACAATAATAATAATAAATATAAAAACTAATAAAGATAAAAGTATATTAGAAATAAAAAATAATAGGAAATAAAGAATTTAGAATTTATTCAACTAATTATAAAGCGGATTTCTGAAACATGTATAAAGACTTTATTCAAATTTTAGCATCAAAAGTCCAATTTCACCATAGTTTCAGTCAATTAAATTTTATGGAACAAAATGAATATGACAAAATATTTTCTACTTACAATAATGCAAATAAATCCATATGCAATGTAAAATATATCTAAACTAAACTCCTTAGAATAATAAATTATCATTTTGTTTAATAATTTTTTTTATCTAATAATTCGTAAAACAAACGATCATGCGAAATAATTTAATAAATCCTTTAAAAGTAATAATCGTCTGCTAACGAACTAGAGCAAAAAAAAAAAAAAAAAAAAAATGTTTTTAATAAGCCAATTTAATTTTTTAATTAGATGTAATTCTTTTAACTGTTACGTGAACTGAGAATAAAATATCAAACGTATTTAATTTTTTGAAAATTGTTTGTGATGAATTTATTAGAAGCGTAAACCATATAAAAACAAAAACCTAATATTCAAAAAGTGATAGTTTAATTAATATAAACAATGTAACAAATAAATCATTTTTATAAATATGAAAAATAATAAAAGAAAAGGAAAAACACCAAAATTTGTTAATTTTTAAAAAGACACTAATAATCAGTATTGATATTTAAGAAAACATTTTAAAATTTTTTTACAGTAAAGTTTTTAAAAAATTCTCTGAAACATAATAAACATTTTTTAGTTTACATTCATAACAAAAAGAGTTGTTATATAGGTGAATATTATTTCATTTAACTCATAAATGAAATATTATTCCATATTAAAAATATATAACAGAAAATTAAACAAATAATCTGAAAAGAGAAATTGTTATAAAAAAAGTTTCGAGTATAAAAATTATTAAAAATATTTATGATTTAAATGATAATTATTTTTAATAATTTGTTTTTGACTTCAAAGAAGCAATACTTTTGAATATACTATCATTTTAAAAATAAATTACCAGAAAATTTTAGATTTTGTACATTTTTCATTTAATAAAAAATTCATTCAGGAGAAATAAAACACTACATTTTTTTTAATACAAACATCATTTTGAAAAAAAATCTTTTATTATTAAATTCTTTAACCAGTACCATAATATTAAAAATTTAAATTCTATTAAATAATTATTTAACATTCTTCTTCTTAAAAAGACAAATAAATTATAAAAATAAGTTATACGTACTGTATAAAATAAACATAAAGCAGATAATATTCAATTAGACCTAAATTCAATAGAAGCTTGTTTGAATTACATCAGAAACGTTTTGAATTTTTAATTAGATTCAAAATAAATACTTACAAAATTTTTGTTTCATTGTATTCATTTGAGTAATATTTAAAAACCTTTTTAGCAAAATGTTTAATTCATTTTATATATTATCAAAGATTAATTATCGTAATTATTTTCAGCAAGCTTAAAGCACTTTTAATTTTAATAACTTTTTACTTGTTACAAAATTAATTTCCCAAAATAAAATAAAATTATTGTTTCATATCGTAAAAGATAAAAATAGCAAATAAATTTTACTTTTAGGAAATTTTTCGGGTTTTTTTTGTTTTTCGATATTTTATATTTTTGCAATTATAAATATTACGCTATTATTTATTTTATTGAAAATTCTTTTTTAAAAATTATAGGATATTTTATATGAAATAAATAATTGGATAATACAGTATTTCCAGCATAATAAGTGTGCATCGTAATGTATTATAATGTTTGTAATAAGAAAAAACATTTGAATTATAAACTAACAGTTTGCTTAATTTTTTTAGTAGTACAGGTTTTTAATTAAGGTAAAATAATAATTAAATTGAATATTACGAATACGATATATGTTTGTCTGATCTAGACAGAGATATTCTAAAAATGTAAATACACATTAGATAAAAACGATTCAGTATTTTAAACAGACAACTTTCTTTAATATGGAAAGTTGTATTTGAAAAAATATTTCTTAATTACCATCGAAAATTAAACTAAATCGGATGCCAAAATATTCCGGAAATTTATTTAGTCTTAAAAATATTCTTTTTAATTTTATTTCAAAATTTCAAAATATTATATCTGATAAGTCATATCGTATTAAATGGAATAATTTGAACTTTTTTCATATTGGTATCTTTCGAAATTTTTAATTGTTCTTACTTTTTTCTTGCAATTATAAAGATAATCATATATTACTGTGCCGAAAAAGTAAGACAAATTTTTATTTTTTTCAAAAACTCTTTACTTATTCTTTCACATTTATTGCATCTCCTTCAATGTAATCCCCTCCGGACACAATGCACTTATGCCAACGTTTTTTCCAATCCTCAATGCATGCTAAAAAGGATGTTCGCGTCGATTCACGTTGAAACTCATCAATCGACTCAAAACGGTGTCCCCGGAGTGGTCTGTTGAGTTTAGGGAATAGCCAGAAGTCGAGCGGTGCTAAATCAGGCGAATACGGTGGTTGCGGAACGATATAGGTTTCATTTTTGGCGAAAAAGTCACGAAGAATCAGTGAAGTGTGAGCTGGCGCATTATCGTGATGCAAAAACTAAGAGTTGCCTTTATATATATATATATATATATTATATTTTTTACTGTTCTTTAGTGTTTTTACTATTTTTAACTGTTTTTCAACTTTAAATTAGATTTCGAAAAAATATTTTCATAAATTATTCTAAATATTATGTCATAATTAATCGAACATTTATTAACCGATTTAACAAGTATGAACGTACTTATTGTACAAGTACTTTCGTTCTAACGGTAGTGGTAACTCTATGTTCTAATGATTTATAATTATTTGTAAGATTTTAAATGGTAATTGAATATGTAAAATTTGATAATTATTGTTTAAACTTGTCAGATTTTAAATGTTTATAGGATTTGTAAAATTTGTTAGTTATTGTTTAAAGTTGTAAGATTTTAAATTGTTATTGAATTTGTAAAATTTAATAATTATTGTTTAAAGTTGTAGGATTTTAAATGGTTATAGAATTTGTAAAATTTGATAATTATCTTTTGAAGTTGTATGATTATAAATGGTTATTAAATATGTAAAATTTGATCTTTATTGCTTAAAGTTGTAAGATTTTAAGTGGAAATTGAATATGTAAAACTTGATAAATATTGTTTAAAGTTTAAGATTTTAAATGGAAATTGAATATGTAAAATTTGATAATTATTGTTTAAAATTGTAAGGTTTTAAATGGTTATTAAATTTGATAATTATTGTTTAATTATGAGCCATTGTTGATCTTGGTGGAATATGTTCGGATGTCACGATGGTGATGGCCCTCTATAACGTCAAACACGGAAGTCATATGTATTGTTGACTTTGATATGAAATCTTCCATCTAGAAACATATTGAACCATCATCCGATCAATCATTTGATGCAAGAAATGCGGAAAAAGCAACAACAACAAAAAAATCTTTAGATGAAACAATTGGTAGATAGTTGTTGTTGTTGTTTCTTATACCACTTGGTAGACATGGTTGACGGGAAAGGCGGCAGCTTCTGTTTTAATGGAGCATCAGTAGGTTGTTTGGTAGTTTGGACATTGGTAGATATTAAACAAAGCTTTTATGGAAAGAAAACAAATTGGAATGAAAAGACACTTTTGTTCTAACTGAACGACGATTCTTTGGATAAGAAAATAAATTAAAAAGAAACAGTATTATATTTAAAAGTTGAAGTTAAGTGTATTTAACTTCCCGCTAATAAAACTGATTGATGTTGTAAATTCAGAGATAATGATATCCGATGTTGGACATCTCCATTAAACTTTGTTTTCGCCAAAAAAGAATATTGGCAGGAGTTTCCTGCGAGTAGAAATTTAATTAAAGCACGTCGCGGTTCTCAGGTGTTTTGTGTTGTATCTCTTCTTCATTGATGGTCAAGATTTATTTGATGGAGGGGTATTCAGGCTTGCAAAGATAGTTACAGTAGAACCTCTGTAAGTCGTACTTCAAGGGAGACGACAAATAATTCGAGTTATAGAGTTTTCGACTTATGGAGGATTTCGACTTGCGCGGATTTTGTAAGGAAATATTCGACTTGTAGAGATTTAGATTCTATCTAACTTATTTTGAGTTAGAGAGGTAAAATAAATAAGAATTCAAGTTACAGAGATAATAAACATGTTTATTTGCAGCTTAAAAGTTATATTATGTACTGCAATAAAAAATCAAAATAATTCCGAAACAACCTTAACATTAAAAATATTATGTATTAAAAAAGTCAGTTATTATTATAATAATAATAATTATTGTTATTATTTGCTTTAGACTAATCGATCGTTCTCTATCTATATAGCATTATCTAAGCTATAAAGAGCAGAAAATTCTTTTTTTTTTTCCGAGTTGCTATTTCATAAAATTGATTATTCTATTTACTATATGCTCATACGTTGTTTTCTAAGAAACAATGACGTGCATTGTCGGCAAATCCTTAAAGTCAGTAACTCATTTTTCTTCGAGCTATAGAGGTAACTAGTTTGAAATGATCGAGTTGTAAAGGTTGTAAAAATCAAACATTGCTAATGTTCGAGATACAGAGGTCCAATTTTTTTTTCTAGTTACGGAGGGAAAATATATACCAAAATGGCTTGTGGGGATTGACTAATTATTTCGAATTACAGAGGGTTGAAATTTCGAGTCATGGAGGTTTTGGGGCTTGAAGGGAAGGGGACAAAAAATTTTTTCGAGTCGTGGAGGTTTTTCGACTTATTGAGGTTCTACTGTATATCTAAGAGAGCATGTTTGTGAAATTATAGGGCCTATGTCTTATTATACTGTCTAATTAAGGTGGAATTTAGAGATATTTATGTAACGTGGAGAAAAACGACCATTTGTGACATTGTGCACGAGAAGCCAACGTTTGACCCTCATCTCGGAACTTGTCCAGAGTGAGGGGTAAATACAAAAAATTCTTCCCTTAAAACCAATGAGGGCCGAGAGGCGGTCTCCAGGTGAAAGTGCTGACCAATTATTAAGGATTTGGGGGTTAAAAAGGGTGGACCTGAGATAAAAAAAGAAAGGGGGTAATAGTTCTAGAGAATAAGAAGGGAAGAGAACGGAAACGGAGAACATTGCTTTTTCTGAAAAGAGTGGAGATAATTTTTGCGATGGAAAGATGCAAGGTCAGAAAAAAAAGGAGCTGGAAATCCTACAGATAAAATACGGAAACGACTTTTATATGAACTACTACTACTACTGCTACACCACACCACACCACATTACTGTGCATAGAGTTCAGTTGTCCCTATACACTTTGGGAATGATGTGGGTGAGAAGAAGTCTGATTGGACTCTGTGATACTCTATGGTCATAGGAGACCGGGACCTACTGCTTAAAGTGAATTCGAAACCACAACAAACATCCGTACACAGCCGGAATTCGAATTCGAAACTTGTAATACCGAGAGCCAGAGAGCTAGCCACTCGGCCGTGAGGCAACTGTTTATATGAACTGTCTTTATGAACCAGCCAGCAAGTTCCAAGGGAGAGATTTTTCCTGGAGGAAACGATGGACTGGATGGCATAAAGACATACTTGCCAAATATGAACATTCCATCAACTTCCAGAGAAAATGTATCCTCACAGTACAGTTAAACTGGATGGTATTAAGACACTTTTGCAGTCTTCCATGTATCAATGCGTTGAAATGAAAAGTTTGAAGTTTCCCTCAATCTGATGGCCAATTGGCTAGTTTTCTGGCCTTTCGTACCACAGGCTTCAGGTTCGAATCCTGGTGATGGCAGGGATATTTGTGAGTGCTTCGGAATCCACGTTAACCTGTAGGCATAAAGACATACTTGCCAAATATGAACATTCCATCAACTTCCAGAGAAAATGTATCCTCACAGTACAGTTAAACTGGATGGTATTAAGACACTTTTGCAGTCTTCCATGTATCAATGCGTTGAAATGAAAAGTTTGAAGTTTCCCTCAATCTGATGGCCAATTGGCTAGTTTTCTGGCCTTTCGTACCACAGGCTTCAGGTTCGAATCCTGGTGATGGCAGGGATATTTGTGAGTGCTTCGGAATCCACGTTAACCTGTAGGTCCCGGTCTAATTAGCCTAAAGTGTACACAAAATGACCGTTAAGCGACAAACCAAACTTCAATCTGACGTTGATCTCCATGAAGGCCTGTTCCATTGAGAATGGCATGGTGGAATTGAAACACTTTTATTACGAACTGTATACGTGAAATTTTATACTATATTTCATCATCTCAATAGTGATATTGCAAAAGAGCTGAAAATCCAGTCATTTTAGTTTCAAGAGGTTCAGTGGCATACTATAGTATAACGAATCACTTTTGGTTCCCTGGTCCAATATAGTTCAAAGACAGTAATTTACCAACTTCTCAATTTGATCTCGACTTGAAACGAATCTGAAATCAGAAGAAATTCTACAAGAACAGCGTTAAACCATTACTGGTAAAAAACTTGAATTTGAGTGAATTACAAAATTGTCTTCTTGGGCAAAATTGATACGCATCACTGTAAGATTTATTAACAATGCAAAACCAGTGTATTCTAAAATTAAGAGATTTTTAAATTTTCTAGAATTCGATGAAGCTTGTAATTAAATTTCGAAATTCATACAGCAACAGGAACTTAAAGAAGAAGTTATTTTTTAATCAACGAAAGATTTAAACCTAAATTGTAAAATTTTATCATTAAACTTATTTCTAAATTAAATAAATAAATTTAATTAATTTTCTCTTTGGCAATGTCTTCTCTATTTTTCTTAGACTATTTATAACTTAAGCATTAGCTTTTTAATATTCACACAATCCTTTTATTACTTTATTTAATTATATATTCAATGTTAAATTTCATTTTCAGCATTTACATTAATTATTCGAGGTGTCATTTCATAAATTATTAACCATATATATATATATATATATATATGCATTTACTACATACAATTTTGGACATTTTAGACTTTTTTATTTATTTTTTGTTCTAATGCAGCTGGCAAACACTTACAGTTGTCTTGAATGACTTAAGGCAAGCGCTGCACCGACGTTACTCACTTAGCACTACCCAGGAGGTGAATGCAGCTTGAATATAAGGTGCGGAAGCGGAGTAACATTACCCCCGCAACGCTCTACGATCATGTTAGACCGGGATCTACGGTTTAAGGTGGATTCAGAACCCCTACAAACATTCATGGCACCGCCGGGACTCGAACCCGAAACCTGTGATACTGAGCGCTAGCCACTCGGCCATTCAGACCCCACATTTTAGACTCTGAAATCTGTAATTTTTTTAATTATTTCACAAGCTTTTTTTTTTAAATTTCCACACACTCTTTTTATACTACATAATATTTATATATATATATATATATATATATACATAAAAATAAATTTCTTTCAAGAGCACTTTTATGAGTAATATTTATTTATCTTTTTCATTTTTGAAAAAGCAGTTGATTAGTTTTGTACAAAAAAGAAATTTATGTTCTTAAACAAGTCATTAATTAGGCACTAAATTGAAAAAGACAATTGGCTGCAATTATATGCATGCCTTAAATTGCGCAAAGTATCTAGCTAAAACAAAACAATTGAGTAAGTATTAAATAACTTTATAAGTAAATTGTATATCTGTCTAGCCGATTACAATTTTTTTTTTTTATTTCCCTTACAGTTTTCCACTATTACATTGGCATTACTGATTAAAATAGCGCTACCATAGAAACCAATACCAGTAATTAAATGCATTCTATTGCAGAGTCATATTCTATTTCTTAATTCTTTTCCGTCAATAGAAATCTTTATTAACCTGTTTTTTATTTGTTTTTAATTTGTCTTATAAATTTCTACCATTCTAGCGTGTTTTGATTGCGGAAAATTTTCAACGTACTTAATATCTTTTTCTCCTTTACTTTCAAGTTTTTTTTAAACGTTTTTATGAGAATAAAAGTCGGAAAATTGTAAGGAAAACGGTCCGCCTTCTAAATAATTGTGGAATTTTGCAGTTATATATTTTTTAAATAAATTAATTTTGCAGTTATACACTTTCTATTATAACTTTTTAGATTAATATTTTTGTCTTGGTCTCAATTAATTCAAAATTTATTTATATGCAAATATAAGCTCCAGCTTTTACCTATCGTTAAACTTCGGGTATTCTTCATTAATGGCTCAATATTGGCTATGCTTCCATGTATGCTTCCAGCTATGACTCCATGCTTGGCCAAGGCCGTCTGCCTACTAGTATATTTCGAAACAAGCGATGTTTCCTTTTTTACAGGGTAAGGTTGTCAGTCCAACGCTCTATAGTTATATTACACCGGACGTATGGTTTAAAGTGGATTCCAAACCACTACAAACATCCATGGCACCACCGGGACTCAAATCTGGAGCCTGTAGCAACGAGCGCTAGCCACACGGCCATGAGACAAGTTCAGGTATTACTGTAGTTAATTTTATTTTATTGTTGTTGCTGTATCCCTCATGGAAGAAGGGAAGAGGGGTGCAGTTTCTGTTTATGATGAAGTAATCATAGGTAGAAGTTTGACTTGGCTCCGGAGGAGGTCAGTGTCTTCCGGGAGAACTTTTAAAGAGAACTACCCAGCATTTGCGTATCATATGAAAGAAACCCGGAAAACTCCCACCAGGTAGTCCGACTCACGAGGTAATGCGATTATTACAACCGCCATCGAGTCTTCGTTTTCCGAAACAGTGTCTACAACAAAGCCGCCAGCGGAGTGAACCTCAGCCCTAATGCTCACCAGTACCATACGTTGCCACTGAACCCCGAATTTACTTTAAAAACAACTAATAATTTTTCTATGATTGTTGGTTGCTCATCAAACAGAACGTAAAAGAAATGACTTTTACACGATATAAAATTATAAATTCTCACGCAAAACTCTAACACAAATCTGCATCATAACCATTCGATAACAGCAATTAAAGTTTTAACGCTCAGTTAAAATATGCAAATTAATTAAAAATCCCAATTGTCTTCCATTGTTGCAAAAGTATATTCTGTCAGTATATGGAAGCTAATTAAATTCCTCTGCGTATCGAAGGTTTCAAATGCGCATTTCCGTTTGTTAAGCAATTAAAATGGAGAAGACGTTTGATAACGTTTTGTCTACACTTCTATGAACTCGCAAATTGGTTTTCTCCAGTACCCTAATCTACTATGAGTAATCTACTCGTGGATAGAGGGAAAGGAAGAAGCTTTTGTTGTGATGGAGCACCCATACGTAGAAGTCTGACCTGGCTCCGAGTCGCTGAAGAAGGAGAGCAGTATCTTCCGGAAAGGCTTTTAGGGGGTACTACCCCACATTTTCGTAACGTATAATACGGTACAGGGGGAAATTACTGGCCATTTCTAGTATAATACGACAAGGGGAACACATTGGTAGTATAATACAATACGATTTTTTTTCCGGGTAGACTTTTAGGCGATACTACCCCGCATTGAAAATCCGGAAAACTCCCATCAGTTAGTCTGACTAACGAAGGAAAATACTGAACACCACAACCGCTATCGTGTCTTCGTTTTTCGGAACAGTATCTACAACAAAGCTGCCAGCGGAGTGAACCTTAACCCTAATGCTTAGCAGCGCCATACGTTGTCCCTGAACATTTTTATTTATTTACTTAAAAAAACCAACTAATAACTTTTCTTTGATTATTACTTACACATCAAACAGAACCTTAGTGACTGACTTTTCTGTAATACAAAATTACAAATTCTCACACAATTCTCTAATACAAATCGGTATCATAACCATAAGTTAACAACGTTTTTAAAAGTTTTAACATCCACTTAAGATATGCAAATAAATTAAAAATCCCAATTGTCTTTGCATTGTTGCAAAAGTGCATTCTGTTAGTATATGGAAACTAATTAAATTCCTCTGCGTATCGAAAGTTTCAAATGCGCATTTCCGTTTGTTAAGCAATTAAAATGGAGAAGACGTTTGATAACGTTTTGTCTACACTTCTATGAACTCGCAAATTGGTTTCTCCAGGAAAAATTATTAAGTTTATTTGAAAGATATCTTTCCGAAACCTTTAAAGTGCTTTTTGTCGGTTATGAATTTCTGGCTTTTGTGTTACAAATAAATCATTGTTTGGAATTCTGATACAATTTTGCTTGGAGGTAACTGTTGAGATAAAGGAACTAAGTGACTTGTTCACTGCAAGAGAGATGAAGTGAAGTGAAATGAAACATTCCTTGCAAGATGAATGAACTGGAAAGATAGGCTAATGTTGTATGTGACATGAAAAGATTGATGACGATTGGATTATCCAGCGATATCGCTTTTTGTTCATTTTTGCAAATTTTTAACAAAATAAAAATATTTATCGAATTTTGAAAAAAATATATAATATATATATATATATATAATTCTTCATTTTTTGTTTCATATTTAATATATATATATATATATATTTACATTAAATATTAAAAAAAATGTGAAGAATTTTTTTTTTTATGAGTATATGTGTGTGTGTGCATATATATATATAATGCGAAGAAATTTGTTTCTGTATATATATATATATATATATATATATCATCGCGTCTTCCTCTCATCTCACCGCTTGTATTGGTGCCTCTGTGAGGCAACTGTCGAATGAGGGGAGGACCGTTTACCATCTATTGATGCAGCATGATCTACTGGACTTGGTTTACGATTCTAAATCAAGGAGATAGGCAGCAACAACAGCATATATATATATATATATTAACTGACACTCGGTACCACGGGTTTGGGGTTCAAAACCCGGCTGTGCTATAGACGGTTGTAGTGGCTCTGAATCCACTTTAAACAGTAGGTCCCGGTGTAATATGACTACTACTACTACTATACAACACCGCATCACTGTACTGTGGGTCAGAAGAAGTCTGATTGGGCTCCGTGACGCTCTACGATAATATGATTACGACCTACGATTTAAAATGGATTCCGAACCACTACAAACATCCATGGCACCACCGGGGCTGAAAACCGAAACCTGTGGTACCACGCGCCAGAGCGTTAAATTGATAACATTTCAATGCGTGCATCATTAATCGACGAGATACGTCGAGTCTTGAACTCTTTTGAACTTTATTTAAAAAATATCAAATTATTATACTCATATTATTATTATTATTATTCAATAAAGATACCATTTTTTCATATTTACAAAAAATCTCTAGATCCGCATCATTAATCGACGAGTTCGAATCTGGAACTCTTTTGGACTTTATTTTATGGGCTTTATTTACAAAATATCAAATTAGGATACTAATTATTATTATTATTATTATTCAGTACATATAACATCATTTTTTTTATATTCATAACATTTCAATATCCTCATCATTAATCGACGAAATCGAATATTGAACTCTTTTGGACTTTATTTTAAAAATATCAAATTAGGATGCTAACTATTATTATTATTATTAGCGGTAAAAACAATATAATTTTCTTTTTAATATATATAACATTTCTATATCCGCATCATTAATCGATGAATTCGAATCTTGAACTCTTTTGAACTTTATGGACTTAATTAAAAAATATATATAATTGGGATGTTAATTATTATTAGTATCATTACTATTATTGTTATTATTACCATTATTATTAATATTATTATTATTCAGTAAAGATAACAACATTTTTTTCATATTTATAACTTGAATTGAATTGAATTGAATCTTGAATTTTTTTGAACTTTATTATATATATCAAGTTAAGATACTCATATTGCTATTAATAATATATTTTTTATTACTCAGTAAAAATAACATTATTTTTTTCGTATTTATAGCATTTCAATATCTGCATCAATAATCGGCGAGATCGAATTTTGAACTCATTTGAACTTTATGGACTTAATTTTAAAAAATATATAAATGGGATGCTAATTATTATTATTACCATTACTATTATTGATATTATTTCCATTACTATTATTATTTTTATTACCATTAGTAGTAGTATTACTATTATTCAGTAAAGATAATAACATTTTTTTCATATTTATAACATCTTAATGTACGCATCATTAATCGACAAGATCGAATTTTGAATTCTTTTGGACTTTATTAAAAAAATATCATATTAAGATACTAATTATTATTGTTATTATTACCATTACTATTATTATTATTATTATTATTCAGTAGATAACATCATTTTTTTTCATATTTATAACATTCCAATGTGCACATTATTAATCAACGGGACCGAATGTGGACTTTTTTTTATGAGGATGCGAAAAAAATTGTTCATCTTTTGTGATGAAATAAAAAGAAATTTTTTTTTCACTGACATAGATAAAACACAAATTGCAGCTGTTATCCAGACAGTCAATTTTCCATTCAGTCACAAACCCTGATTACATATGATAAATAGTGCCCGATAGCAATTGCAATTCGACTTTCTAATTCGTCCAAAACACTGGTGATAAAAAAAACCCATAAAAATTTAAATATGTCATGGCGTAAAAAAGTTCAAGACTTTATACGTACTATTAATATAACACTTTTTCTTATAGAATGAAAAAAATGAAACGATTGTTGAAAGTACTAAAATAACTATTAAAGTGTGTTACTAAATTTTTCTACAGAAATGTTTCACTACAGTTACGGTTACTAAAGTTTTTTTTTTTTTTTTTCCGTTAAAATTTTAATCTAACAAACGTGACAAATTTTTTTATTTAATATCATAAAATTTACAAACAAGATATGGATAGAATAAAACATTCAATTTTACGTAAGTGATAGATTAAAGTATTTGCGGTATCTACTCTAGCATAAAATTTTATTTTAAATTTAAAATGCCAATTTCTTGAAATGTATAACATTAAAAAAGTCATATATTTACCACTTATATAATTTATTTTTGTATAACTTTTATATTTATCTTAACTGTAACTTATATTATTATTGTATTTACTATTTGTTATCACGTAATTTTTTTTAATTTTCAATATTTATTGTTTTCTTTTCCTCTACCGAATGTTATTAGGAAAATATTTATTATTTTTTTAGCATAAAAAATATAAAATAATTTTATTTTCCTTGTAAAGAATGGAACAGTTTCTGAATTATTTATTATTTGTGCAGCAAATGGATTTAGGTTGTGCGATTTCGTTAAAATAAATCGCATCTATAAATAAATCGCATAAATCGCATCGTGCATGAAATTTAAGGTTTAATTTTTATATGAATAGTATAATTATAGTAATAGTATTATAAATAATTTTCAAAAGAGAAATATAGCATATTTTTATTTAAAAAAGCATTACAATAATCGCGTCAAAAATAATTTAAGTCATTCAAAATTATTCTCTCATAAAATATTTCAAATTTTCTCTTATTAGCGATTGAAAGTTAATGAATTAGACACAAATGATTTTCCTTCAATAAAGTAAAAGAAAATTAAGTCTTATACTTAATTATTTTTATCTTTTATTAAACCTAATGCAAAACTACTTAAATAGAAGTTTTTAAGAATTCCTGTTTTATTCTTAAAAGTTTCAAATATTTATTAATTTTGTAATACAGAAAAGAAACTTTAATTATAATTTTTGAGAAAGAAATATCACTTATTTTCTTTCAAACTTTTCTTGGTTAAAATAAAATTTTCAGAAAAATACAACTAGAGAAGTTTTAAGATGATATCAAAAAATATTATAATATGCATGAAAATAATAACTTGCCGACTTTATATATTATATTATTATATATATGTATAATAATATAAGTCGTAAGTAATAATAATATGAATAATAAAAGTAATAAGTATAATGAATTAAAAATGATTAAAAATTGAAATGAAAATGGCTTACCAAATGTATTAATTTCGATACATTACTATTTATTATTGATAAATTGTTATGATTTTAATAAATTATGATTTAATAAGTTATGATTTATGATAAGTTATGACTTTAATAAGTTATATTTTTACATAAAATACATACAAACAATTCGTAAATTCAAAATCACATATAACAATTATCATATAAGCAATAAAAATATTTTCATCAGAATTAAATATAAAACTAAATCATTCATTTAAAAACATGAAGTTATTGATTGCGCCGTAAAAACAGATATAAAATAAAATTGGAAAAATAATAATGGAAAAAAAAAAGAAGAAATTTCTGTAAAATTCGACTTAAAAATTGAACTTTTCTTAAAATATTCCTTGAAAAGATTGAAACATCCCACACTTTTTGCATTTAAGAAAAGGTGTATTAAAGATGCGAAGAATAATTTATTATAAGTTTTGAAAAGACTTATAATACACGGTAAAAAAAAATTAAAATCTTTTTTTGAAATATTAAGAATTTTTTTTTTACAAGTACTGCCAAATGTATTCAGAAAAAACTATTTTATGTCTGTAAAATAATTCAAGAGGTTATGCTGTTTTACTGATTAATAAATTTACCATTTATTCGTCGTATAAACATATATATTAGGCTAAGCTTAAATGGAATAAAAAATTTAAACAATTTTTTGTTTTTAAGAATAAATTTTTAAACTGTTTTTGAATATTTTAAAGCCTTCAAATAAGTATTTTTTTTAAAATTGTTTTGTTAACTTTTTATATTTATTTGATGGTTCTATGAATCTAAGGAGGTTGTAATAGCATTTTTTATTAATTTTGAGGATTTTGCTTTAAAGCGAACATAGTTTTAATTAATTGTAATTTCGAAATTTTATGTTAATATTTGTAAGAATGTTAACATAAATATTAGCATAATATAATATAATTATTATGTATTATTTATGTTAATTATGTTACTATTTTATGTTAATATTTATTCAAAAATTCTCGATTGGCATTATTTTATAATACATTTTCAGGGAGTTTTAAATCGATACGAAAATTGTTTTATATAAATGATTTTGTGTTCCAAATGAAATATTGACATCAAATTGTTTAATAAGATTGTATAATTTCTAAATTAAACTCTAATTATTCAATCTAATTAATCAAAAATTCTCAATTGGCATTATTTTATATTACATTTTCAGGTAGTTTTAAACCGATACGAAAATTGTTTTATATAAATGACTTCGTGTTCAAAATGAAATACTTACATCAAATTGTATAATAAGATTGTATAATTTCTCAATTAAATTCTAATTATTCAATCTAATTATTCAAAAATTCTCAATTGGCATTATTTTATAATACATTTTCGGGCTGTTTTAAACCGATACGAAAATTGTTTGATATAAATGTCTTCTTGTTTAAAATGAAATATTTACATCAAATTGTATAATAAGATTGTAAAATTTCTCAATTAAATTCTAATTATTCAATTTAATTAATCAAAAATTCTCAATTGGCATTATTTTATACATTCTCCGGGAGTTTTAAATCGATACAAAAATTGTTTGAAGTAAATATCTTCTTTTTCAAAATGAAAAATATTTACATCAAATTGTATAATAAGATTGTATAATTTCACAATTAAATTCTAATTATTCAATCTAATTATTCAAAAATTCTCAATTGGCATTATTTTATAATACATTTTCTGGAGTTTTAAATCGATACGAAAATTGTTTTATATAAATGACTTTGAGTTACAAATGAAATACTTACATCAAATTGTATAAAAACATTGTATAATTTTCTTAAGAACAAACCATTTCAATTGTTTGTTATCTTTATCTATACGTTTCCAATCAGTGACTTCGTAAACAAAGGGTTGGAGGGTTTGTTTACGTTTTTGTAACAGTAAAAGGCATCGACAACTGGTCCCTAATTGTACCGAATTTAAAACTTAACTTTTAATTTTTTTTTTTTTTTTTATCTTACTTTTTTTATAATTAGTATTTTTTTCTTTTTTTTGAGTACCCACTTAATTTGAATTTAGAAACATTTATCTTTTATTTTTACTAACAATAATTAAGCAGCCATTTAAAATTCCAAGTATATTTATGAATTAAGATGAGGAGGTTTAAAGGGTATTTCCCCCTGTTGGTACTCCGTAAATGGTACGCCAGTTGCCAGTTGCCAGTTGCCAGTTGCCAGTATCTATACGATTACAAAAAGTTTTTTTATTACTTTTCATTGTTTTATACAAATAAATGGCTCAATTACATACGTTGCACACAACATAAAATGTATCATTTGTAAATTCCAAAATACAATTTAGAAAAAGTTTCAACTTGCATACTTTTATAATATAAACTATTACATTCCATCCTCCATGTACTTTGCCCAAATAGGAAATGATCTTGTTGAAATATCAGAACATACGTCATAAATCAATTTTACACTTTTTTCGGTAATTATATTCTATTTTATTTTCTATTATAGTCTGAAGAAACACATAAATGATTACTAACTAATTTTGTATACAGTATAAAATGCCAATCCATAAACTTAACACGCATTTTTTAAAATTTTAATATTAAATAAACAATATGTTGTTTTTTCCTCTGTTATTTCGCCTGAATAGGAAAAGATCTTGCCGACTGCTAGTTAATATTTCCCGGGTCGAATTTGCACTTTCTTCGGCAAACACTTTTCGCATTACTCGTACCCATTCTTCCATGAATATCTTCAATAACAATCAATATTTGTCACCGTTTTCATTTTATTTTTTTTCTGCTAACAAACTGCGTCGATAATAGATTACAATTAAAAGAATAAAACAGAATTTTAAGATTTTATCTATATTAAGCCTGTATCGGCTATAAATGTTATTATTACTTTTAAAAATTTATATTTTTGTTACAAATGATTGTTTACATTGTATACATATTAATAACTTTTATTTTATATCCATCTACTGTTATTTGTTTATTATTATTATTTTTTAATAACGTATACAATTGTATGCAATTTTTCTTTATTTTCTAAAGAACAATCTTAAATCTAATTAAATCTAAATCTAACAAATTGCAGCGATAATACCCTACAATTAAAAGAATAAAACAGAATTGCAAGATTTTATTTCATTTTAGGCTAGTATCGGTTAGAAAGTTGTAAATGTTATTATTACTTTTTACAATGTGCATTTTTATATCAAATGATTATTTACATTGTAAAAATAGATTAATAACTTCATTTTATCTTCTTCTATTCTCCTCTGTCTATTGTTATTACTTTTTAATATTACATTGTATTTATTGCAAGTACAATTGTATTTATTTTCTAAAGAATAGTGTTAAATTTTCAACAAATTAGGCAAAAGATAAAGTAATAGTATAGTGTTAGAGAAAGTGTTATAATTATGTAATGAATTGTATAGATATTAACAACTTTATTTTATCTTCACCGTCTTATTTGTTTATTTTTTTATATAATTGTATGCAATTGTTCTTTATTGTCTAAAGAACAAAGTTAAATCTTCAACGAAGTAGCATAAGATATTGTAATTATTTCTCTGTATTTCATTAGAGAAAACACTTTGAGAAGTTAATTTAATGTGGTTGTGATAAAAAAGAATTTTTTTTTTTCAATACATACAAAGAAGAAAAAAAAATACTGGATATTAAACACTTGTATAGGTTAGTAATTTGTAAATGTTATTATTATTTTTTTTAAATTTATTTGATTATTTGTATTTTATATATATTAATAACTTTATTTTATCTTCTGCTATTCTCATCTGTTTATTATATTTTCTTAATAATGTGTACAATTGTATGCAATTGCTCTTTATTTTCTAAAGAACAATGTTAAATCTTCAATGAATTAGCATAAGATAATGTAATTAATTCTCTGTATTTCATTAGATAAAGCACTTTGAGAGAAACATATTTAATTTTGTGCGATTAATTGTGATAAAAAGTAAAATTTTTTCAATACATACAAAAAAAAAAATCTTTTTAAATACTTAATCTAGTGGAAGCATATCTCAATTGCCACATCAATTTCTAATCCATTAATGTATCCAATGCGCATTTAAATATCTTAATCAAATAAGTCTGTTACTTACTGTTTGTTTTTGATTCCACATCTTGAGATTCCACTTGTATTCCTATGTCCGTTGTCCTGACACTTTCACACATGTCCACTTCAACACATGAATCACTATCCTCATCATCAACACTTTTGGGTTTTTTTACCTCACTAAAAATGCATGATGTCCTTCCCAGAGCCTCATCTTGTAATAAAGCTCGTCTTAAAGCCACTTGTTTTGCCATTACTTTCTGTCTTTCTGCAATGACTAAACACTTGTCACACACGCATTTCCTGTACTCACAGTGCCTTTTATGACCCTTTAGGTCCACGCTCTTGTTGTGGTTCCTGCACCTGGAACATTTAGGATTTCTCAGTCCACCAGTTGCCCCAGGAACTGAAGCATTGGAATGCAAAGGAGAGGCACCTAAACTACCATTAGATGAACACCTACCCTCAACATTGCTGGCACTGTCTTCTATTTCAGTATTATCCAGAGGAGTGTACTTGATGTTCATTTTTTCAAGCCATGAAAAGTCAACTGTTGAAGACTCATCAGATTTAACAACGTTCTTATCATCACCACAACACAATCGCTGCCCGTATGAATCTTCATCGTTGTTTACCGAATCATTAACATCTGAAATTTTGTCACTTGCTGTCTTTGTCCCATTGGAAACAGCATCCGTGGGTCGAGCAGTACCAAACAGTGGACCACTATCGACATCGCAGTATCGACTCTTTGAGGGTTCATCGACATCCGATGATCTGTCAGAATCGTAGAGGATATCCGAGTGTGATGAGTTACTAACTCTACGCTTGAGTCTCGAGCTCCTGGCCCTATAATCTAACAACACCTTCATCTTCATGTTGTATGCCGAACACAGTGCACACAAAAATGGTCCCGGTCGCCGCAGCCTTGATGGACAAAAGTTACATTGATTAGAATTAACCTTGACGCCACTTGGCAAGATGTGTTTAAAAATAGGCCGTGCAAGTTGCACTTCACATTCAGATCACGCACGCCTTTTCCAAATATACCTCGTCTGTTTTCCCCTTTTAGAAAACCTGTAGCTATTTCTGAGATGATATTATTCAAGGCCGACCAGTGGTCTATTCGCACTTATGGTAGAACAAGGTTAACGTGTTTATAATTAAACACCAGCAAAAACCTTTCGCGTTTAAAATAGAAACCTACACCTCCAGAAAAGGAAAAGAAAAAAAAAGCCAACACAATCATTTATTGGCGGTAAAATAAACACTGATGATATGGAATACATTGTAATTCTAATTTGTCAATTTGTAGGTCAATCTAATGAGATTCCAGTAGGTCTTCCACGTGTAACCTTTCGTCCTTTCTTTAATCTTTTTTTTTTTTTTTTTTTTACTTTTGTCCACGTATTAAATGTACATGTTGGAATAGCATATGGGTAAAAAAAGTGAATTGCATTTGAGAAATCTTTCTGAATTTAAAAAACTAAAATTTGTATTACGCACTAGAGTCAATTCAAATGATTACGTCAATAAACGATTGTAAGTTCTAAGTTTCGTACTTTCTTTATTATTTTTTTTCTATCGTCCACATTTTAAATGTACATGTTGGAATAGCATATGGGAAAGAAAAAGTGAATTGAATTTGAGAAATCTTTTTGAATTTTTAAAAATTAAAGTTTGTATTACGCACTAGAGTCGATTCAAATGATTACGCCAATAAAAGATCTAAGCTTGTTTTGAGGTCTGGATATTTTGAAAACAAAGTTGTTTTGAAATTGAAATTTTGTAATATTGAAATACAATTTCAAAATTCAAGGCCGAATACTTACTAAAAGATAATATTGTATTAAAGTTTGATAATATTTGCTGTTTCGCATTAAAATGTATTAAATGAATACGACATTATTTAAAAGAAAATTGACTGAAATCATTGAATATTAAATCGCATTATCATAAATTATTAGGTTCTGCTTGTGTATTTTTAACATTAAATTTATCAAGCTTGCTAAATGACTACATATTTACTCTATATATTTAGTTTTAGACATTTAAGCAAATTAAATTCGCGCAAAAATACAAAATTGTATTTATTTCTTTGTTTTTCTGTACCGATTGTAAAAATTAAATGCAATTCCTTTATTTAAAAAATGATAAAATATTAAAAATTTTTAATAATAAAATATGTATTCAATGTTTTAAAATATTCATTTCTCATCAATGATTTTGATGTTAATTTTTGTTATACGTAAATTATACTGTTATATGTATTTATTTATTATGCGTAAATTATACTGTTATGTATTCATTTGTTATATGTAAATTATACTGTTATATGTGTTTATTTGTTATACGTAAATTATACTGTTAGTTGTATTCATTTGTTATATGTAAATTGTACTGTTAAATGTGTTTACTTGTTATTATTTGTTATATGTAAATGAGGAAACAATGCATTATTCAGGTAAACTGTGACTATTTAATTACTGAATAAATTAATTATATTCGTAGTAAGACTGCAAAAAAATCTTAATTCATATTTATTTATTTATTGTAAATGGTACGTCTGAAATCATATTCGAATTTTTAAATGCCTGCTCTGAATATTATGAATATTAATTAAAGAAAATACAAATAAAAGTTGTACTAAACAATTATTAGTATTATCTTGTAACAAATCTCGTCTCAAAGTCATTTGTTTCGCCACTGCCTTCTGTCTTTCGACTATGGCTAAACATTAATCGCACACGTGTTTCCTATCCTCTCAATGTCTTTTATGGTGCTTTTAAGTCCACGCTCTTGCTGTGGTTCCTTTTTACTATTATTCTGTTTATTAATGCATTCATAGAATTTAACTGCTCTAAATTTAAAAAAAAAAAAAAAATGTAGTTTTCTATTAGTAATGCATAATGAATTTTGTTAAGATTTATATTTAAATTTAAAAAAAAACCCAAAAACTAAAAGATATTTTTTCAAATTAAATAAAATATTTGAAATTCCACTGTATGACATAAATGACAATGTTTAAAATTAAAAATTTATTCAATGAAATCGTGAACAATATTGCCAACAAGTATATGCCGTTAAATTAATTATATTATTATATGTCGTTAATTTAACATTCTATTAATGTTATCATATTAATACTACTAATAATTATTATATAATATTGATTATTATGTTAATATAATATAATATAATTATAATTTAACATTAATTTAAAGATAATTTAAAGATAATTTATTATTTAATATTATATGCCGTTAAATTTAGTAAATTTAACGTAGAATATATATATATACACTCAAGAGCCAAAACATTATGACCACCCCTACATTTTGCAATGAACTCGCCTGGATGACGTGGAAGGCACGTGATCAGGTGGAAGTGGTATTTAACTGGTATGAAGTGGTGGTATTAATGCATGCCAAGGCGGGTTGAAGCTGTGTTGTGCGCCAAAGGTGGGCCAACTCGTTATTGACAAGTGGTCATAATGTTTTGGCTCTTGAGTGTATATATATAAATAAAATGTATGTAAGTGTGTGTTTGTACATGTAAACGAAAAGAATAAGAGTTACTTCCCCAATCATTTTCCAATTATCACTGTTTTCAACCCTAAGTTATGAATATGCTATTTGGGGTGTTGATAATTATGATAACCTAAAACACAACATCTTTTTTAATAACCCCCCCCCCATAAAAAACGCAATAAAATAGTTAAAAGGATACTCTACGTTGACGATGGCAATAACCCATAAATCAATCTTCGCTAACATCACATTTTTTTTATCAAAGCAGATTCGAAAGCCTTCTGAGGATAGATTAAGAGGAAGAAGGAATCACATACACACGAAATAAATATTCAAAACTTATTGTATTATAATATAATAAGTTAATTTATTTATATTTTATGCAATTAGTGGTATATAGCGGTGCTGATTTCGTCATAACTGTTTGAAAAGTTATCCAAAGCGGTCTACGTTCAGTTCCTTTTTTCAGCACATCTTTCTCTACGATCGCTGCTTTCACCCTCGAAAGTATAGCCTCTTCTCACCACAAGTTTATAGAAATTCTCGCTACTATACTACAACTCCTTTTGGCTTTTTTTTTTTTTTTTTTTTTTTTTTTTTCCATTAGACATCTTTCACTACATCTTCTCTGTCGATTTCTTTTTACTCCCCTTTTTTAAACCAACGTTGATTCTCAATAATTGGTCAGCACTTTCATCCATACACCGTCCTTTGGCCCCTCATTGGTTTCTTTTTTTTTGAGAGGGAGGGGGACGGACGGCTGACCGCCGATCTCACGCAGTTTTTCTGCTTTTACTCCTCCCTCTGGACAAGGTCAGTGGTGAGGTCAAAAGTCAACTTGTCATACTCAATGTCACAGCTGATCAATTTTTCCATATCACATAAATATCTCTTAAATGGACAATATAATAAAATCCCTCACTGTCGCAAACACACTCTCTCAAACAACTTTATATTTGCAAAGTTGCACCTTACAGTTAAATAAATCTTGACCGTCAAGTGGGCGTGCAACAGAAAATGTCCACAACCGGGACAATGATAAAGTTATTTTTTTGATAAAATTCCCACCCTCATTCTTTCCGACGAAAAACATCCTTTGACCAGATGTCCACACCGGATATCATTAACTCTAACTTTATAGCTTCTGTCATTTTTACCAGGGGTGGGGTGGGGGGGGTGGAGAGTTTAAAAATCACTCAACTAGAAACAAATCCTTGAATACCTATATATTTGAAATAAAAAAAACACCCCACCTTTTTATGCATGAAACAACCAATATCAAAGACTTCTTGCATATTAAAAGATAAAAGTTTATATCGTACACAAATGAACATTATGTCGACACGACAAGTAGACTATACTATGACAAAAAATTCATTTTGAAATTTTTTATCTATAATATTGTAATTATGTTACTGTTTTAAATAAAGGACTGATTTATCATAATATTTGCTCAACAATAAACAAAAACAGAGTGATATCATTAGTGTTACAAATTTGTACGATTATCTTATCATAATTTTTTTTTTTTTTTTTTTTTTTTTTTTTTTTTTGTCTTCTATTTACATCAATTCAATTCCAATATTTTCTCACCACTCAAAAAAATAAATAAATAATAAATATAAATAATAATAAATAAATAAATAAATATGAAAATTCAGTAGCAGTTCCACAACATTTAAACAGCCAACAAAAACAAGACTTATCCAGCAACCAATGGAAAAGTAGCGTGTCACTCTGTTTTTTGTGTGCGACGTTTCCACCAGTTGCACAACATCAACAACCAATGGGGAAAAGCAAAAGAGGCCCAGTTTGGGGTTTTAAAGTCGCGTCTAGCAAATAGCAGGGTTCGTTTACCTTGCTCTTTCCCCAGGGGCTGGTGGTTGGTGGGAGGGCATTATCTTTCTCAACCCCACAAGAGAACTAAACATTTATCAGTTCGCCCACCCAAATCTGACAAAAAGTGTGCTATTTGCCACAAAACCTCAATTGGTTCCATTTTCCATATAACACTTGGAATCCATATGATTGGCCATGTCCACAAAATCTGTTATACAATACATTATAAAAATAAAGAGGTATGTTTATTATAAAACAGATATTGTATTTTTATTGTTCATTAGATATGACATGAAGCTAATTTTTGGTTTTAGAACAAGAGTGGACAACCGCATGTGGCCCGCCTTGAATATTTTTCCGCCCCGTGAGATTTATCACACTTTTACAAAATTTATTTATTTTATAATGGCCAAAGTAGTGAAAACCAATGTTAGTGTTTGTTGTTTCATTGTTCACATGACATCCATGTTATTGACCATTTCCACAAAATCTGTTTTACAATAAAAGTACGATGCAAAAGTTCGTCAGATATGAAAGGAAGCTAATTTTTGGTTTTAAACCAGGGGTGGCCAACCTGTGAGCTGCAAAATTTTTCCGGTCTTTTACAAAATATATTTATTTTATAATGGCCAAAGTAGTGAAAGTCAATGTATAGCTGAAGTAGTGAAAGCCAATGTATAGCCAAAGTAGTGAAAGCCAATTCTAAATCATCTTAGTCCATTACACTTTGAAATAATATTTTATTACATGGAAATTGTTGTTTTTTCTTGCTGAGTTTTTAATTTTCCAGTTCAATTTCAAATCAAAATATCAATATATAAATGCAGAGAAAAAAATTAATTTTACGACTAATTCTTTCTTATTATTTCATTATTTAAATTTATTTACAATATTCTTCGATATATGATAGAAATGCCGATGACAAGAAATGCCCAGTACAGATGTCAAGATTTTTTTTTTTGATGATTAATTAAAGAAAAATTTTATTATCACATCAACATTTTAAAATTTAATTTTTCAAAAAAAAGTTGATAGATTAATTTCTTGGTAAAACCTGAATAAATTTTTACCAAAATAAACCAATTTTACCAATTTTAAGGAGCGTTTTCTCAAATAGAAATTAAAAGATAAATAATCACTTTTATTTAAAACAATTTTTTTTATTGTAAGTTAACTCTAGAATATATAGAACTACTGTTTATTGTAAGAGATAATTCTGTAGTGCATAGTAATCGTATATCTCCTTACTATTCTCAAATTGTAAGGGGACTATTTAAAAAAAAAAATTGATAAAAGAGAAAAAATAAATAGAAAAATGCCTGAGAATTAAAAAAAAATGGAAAAATCTAAAACCACGTGTTCACGTACTTCGAGATCTTTATTTTGAATAATAAATAAATATTTTCTATTGTTGTCATTTATAAATGAATTTATTTATTTTTTGTTTATTTATCTGGATTATTGGAATAAAATTTCAGATATTTCTTATTCAGTAATATCTAAAAGACAATTTTATTGTAACGCTGCCAATAAATTTTTTCCTAATCCATGATTAAGAAGTTGTCAATTAGTAATCGATTATAAACTTTTTCCAACACTCTCTAAAATCTTAAAATATATCTATTTCCACAATTTTATATAACAAATGTACCTTTCTAAAACCCTGTCGTACATAAATAGTAATAATTTTAAATAATATTGTTAAGACATTTGAAAAAAAAATAAATAAATAAACAGGTAATAAATTTTTTTAACATTAATTCTAAGGAAAAAATTTTTTTCTCAAGGAGGTAGTGTTTCTTAAAGTTCCACTCTACGATCTATTTTTGCATGCAAAAGTGTTTTAGATGAAAATTCCAATACTTTTTGATGAACAAAAAAAGAAAAGAAATAATCAAAACAAATATAAATTCCATAAAATAAAAACTACATATATTATTAGGCTGTAAAGCTGCTTTATAATTTTCTGAAGTTGAAATTTTAGTCCTCTAAATATTCTTAAGGATGTTTTCATTTGGGAAAATTTGCATCTGTCGTTGCTTTTTATCTATGAGCGCCATCGCTTAAGGATCAACCAAAACAAGTGAACATAGATTTCAGAAGATTTTCAAAACACTGATATGTGGCTGCATCATCAGTTATGCCCCCTCCCCCCCAAAAAAAAAACTAACCAAAAAGCAGACATTGATAGTTATCGTATTTAGAACAGTTTTCAACCTTATGTAGATGGGATCTATCAACAGCGGAATTACTGAAAAAGAGATTAAAGTTACTAATTTAAATGTAAATTGTTTAGTTTGCATGATAAGAGGCTTGTCTTTGGAAAGTAAAAGGATAAATAGCAAGATTCAAACAGTGATAAGTTGTAAACAGACAAACTTGTCATTTATAATAAACATACATTCTCTCTCTCTCTTTTTTTTTAATGTAACAGTGGTTTCTTATAAGATTTCTAATATGTTGAAACATCTTATCAATGAATCAAATGTTTTTGTACAACGCAAAAAGAACTTGAAATTATCATTAAGATTCTGCATAATTTAATTCAATGAAATTTCTATAAGGGACAACATAACCATTACAATTATAAGGCATGTGTGTTAGGGTGGTCTTTCTGAATCTTTTTCAACTGCGTCTATCCATCGCAACTTGGGTCGTCCTCTTCCTCTTTGTCCCTGCGATTTTTCCAAAATGAGCTTTTTTACAGGGTTTAAATCATTCATTCTAAATACATGAACAGCCCAGCTTAATATGTTGATCTTAATAAATTTTCTAATATCTGGATCTTTATAGCATTTATGAATTTCTGCATTGTACCGTCTTCTCCAACAACCACTTTCCCTAACACCTCCAAGAATAGCTCTTAAAATGTTTCGCTCAAATATATACACAAATGGGCCTCATCAGATCTTGCCAAAGTCCATATTTTAGAGCCATAGACCAAAATAGAGTTTTATATAACAAGAATTTATTTATTCTGCATGCGAATTGTGATTTAAACAGATGCCTAACTATATACTATTACTGTTAATTATTTTAATACTTGTTTTGAAACGTGTTAGGAACTCACGTGTATAAATGAAATATAAGTTGGTAGTCAGATCAGATTCAGTTTTGAAACATGTAAAAGATAAAAAAATTCTTTTTGTATAAGGAATATATAATACAACTAATTCTTATGCATGCAACATTTTAAAAATCTATGCACATTGTTCCTTTTTATCTATGCATATTGTTCCGGAACGACTGTCCAGGATAGGTCAAGGCTTTCCTTTGAAGAGATTTCCATGCATTCCTCTGGGTGGCAATGGTTCTCCAATTCTTAACCTTTAGTAGAGCAAAATCTTTTGCAACTTGGATCGTCCTCTTCCTTTTTGTCCCTGCGGCTTTGCCAAACGAGCTTTTTTATAGGGTTTAAATCATTCATTCTAAATACACGAGCAGCCCAGTTCTTGATCTCAATCACTTTTATAATACCTTTATAGCATTTATAAATTTCTGCGTTATACCATCTTCTCCAACAATCACTTTCCTTAACACTTCCAAGAAGATTCTTGCTCTCAAATATACCCAAATGGGTCTCATCAGATCCTGCCGTAGTCCAAGTTTCAGAGCCATAAGTAGACCAAAACAGGGTTTTATATAACAAGAATTTATTTTTCTGCATGTGAATTGTGATTTAAACAGATGTCTAACTATAATTATTAATTAACTTAAACTATTATGAATTATTATTTTTTATTAATTAATTATTTTTAAACTATTACTGTTAATTATTTTAATACTTGTTTTGAAACGTGTTAGGAACTCACGTGTATAAATGATATTTACGTTGGTAGTCAAATCAGATTCAGTTTCGAAACGTAGAAAACAACAATGTCTCTTTTGCATAAGGACTATATAATACAACTAATTGTTATTCAAGAAACATTTATAAAATGCACATTGTTAATTTTTATGTTTGAAGATGGCCTTTCATTGTGAAATACATTAAGTATTATATAAAACTACCATAAAAAAGAAATTGAATAACATTATCAAATAAAGAAACCTTGTATAAATATACTTTAGAAATTTTCAAATTTCTGAAAGGTGTATCTGAATTTTTAACTAACTTTGTTAAACAACGAATAAAGTGTTCCTACGAGAGCAATGATTTATTATCTAATTTTTTTTTTTAAATAGGATCTCGTGACTGTGATATTGAAACGTAATATGGTAATTATTTCAGGTAATTTTGTTAGGTGCGTGGCTTATATAAGACTCGCTTTATTATCATTTCAACTGAGAGAGTTGGTTTTTACTTTTACTTGTAGGTAAGAGCACGAGTTCTTTTAAAAATTCAAGGTCATGACTATATTAATAGCTCACATGCTACAAATAGGATTGTAAAGTTTAAAAACATGCGAGTTTTTTTTTATTACAGTTAAGTCGGATAATAAGAATTAATAATATAAATTAATAGTATTGACAAAGCAGTAAAATACACCTTAGTTTAAAGGGAAAAAAGTTATCAAATAATTTTGTAAACATAGTTTCTGAGATATATGAAAGTTATAAAAAAAATTGAAAAAATGCGATTTATTTATCACAAAGGCAGTTATAAAAATTAACATTTTAATTTAACAGTAATGAAGAAAAAGCAATAAAATATGCCTTAGCTTAAGGCAATAAAATTATAAAATAATTTTGTAAACATAATTTTTGAGATATATAAAAGTTATAAAAAAAATTGAAAAACTTCTGAAAAATGCGATTTCTTTATCACAGTTTAGTCAGATAATAAAAATTAACATTTTAATTTAACAGCAATAAAAAAAGGCAATAAAATACACCTTAGTTTAAAGGGGAAAAAGTTATAAAATAATTTTGTAAACATAATTTCTGAGATATATAAAAGTTATAAAAAAAAATTGAAAAACTTTTCAAAAAATGCGATTTTTTTTATCAGATGTCAAAAAAATTGCTAAAGTCAGTTAATTAAAATTAATGAGATAATTTAACAGCAATGAGAAAAGCAATAAAATATGCCTTATTTTAAGGCAAAAAAATTATAAAATCATTTTGTAAACATAATTTCTGAGATATATAAAAGCTACAAAAAAAAACAAAAATTGAAAAACTTTTGGTGTTTGCATTACGGATATATTTTAGATTGTCTTTTTTTTTTCTGCTTATATAGAGTTTGGTTTGTGTTCTACGGACATTATTTACACATTTTCGGCTAATTACACCGGGATCTATAGTTTAATGTGGATTTAGAACCACTAACAAACATCCATGCCACCGCCAAGATTCGAACCTATATAGCACGGGACACCAAAGGCCAGAAAGCTAACCGATCGGTCATCCGACCTCTCTGCGTATATATTATAAAACAAATTGTGTTATTTTTAATACGCTTTTATTAGTTTCACCTGTATGTTTGTTTGTAACTGACTCTTTGGGCTCGATTTTGCCCTACTTTAAGCGATCAGATTTAATTTGAACGTTGTAGACTTATCAAGGACCGACGACACTAAAATTTTTTGATAAGTTTATTATCTCACCATGAGTAGGATCGCCAGGATTAGTGATTTTATTTCAACTTACGAAGAGCAATTTAACCCATGTAGAATGAAAGTACCTAAAGCATTCAAACCTACGTGGGGCAGTGGCACAATGGATAACGCGCCTGACTACGAATTAGGAGATTCCCTGGCCGAATCCTGGCTGATACCGGGACCTTATTTAAATATTTTAGTTTAAAAACACGCTTTTAGGGTTAATCAAACTAAAAAGTAAAAAATAAATTAATAGTTTAAAAAAACACGCTTTTAAAGTTAATCAAACAAAAAAGTAAAAAATAATTGTTAACATAAGAATAAAATGATTGACGAGAAAATGAATGTCACTGTTCTAAAAGCGTGGGGTGCTTTGTATGTCATTTTTAAACTAACTCTGCATTTCGGAACGAAACTAGTGAAAAATTATAACGATTGATATCGAGCACCCCACGCTTTTAGAACAGTGACAATAATTTTCTCGTTAGTCATTTTATTCTTATGGTAACAATTATTTTTTACATTTTAATTTGATTAACTCTAAAAGCGTGTTTTTTAGTTTTTTTTAAACTATAATTAATTTTCTGATGTAAGCATCTTAGTAACAAAATTAAAAAGATAAAAAAATTACTTTTAGATTCCATTTTAAATACCTTAAAAAGAGTTCAATCCCGTGATTTTTTTTCGAATTAATTAGTAATACTCTCACTCTTTTAAAATATACATTTTCTAAGTATACTGAGTGATGATTATACTGATTAAGAATAAGAAATACTGCTTTTTTGTAAATTATTAATTTTTTTTTTTAATTTTAAATTTTGTCATCTGTAACGTTGCGGACATAGTAAGTAATGTTTTTCTGAATATGACATAATCGTATCAAATAGAATTGATAAGAATCTCAATTTTATTAACAGGTAAAGTTAGCAAATGTAGCAGTATTTGGCATCAATGCTTTATTGATAAAATAGTGCTCGAAATTGAAAAACGGTATAAATTCCATTTAGTATCTTCTTATACACACACACACACAAATAAATTTTTGTGGGTTAACTAAATTATTTATACATTTAGTAATTATATTATTTCTTTTTTTTTTTTTCATTGGCGCAACAGCCCGTTTTGGGCCAAAGCAGCCTGCCTACTGACAGATTTCGACACAGGAGATGTTTTATTTTTACGAGTAAAAGTTATGAGTTCTACGCCCAACTGTCTGCACTCATATTAGAACGGGATCAACAGTTTAAAGTGGATTGCGAACCATTAAAACCATCCATGGCAGCGCCGGGACTACATATATTATTTTTTTTTCCCTTCAAATTCAGCTGGCAATTAGACCGTAATCTTTTTATGCCGTAAGGTCTGCACCGATGTTACTCACGTTGCACCACCCAGGGGGCGCGTGTAACCTGATGATGAGCCACGGAAGCGGAGTAACAATGCCCCGTAACGCTCTACGATCCTATTAGGACCGAGACCTACGGTTTAAAGTGGACTCCGAACCACTACAAACATCCATGGCAACGCCGGAACTTGAACCCGATATCTGTGGCACCGAGCGCCAGAGCGCTAGCTAGTTACTTGGCCATCAGACCCCCTATATATATATATATATATATATATATATATATATATATATATATATATCATTTCATGATAAATTTTCATGTGCTGTATCCTTAGTGCTAAATTACTTGAGTTTGGTATATATATATATACCAAACTCAAGTAATTTAGCACTAAGGATACAGTTGATTATGAAAATTTAGTAATGTATTAAATATTATATATATAAAATAATTTAACTATGCGAAGTCTTATTCCTCGTTGGCGCAACAACCCCATGGTGGGCAGATTTTCAGATAGCAGATGTTTTCTTTTTACTGGGTAGATTTGTCAGCCGTACTTCCAACGCTCTGCAGTCATATTAGTCCGGGACCTACGGTTGAAAGTGGATTCTGAACCACTACGAGCATCCATGGCACCAAAGGACTCAAATCTGAAACCTGTAGCATCGAGCGCCAGAGCTCTGGTCACTAGTCATCAAACCCCGAATATATTATTTACCAAACTAAAAAGAAAATGCAAGGACAATACATGCAAATTTTAATATTTCCGTTAAATATTGTTTTTTTTTCTGTATTTTGCTTACAAATCATTTATAGAATTAAATATTCTAAAATGTTTGTCAATACATACGCAAAAAGGGCATTAACAACACAGGAAGATCTCGTATTAGAATAAAGACTAGAAGAAGATACTATAATGATGCAGCATGTAAAACAGGAAAAAAAGTAAAAATATATTCAAAAATTCTTACATTAAAACAAAAGGGACATAAGCAAGCAAAGAACTAGAAAGTTTAGAAGAGGAGGGGAAAAAATTAATAAATCTCTCTAAAAAATGATCCTGGTTATAGCTATATGCAGTCTATAAGGAAAGTCGCAAAGAAAATTAACTATAATTTTCTAAACAAGCCAAACTCAAGTTTTAGTACTTCGGTCAGCTATTAAAGGAAAGTCAAGGTGTGATATAATAGAGAGTTTTTGCATACCGTATTTTGGACGTCCGTTAGCTTTTTTTCCCTAGCGCGCATGCTCATAGGAAACATAATTTCCTATGAGCAAGCGCGCTAGGGAGAAAAAGCTAACGGACGTCCAAAATACGGTATGCAAAAACTCTCTAATTACAGAAGAAATATCCGTTAAAATAAAATAATTTTGCAACAGAGATGAGATGAGTCCTTTATTTACAAAATTTTAACACTTACACAGCTTGGTCTTGGATGCCTTAAGGCAAGCGCTGCACAGACGTTACTCACTTTGCAATACCCAGGGGACGCGTGTAACTTGAAGATACAGACGCGGAGTAACAATGCCCCCGCAACGCTCTAAGATCCTATTAGGACCGGGACCTACGGTTTAAAGTGCATTCCGAACCAATACAAACATCCATGACACCGCCGGGACTCGAACCCGAAACCTGTGGTACCGGGAGCCAGAGCGCTAGCCACTCGACCATTCAGGCTCCCCCTTTATTTACAGAAAAAATAGAGACGCTATTATTATCAGCACAGGATTAGGATTTTGTCTTAGTGGGACTCAATTAAAAAAAAAAAAACGTAATCGTTTATGGAAGTTTAATAATTTGATTTGTCGTTTTATGTTCATTTTGTGCACACTTTGGGCAAATTAGATCGGGACCTACTGTTTAACGGTTATTCGGAACCACTAACAAATTTGAAACTGAAGCCTGTGATACCAAAGGCCGCAGCTCTGGCCAATTGTCCAGCAGGCCACAGGAAGTCCAATAGAGACACACTAAACAATAAGTTACACAAAATGCATCTGAAGTCGATATTTCATATGTTAATTATTTTATTATTAATTTTTACACTGCACTCATTTAATTGCAATACATAAAAAAAAATGGCCGAGTGGCTAGAGCTGTGGCGCTCGGTACCACAGGTTTCAGGTTCGAGTCCCGGCGGTGCCATGAATGTTTGTGGGTGGTTCGGAATCTACTTTAAACCGTAGGTCCCGGTCTAATAGGATCGTAGAGCGTTGCGGGAGCATTGTTACTCCGTGTCCGTGGTTTATCTTCAAGTTACACGCTCCCCTTGGGTAATGCAAAGTGAGTAACGTCGATGCAGCGCGTACCTTAAGGCATCCAAGACAGCTGTCTAATGTGTTTGCCAGCTGTATTAGAAAAAAAAGGCACAAAAATACATAAATAAATTGAAATTTAATTTTTTCTTAATTAATTCTTTCTTTTATCATCTCGTCGATTACATAGCTTACGTCAATTTCATATTTCGAAGAATATTTATTAAATTAAGGAAAAATTACTGTTCAGCCAACAAATTCAGGGGCGATGATAAAACTGATTCTGATAAGAAAAGCACTGATTCATTGAAATAATAAATATTTAACAAAAGATATTTATATTTTAATGAATTATTATCGCCTGAATTCGAACCTGAAGTACCAAAAGCCAGAGCGCTAGCCAATTGGCCATCAAGCCCCAGAAAGTCCAATAGAGTCATAATATTCTAAACTATATATACAGAAAATGCATCTGAAGTTGAAATCCCATTTATTAATTATTTTATTATAAATTTTCACACAGCACTCATTTAATTCCGATATAGAAAAAGAGAACATAATACCTGAAAAATATTGCACAAAAGTAAAAAATTGAATTTATATATAAAAAAAAAATTACTGATATAAAAAAAACAACTATGTAGCACGTTTAAATACACACACAAGAAGAAAAAAAATATAGAGATTACCGTTAAAATTTAGAATTTAATATTAGAATGAAAAGCATAACAGCAATCTTAAAAAATTAAAAAAATACACTAGAAAATCCAAACGATTTTCTTTCCTTGAAAAATCTCGTTTTCGCTTTGAAATAAAATCGTCTTTGCTTTCACCAGACGATTTTTTAAAACAATTATATTTTATTTAATTATGTAATTATTAGCTGCCAAAAGAAATTTAAATAAACCAATAAAAATAACTCATGAAGGAATTTTTTTAAAAAAATTAACCAATAAAAAACGTTGAAAGTTGTCGAAGACAAAATATTTTTGCAATTATATAAATAAATTATGTATTAAAATTTAATCTTCCTTTTTTTTTTTTTTTTACCGCATAATCAATCACATAATATATATATGCACATATATATTATGCATATATATATATAATGCATAATATATATATATATGCATAATATATATCCGTTAGCTTTTTCTCCCTAGTGCGCATGCTCAGTTTCCTATGAGCATGCGCGCTAGGGAGAAAAAGCTAACGGACGTCCTACGGTAATTAACGTACGGTATGCAAAAACTCTCTAATAGCTTGTGTCAATTTCACTATTTCGAAGAATATTTATTAAATTAAACCAGGAAAAGCACCGGTTCAGCCAACAAATTCAGGTGCGATAATAAAACTGATACTGATAAGAAAGACACTCATTCATTGAAATACTAAATATTTAACAAAAGATGTTTATATTTCGATGAATTATTATCCCTCTAACAAATTCTAATCTGAAGCCTGCTGTACCTGAAGCCGGAGCGCTAGCTAATCGGCCATCAGAATCATTAAAATATTAAATATTTAACAAAAAATATTTATATTTCAATGAATTATTATCGCACTAACAAATTCGAATTTGAATCTGAAGCTTGTGGTACCAAAAGCCAGAGCGTTAACGAAGTTCAATTGAGTCCTACTAAATTATACGTTACAGAAAATGTATCTGACGTCAAACTTTCATATGTTAATTATTTTATTATTAATTTATACACTGCACTCATTTAATTCCAATACATAAAAAGAGAATACAAAACTTGAAAAATGTTGCACAAAAGTAAAAAAATTGAATTTATGTATATAAAGATATTACTGATAATTAAAAAAAAAACTATTTAGCACGTTTAAATACACACACAAGAAAAACAGATATAGAGATTAGCGTTAAAATCCAGAATTTAATATTAGAACGAAGAGCATAACAGTAAACTTAAGAAATAAAAAAACCTACAGCGATTTTCTTTCCTTGAAAAATCTCGTTTTCACTTTGAAATAAAATTGTCTTTGCTTTCACCAGACGATCCTTTAGAACAATTTTACATTATTTAAATATTTAATTATATAATTAATTAAATAATGTGAAAAAAAATTAATTAATATTAAAAATTAATTATTTAAATCAATGTGAAAACAAAACGCATAACAGATTTTTAAAAAATTAAAAAAAACTGCACAATTCCAAACGATTTTCTTTCCTTGAAAAATTTCGTTTTCCCTTTGAAATAAAATTCTCTTTTGCTTTCACCAAACGATATTTTAAAACAATTTTATTTTATTTAATTGTATAATTATTAGCTCACAAAAGAAATTTAAATAGACCAATAAAAAACACCAGTGAAAGAATTTTTTTTAACAAAATTAACCAATAAGGAAAGTTGAAAGGATCAAAGACAAAACAATTTTTCAATTGTATAAACAAATTGTAATACTGTGCCCAAAAAGTAAGACCAATTATTTTTTTTAAAAAAAATTCTGTATTTATTCTTCCAAATTTATTTCATCGCCTTCAAAATAATCCCCTCCGGACACAATGCACTTATGCCAACTTTTTTACTAATCCTCAATGCATGCTAAAATGTCATCGGCAGGGATGGCCTTCAAAGCGTGCGGCGATTCACGTTGAATCTCTTCAATCGGCTCAAAACGGTGTCCCCGGAGGGGTCTTTTGGGTTTAGGGAATAGCCAGAAGTCGCGTGTTGTGAATATGGTGGTTGTGGAACGATATGGGTCTCATTTTTGGCGAAAAAGTCACGAAGAATCAATGTAGTCTGAGCTGGCGCATTCAGTGTTTTCGGTACCAATCGAGATTTAAAGCTTTTGAGGCCGAAAATGGAATGGACCGATCCTTTTGAAATTCCAACATCATCAGCAAGGTCTCTAATTGTAAATCGACGGTTTGCAAGCACCAAATCTTTAATGTTTTGGACGTGAGCTACGCCGGTTGAGTTTGATGGTCGACCAGAGGGCTGCTCGTCTTTAACACTTTTTCTGCCTTCTTTGAATTGTTTATACCACTTGTAAACATTTCTTTCCTATATAGGAATGCTCAATGAATGCCTTCTGCAACATTCTATACATTTCCGCAAACAAAATTGAATGCAAGTTCTTTGCTCAATGAATTCAGACATTTGCAAAATCGTCGGAATCAGTTTTAGCGTCTCACAAAGCCAAGCGTCCCTCAAACACTGAATATTTTGACGTCACATTTCACACAGATGTCGAGGACAGTGCCAGAAACCTAAACAAGAAAAAAAATTGAAATTCCATAAGCACCGGGAATTTTAAATTGAAAATGGGTCTTAATTTTTGTGACACTGTAGTACAATGAAATTTAATCTTCTTTTTTCTCTTTTACCACATCATCAATCACATGGCTTATGTCAATTTCACTATTTCGGTGAATATTTAAATAAAACTAAACCAGGAAAAACACCTCTGCAATTCACAACAAATCCAGGTGCAATAATAATTTATTGAAATACTAAATATTTTTTATTAAATATTTAGTTTTTATTATAAGTGTCAATTTTATAATGGTGCCTGAATTTGTTGACTGAATAAGCCATTTTCCTGGTTTAGTTTTATTAAATATTTATCGAAATATTGAAGTTGATGTATAAGATGTGATTGATGAAGTGTCAGAGAAGGAAAAGCAGATTGAATTTTAATTTATAATTTGTTTTAGAAATTCATTTTTTATTTTTTGTGCAAATGCTTCAAAGTTTTATTTCCTCTTTTTATATATTTGTATTAAATGAGTCCTATGTAAAAATTAATAATAAAATAATGGTATTTTGACTTCAGATACATTTTCTGTAACATATAGTTTAATATAACTTTAAATAATAACTTTAAACGGCTGCGCTTTATATTTAAGATGTGTGTCATTATTTTACTTTTTGAAGGTCATGTCCTGCAATTACATACTACTGTGCCCAAAAGTTAAGACCAATTATTATTTTTTTCAAAAACTCTTTATTTATTATTATTATTATTATTATTTTCAAATTTATTTCACCGCCTTCAAAGTAATCCCCTCCGGACACAATGCACTTATGCCATTTTTTTTCCCAATCGTTAATGCATGCTAAAAAGTCATCTGCAGGGATGACCTTGAAAGCGCGCGTCGATTCACGTCGAATCAAAGCGGTGTCCCCGGAGTGGTCTTTTGAGTTTAAGGAATAGCCAGAAGTCGCACGGTGTGAATATGGTGGTTGTGGAACGATATGGGTTTCATTTTTGGCGAAAAAGTCACGAAAATTCAATTCAGTGTGAGCTGGCTCTTAATTTAATTGTTATAGAATTTGGATTACAATAAATTGTTTGATTAAAACACTTTATTTGTATGTTTAAATAGAACAATTGCCTTTCATTGCCTACATCAACAGGTCGATATTGTTCTCAGGAGTCGATGCAACTTTTTTAAAGGGATCGATTTTGGATTAGGGATCCATTGATAATGTTAACATTAACTCTGTCCTAAAGTATTACATGTTTTGGAGTCGAGTACCGGTGGGGCCCATGGATGTTTGCAGTGATTCAAAATCCACTTTAAACCGTAGGTCCCGGTCTAATATGACTGTAGGACGTCGGGTCGATAACCCTATCCTGTAAAAAGAAAGCATCTCTCGTCTCGTAATCTGCCAGTAGGCAGGTGACCGTACCATATCATGGGAATGTTGCTCCAATGAAGAAGACATATTTAAATAGGAATGATTTCTTATTTAAAAATACGTATTATTGACCACAAATACGTACCACTTTGAGGCTAAGTATGTATTAAATATTATATATATAATAAAGGATTTAACTATATGAAATCTTATTTTTCGTTGGCGCAACAGCCCCATGGTGGACCAAGGCCGTCTGCCTACTGGCAGAATTCGAGATGTTTTCATTTTAAGCGGTAAGGGTATCAACCTTCGCCCAACAGTCATATTAGAAGGGTACCTACTATTTAAAGTGGATTGTGAACCACTACAAACATCCATGGCCCCCCTCCGGTACTCGAACCGAAAACCTGTAGCAGTGAGAGTCTGAGTTTTAGTCAATTGCCCATCAGGCTCCACCTATAAAAAATTAAGGTCGTCTGTGGTCCATATGACGGGTCAAGGCCGTGTGTCTACTGGCAGATTTCGAGACAGGAGATTGTTTCTTTTTTTCGGGGTAGGATTGTCAGTCTTGTACCCAACGCTCTACAGTCATATTAGACCAGAACCTACGGTTTAAAGTGGATTCTGAACATCTAGAAACTCCATGGCACAGCCGGTATGCGAATTCAAAAACTGTGGGACCGAGGGCCAGAACGCCAATAGGGTTCATCTATATAAAATACTATGTCAAAATACAGTTAGTTATTTAATAAAAGATTTGTTGTCCTATTATAATTACATAATCGATAAAAAGCTAAACAAATAGTTGTTAAAGAAGAAGTTTCGTCCAAACATTATAAGTTTCGCGACTAGATAATAAGTCAGTAACAATCCCACATCACCGAGATAGTTATTTAACAACTCTAACTCTCCTCTGATGCATTCGCCATACAATACAGGGGACAGAAGAACACTCAATTCCCCACTGCCTCAGTCTGTGACAGAGACAGAACAGACGCTTCATTCTATGCATCTCCCCAAACTCAGAGAGTGGAACTTCTTTCTTGACAGGTTCGAAAGCCAGCACGAGCACCCTGCTCTGGTTGTCTGCGTGGGCGTAGTAGGAATCTCAATGGTTGGATTCTGGACAAGGCTGGGCAAAAAGCAAAATTTGTGGGGGAGGGGGACACGTGCTCGGGTCTTGGACCTCGTTCCTCATTTGTAGTTGACACGCGGCGCAGACCGTTTGGATTTATTTAATTGTTGGGGAGAGAACCGCTCAGATAGAATGACGGTGTGACAAGATATCCTTTTCGGAATTTTCAGGGTGCGTGGTTCATGTCGGTAGAAGTGTTGCAGGTTTTGAAAATTTTAAATGCTGTGTGATGAAAATTGGATTTAAAATATTTTTTGGTTGGATATAATCGAGTAGATTTATATTTGCGATGGTGAGATTTATTTCATAAATATTACGTCATTTCTCATAAAATTAGGGTTGTTAATCTATTTTTTGCTGTCGATAAGTGCTTTTGTCAAATCTTTTGGATTTAATTATTATCGAATGAACTGTTCAGAGTAGGGTATGACTTGGAGTATAGTACTATGGTATGACTTCGAGTATTGTTCTGTTCAGAGTATGGTATGACTTCGAGTATAGTTTTGTTCAGAGAACAGTATGACACGATACGACAAGAGCTGGTAGAGATTTTTTGCACAGTTTAATTAGCACAAAAGTATTTTTTTTTTTTTACTAGTTTTAAATACTATGTAAAAAGTATATTAAAAAATCTTGATTAAATCGAATAGATTTATGTTTGTAATTTTTAGGTGTACGGTTAGGTCAGGTATTTGTATATGCTGGTAATTAGCAGGCGTTATTTCGCAGATGTTACTTCATTTTTTTTAAATTTCAGTTTGTTAATTTATTTTCTGCTGTCGATACGCTACGCAAATCATTTGGATTTAATTGTTATCGAAAGAATATTTTAGAGTATGGTATGACTTCGAGCATAGCACTGTTCACAGTACGGTATGACTTCATTTGACAAGAACTAGTAGGAATTTTTGCACAGATTAACTCACACAAAAGTCTTTTTTTAAAAAACTAGCTTTAAATGCCATGTGAAAATTAGATTTAAACATTTTTGATTGAATATAATCAAGTAGATTTATGTTTGCGATGGTAAGAGTTATTTCATAAATATTATTCATTTCTTATAAATTTCGGTTTGTTAATTCATTTTTTGCTGTTAATACGCTATGCAAATCATTAGGATTTAATTGTTATAGAATGAGCCGTTCAAAGTTTTGGCATGATTTCGAGTATAGTTCTGTTCAGAGTCTGGTATGATGAAGAGAATAGTTCTATTCAGAGTATGGTAGGACTTCGAGCATATTTCTGTTAAGAATACGGCATGACTTGATTCGAAAAGAGTTAGTAGGGATCGGATTAGGGACATACACGAAAATATAACTGTATGTATACATACATACATACATACATCCTCTTCTTCTTCAATGCAGCAACAGCCCCTTGGTGGGCCAAGGCCGTATGCCTACTAGCAGATTCAGAAATATGAGATGTTGTTATTTTTACGGGGTAGGGCTGTTAGCCTATGCCCAACGCTCTACAGTCATGTTAGCAGCAACATACGGTTTAAAGTGGATTCCGAAGCACCGTAAGGACTACATACACGCATGCACATACACACACAAAAAAAATCACACATATATATATATAAACTTAAATAATTTAACATTAAAGATACAGTATATGAATATTGATTATGAATGAATATATGAATATTATTATTTTTTTTGTCTAAAATATAGAGAAATCCTAATTAAATATAAATACGTATAATTTGAAATGATGAAAATTTTAATATCATAACAATAAGCCATTCGCAGTATTGGGACTTCATCAATATTGTTGAATTTCATAATTTTTAAAGGATTAACGCGTTTGAAGTTGATACATTGTTGAATATATTTGAATTAAATTACTAAGAATCTAATTAATGTTTATTTATCTAGTTAGTATCCCAATAAAAGAGTCTTTTTAGTCTTAATTTATTTAATCAATAAATTTTGCATTATGGATTTCGGTCAAGTTGTGAAACTAATTTTATAATCAGTAATAAATATCATGTATAATTGGCTTGGCTAGTGACACCTGCGTACTAAGTCTAAGCTAGATTTGAAATGTAAACATTTGTGTTCACAACAATATTAACTAGAGTAAAAGAAAATAAGTTTTTTTTTAAATTCATTTATATCTGTATTAATTGCATTGAATAACAAAATTTTTTTTAACTTGTTACCTTAAAAGTTAGTTATATTTACGTATGTTTCATTTATTCCAATTTTTCTAAAAATGTATGAGCATAAATTGATTTTTTTTCTTATCCCACTTGGTAGACAGCAGCATCTAGACCAAGTCCAAGAACCCATGTGGTCTCATGGAAGCAGGGAAACTTCTGTTGTGATGGAGCACCCGTAGATAGAAGTCTGACTTGGCTCCATGATGCTGAAGGAGGAAGAAAGTGTTTTAGGGCGAATTACCCCGTATTTGAGTATCGTATGGGAGGAAACTCGGAAAACTTCCACCAGGTAGTAGTCCGACTCACGAGGCAAGATGCTGAGCATCACAAACGCCATCGAGTCTCCTCGTTTTTAAAACAGTGCCTACAACAATGCCGCCAGCGGATGGAACCTCAGGCCTCATGCTGACCAACGGCTCAAGTTACCATTGAGCCAGGAGTCGGTGCCGCTCATAGGTTGATTTAAACATGAACCACATCATATTGTCTAGCAACTATGTTGTTGTTTCTTATCCTATTTGGTCTACAGCTACATCTAGACTAAATCCATGAACCCGTGTGGTCTCATAGAAATAGGGAAGCTGCTTCTGTTGTGATGAAGTACCCATAGGTAGAAGGCTGACTTGGCTCCATGTCGCTGAAGAAGGATGGGAATGCCTTCCAGGAGAACTTCTACGGCGGAGTACCTCGCATGTGCGTATCATATAGGAGAAAACTCGGACAGCTCCCATCACGTAGTCCGTTTAACGAGGCAAAATGCTGAACTTTACAAACGTCATCGAGTCTCCTACTTTTAGAGACAGTCACTAGAACAAAGCTGCCAGTGGATTGAACTTCAGACCTAATGCTCACCAGCGGCGCATATTACCACTGAGCCACGAATCGGGCTTGCTCCTAAGTTGATTTAATAAAATAATTCAACAGTTTAACAAAAATATTTTCATCCTAGAAAGCAATATTTGAGCTTCGTTTTTTTTAGATTAACACTTTTATTCAAATCCTGTTTTTTTTTTTTTTTTTTCCCATATTCTATTCAACATTAAAACCAATCAGTTTTTGAACCTTGAGATTTGCTAGTTCCTAACCAAAGGAACAACAACATAATTTCAGGAATCTAACGCAAATGGGACTGTTACATTGTTCGGCCAGAATTTAATAAATCTTTCTTTTAATTTTTAAAACGAATAAAAACCTAGTTATCTATAAGCTGCCAAAATCAAAGTTTTGTTGTAATTAATGAACACTTAAAAGCAATAAAATAAAGGAAATAGAAAGAGACTAATTGTTTAATTAAAATAAAATATTCGATTTTTGGCTCACTGACAGTGTGTATTGTTAGTTTATTCATAAACTTGAATTCGATTCCTTTGGTGGTGCTTTGTAAAAGGAATACACTTAGTAGAGACTGTGGCAAGAATGTTTCATATAGTGTAGGGCTGTCTGATGGAAGTTTCTTCTATACTCACACAAATGCGCAGTCAGCTACTTTTGATTTTCCTCCCGATAGATAATGCATTCCTCTCTATTCACTCAGCATTACTATTCGCAATCCACTAGGAATGTGGGATAATAAGTCAAAATTGAAGAGATAAATGGAATTCTACATAGAATGGAGGTATATAGAATGGGGCAGAACAGGCAAACTCATAGCATTGTTTTTATGATCTGGGATAACCAAAACGAATTCTGAAAATAGGATTCCCTACACTATACGGAAATTAGAGTGATCAGACACATTTCAGAAGCAAGGAGAGCCCGATATGATTCAGAAACAAGGAGAATTTGACACGATTCAGAAACTAGGGGACAAAAAAAAAAAAACATTTCAAACGTTTCAAATTCAAGAACTTCATGCGGTTCGGAAATTAAGACAACCGACACCATTCGGGAATTAAAGGAAGCATAATTTCAGAAACAACTAGAAGCCGATGTTATTCAGAAATAAGAACTAGACACGATTCAGAAACAGGGGAATCGATACCATTGGGAAACTAGCTGAGCCAGAAACGTTTCAGAAACGAGAACTCAACACGATTCAGAAATCAGAGGAATTGACACGATTCGAAAACTAGAGGGACCATAAACTTTTCAGAAACTAGGAGAACCCCATATGATTTAGAAACAAAGAGAACTTAACACGATTCAGAAACAAGGGGAATAGACACGATTCAGAAACTAGAGGGAACAGACATGTTTTATATTCAAGATCTTCATACGATTCGGAATCAAGGCAACTGAAACCATTCGGAAGCTAGAGGTATCAGAAACTTTTCAGAAACAAAGAGAACCCGACGTGATTCATAAACAAAGAAAACTTGACACGATTCAGAAACTAGAGGAACTGCTAAGATTTGGAAACTAGGAGGACCAGACACATTTCTGATTCATGAAGAACTTCATACGGTTCGGAAATTACGGTAACCGACACGATTCAGAAACTACAGTAACAGAGTTTTAGAAACAACAAGAACTGATGTGATTCAGAGAATTAAGGAGAAATTGATACGATTGAAAGTAGGGAAACCTAGAGGGACTAGAAACGTTTTTAAATTCAAGAACTTCATACGATTCGGAAATTAAGGCAACAGACACCATTCGGAAACTAGGAGAACCGATACGATTGGGAAACTAAAGGAACCAGAAACGTTTTAGTAACAAATGAGAACTTGACACAATTTAGAATCTAAGGAAACCGACATGATTCGAAAACTACAAGGATCAGACACTGTTCAAAGCCATTCAGAAATAAGGAGAACTTAACATGATTCACTAGAGGAGTCGACGCGATTCTGAAACTAGAAGGTTCATAAACTTTAGAGGCGATATGATTCTGTTACTATCAAATAATGATGGCTATGTTGAAAAGACGGATATGATGAGAAGAAGTCCAGAACTCGATATGTGAAGCCAAGCCAAAATCTCTCTTATCTATGCTATAATCATGATGAAATCCATATATCAGAGAGTTTTCCCATTTGACTTGAGGAAATCAGGTGCAATCTTCCAAATATTATCTTGGAAGTGCTTGCCCTAATTTGTAATGGCACCAAGCAGTCCGACCTCAGTTGAGGGAACCTCAATCTACTTCCACGATAAATCTAACAAATGAACATGGTATAATCGTTGTATTGAAAGAAATATACATTATTTCTGCTTGTTCCCAAGAATTTTTTACATACGTCTTGGCGTACAGAGATTTTTTCAATCCCATTAAGATCAAATCCTGCTGGGATATTGCTGTAGTAGTATATGAAGATTATTTTTGGAGAGATAAAATGGCTTTTTTTTAATTCCAAACATGTTTCTACGCGGAAGACATTAGTCACCCTCAAGTAGAAAATGGCTTTGACGAGCCGAAGTGTGGTGCAAGTTAAAATAATAAAGATGTCCACTGATAACAGTTAATAGGGATGTCAACTTCCTTTACAGATGTTCAGAAGCCAAAAGGCTGATAAGGAAAGTAAAACCTAAAGCAGCAATGGGAAAAACTATAATTAGTGTCAAAACACATAAATAGTTAGATACATGATAATAATAGTTAACATTTAATGAATGTAGTTAACTTACAATGTCTATACCAGGGACGGCCAATCTGCTGTCTGCCTTGAACATTTTTTCGGCCCGTGAGATTTATCACACTTTTACAAAATATATTTATTTTATAATGGCCCAAAGGAGTGAAAACAGATGAATAAAAAAAAAAATATATATATGTGTGCATCCCTATATTCGAAAACGAACTACCGACATTATGAGAGAAAATGAATTTTGATTTTGAAATAATATTCTTGCGAATATAGGACAGATATTGCCTGTTTTATTTATGAGTTGGCAGAATAATTAAATACTATTCTGCCAACTCATGATGTGCGCGCATCGATTTGCAAAAGCTATGTGAAAGAGTGGAGAAATACATATCGCTCTAGTAAAATATATATTTTTTAATGATTTCATTTTTTTATTTTATTTATATTTATATATTTTTTAAATTTCATTTTTTTATTTTATTTATATTTATATATTTTTTATATTTCATTTTTTTATTTTATTTATATTTATATTTTTTTTATATTTCATTTTTAGTGTTATATATTTCTTTACAATGTGCGTTTAGAGTGCAATGTGCGTTTTATTATTTTTAACCTTATTTTTACCTTATTATTATATTATCTATGTTTACATGTAATAATAATAGTAAACACAATAATAATAACTCATTATGTTTCAATTTATCACTCCAAAAATTGTCTATAATGTGTCTAAATCTAATAGGGGGATATATATTTTTATATGGGGTCCGTGGAGTTAAGATGCCTTTCCAAAGTGGCCCGGAAGAGCATTTGGGTTGGCCACTCATGGTCTATACATTAATAAAATATATATCATTTATGGAATTGTGTTTAGCTGAATTCAGATTTTCTTTTTATCAAATAGCAATGTCATGTGGAAATGAAACAAAAAACCCACGGACGTTTAACAAAAATAAATAAATTAATTAATTAAAATTTAAAAAATATATCAATAAGAAACATGTAAGTAAATAGTTTAAGAAACATAATTTATTAGACATATAAAGAGTAGTTTAAGAAACATATATTACAGGAATTTATCAAACAGCATTGTCATGTGGAAATGAAACTAAGTAAAATAACTAAGTACGAATTAAAATTAAAAAATAGATAAATAAGAAACATTTAAATAGTTTAAGAAAAATATAAATAATATAGTAGTTTTAAATAATATTAATAATACATATAATAGTTTTAAGAAACATATAAATAGCTAAACACATAATAATAATAATAGTTAACACTTAATAAATGTAGTTGCCAACAATGTATATGCAATAATAAAATATATATCATTTATGGAATTATGTTTAGTTGAACTCAGGTTTCACACAATAAATTAAAATTAAAATAAAAAATGTAAATTAATAAATAAATAAAAATAAAAAAATAATAATAAAAAATGTAAATGAGTAAATAAATAAAAATTAAAATAAAAAATATATAAATAAATAAATAAATTAAAATTAAAAAATATATAAATATAAATAAATAAATAAAAATTTAAATTAAAATATATAAATAAATTAATAAATAGAAATTTAAATTTAAAAAATATAAATAAATAAATGAAAATAAAAATAAATAAATGAAAATAAAAATAAATAAATGAAAATAAAAATAAAAATATATAAATAAATAAATATATAAATTAAAATTAAAATTAAAAAATACATAAATAAATAAATAAAAATTAAAATTAAAAATACATAAATGAATAAATTAAAATTTAAAATATATAAATAAATAAATTGTCATACGTACTGAACTGGTTTTATATCATTTAATTTCAAAACGTTAAATACCAACATTTTCTGTAAAATGTCATATGATAGTTGTTTGCGAAATTCCTGGAAAAATGAAGTTCTTCGAAGTATCAAGAAAAACAAAATATATATAAATTTTTTTAAATTTTTCTTTCAATCTTTAATTTTTTTTTTCTTTGACCAAAAATACGTATTTACGTGAGTTGACCTATATATATTTTTTTTCAATATAGTCCTCCAATTATAAGATAAAATGTTCTACTAAAAGATTTTCTTTGAAATTTCTTTTCTTTGAACTTTGGAGAAATAAACGTCTTTTATTTGTGTACTATATGTTCAAGATTTCTTTATTAAATTTATTTTATTTTATTTATTTATTTTTTACCCTATTAATTGGATGTTGGATAAAGGAGCATAAAACCTTAAAATATTGAATTATCAACATAAAATTAATAAATGAAACTGAAAAATAATTTCAAATTGTCGCCTAATTCTTTTAATTAAAAATAATATTAAATGATGTAAAAGAAAAAGAATTAAAAAATTAAATTAGATCAACGGTTAGAAACAAAATGCTAAATTTTGCTGAATTAAAATAAATTATGCTAAATTTTTTTTAAAAGCAATTAAACTTTTCTTACTCAATATTAATATTCAATATTCAAATCAATATTTGTGAATCATAGATTAATTTAATTATTTCAATATATCCAAATGAAATAATAATAAAAAGAAAAGAAAATTTAAAAAAAAATAAAGAAACAAAAACGAAAGAAAATTTTAAAAAATAATAAATTTTTTTAAAAAATTACTAAGAAGAATTTAAAAAAAAATTAAAAAAGAAGAAAATTAAAAAAAAAACTTAAAAAAGAAAAAATTGAATAAAATTACAAAGAAAATTAAAGGGGGGAAAAGAAAAGAAAAAAAAATGTAAAAATTACAAGAAAAAAAAAAAATTACAAAGAAAATTCAAAAGAAAATTTTTAAAAAAATTAAAAGAATATTTAAAAAAATTACAAATAATTATAAAAAGGAAAAAAAAAAAAAAAAAAAAAAAAAAAAAAAAAAAAAATTTAAAGAAAATTAAAAAGAAAAAATTTAAAGAAAATTTTAAAAAATTACAAATTAGTTAACAACTTTTAATAAATAAATTTGAAATTAGTTAAAAAAACTGTAATCGGTTTTATAAAGAATAACGTTACTTAATTTGGGACTCCATATACTTCTTTACAAAAGACATAGAATAACTTTAATACGTTTTGATAGGATAACTATAGGCATCGTATTCCACCTCAAAATAAAGTGATAAAACAACATTAACACCGTAGGTTACCTCCGTTAAATCCTAATAATAGGTTACACTATAGAAGCATCAGGTGTACCCTGTTATTTGAAACGTTTTCCATTGAAAAATGATTTTTTCGGACCATTAACAAAAGTGAGCATCATCTACTATAAACCCACAACTCTTGTAGTACGTTGGCTACCTTTTTTTTTATTTCCATTTATCACAAATAAAAATCTTTACAAAAAAATGAACATATTTGTTTCAAATAGCGAGATAATTTCTCAGATCTCTATCCTTCGTTCTCGACTTTCGAATCTGTTACTATCCTAAAGCCCACTGGCAACCAAAATGAGACATTGTAACTTTTTTTTTCTTTCCGTTTTAATCTTTTTAATGATCGTTGGAACTGGTTTTCCTCTTGGCGAGCGGGGGAAATTTTCCTTGGCGATTTTTTTGCTCTTGGCGAAATCTGACTGGAAAAGGAATTCAGTTACCTCGAAATATGCATATTTAGAAAGAAATGCCAGAGATAACAGAATTTCCGTTAAGGCAGGAGATGAATTTTTTTTTGATAACGATTTGAAAAAAAAATTTTGTTATTCTTTATTGAAATATTTTAAATCATTATTCTGATAGAGTTTGTTATTATCGATAATTTCTCATTATGCAAGATTTTGTTTTTAACCAATATTTAAATGAGAATTTAGTATACAATCCTAAATTTAACAATTCGTTTGTTTCTTTTGTATGCTAATCAACATAATGCTACAGATTTCAAAAAATTTTACGTCATATTTTGATTGAGGAAAATTTAAAACTAATAACATTTTAGTTTATAAAATAATTTCTGATAACGACTATTAATAATGATTCCTCAATAAATATTACTACTGTGCCCAAAAAGTAAGATCAATTATTTCTCTTTTCAAAAACTCTTTACTTATTATTCCAAATTTATATCCCCTCCGGACACAATGCACTTAAGCAAACTTTTTTCCCAATCCTCAATGCATGCTAAAAAGTCATCGGCAGAGATGGCCTTCAAAGCACGCGCCGATTCACATTGAATCTCTTCAATCGACTCAAAATGGTATGCCCGGAATGGTCTTTTGAGTTTAGGGAACAGAAAGAATTTACACTGTGTGAATACGGTGGTTGTGGAACAATAGGAGTTTCATTGTTGGCGAAAAAGTCACGAAGAATCAATGCAGTATGAGCTGACGCATTCAGTGTTTTCGGTGCCAATCGAGATTTGAAGCGTTTGAGGCCCAAAATGGAATGAACCGATCCTTTTGAAATTCCAACATCATCAGCAAGGTGTCTAATTGCAAATTGACGGTTTGGGAGCCCCAAATCTTTCATTTTTTGGACGTGAGCTTCATCGGTTGAGGTTGAATGTCGATCAGAGGGCTCTTCATCTGTGTCTGACTTCTTTGAACTGTTTATACCATTTCTAAACATTTCTTTCAGATATAGGAATGCTCACCGAATGCCTTCTGCAACATTCTATACGTTTTTTGCTCAATTAATTCAGACATTTCAAAAATCACCGGAATCCGTTTTAGCGTCTCACAGAGCCAAGCGTCACTCAAATACTAATGAATATTTTGACGTCAAATTTCACACAGATGTCAAGGACAGTGCTAGCAATCTGGAAAAAAAAAAAAAAAAAAATTGAAATTTCATAAGCCCTGGGAATTGTAATTTGGAAATTGCTCTTACTTTCTGGACATAGTAGTATATTTAACAAAATTTTTTTTTTTTTTTTTTTTTTTTTTTTTTTCTTTTGTGTATAAATTTACATAATTCTACACATTTCAAAACATTTCATGTATTTTAATTGAGGAAATTTTTAAAAATAATGACAAAATAATTTTTGAAAACCAGTATTAATAATAATTCCGCAATAAACATTATGACATCAAAAGATACTTGATTAAATCACATTGTTATAAAATTGCCCAAACGATTTCAAAGTTTAACTACGGCTGACGTATTTTTTACTGAAAATTATGGTTTTAAAATCGTCTGATTCATTGTCTACGAATAATAATCGTCTGATAATAGTCAACGAATATGATTATTTTCAAATTGAATCAAGTATTATTTTTTATCGTAAAATCGTCTGCTCATAAAACAATACTTTTCAAAAGAATTGTATTTTTATCAGTTGTTCTTAGTTTTAAAAATTTCCTACTTTAAAATAAAAAGGTTGCAATTTAGTGTGAAAGCAATTTAAAAATTTAAAATTTTCCTAGTTTAAAAGGAAAAGGTTAAAGTTAATGAAAAAAAATTTCATTAAATTAGAATGCATTAAATAATCGTCGGTATTTATTCTTATTTCGCATTTCTTGTTTTATGTTTTTATTCATTCATTTATTATTTTTGAATTTTTTTTTTTTTTTTTTTTTCGTTTACTTGCAATAAAAGTTTAATGTATTTAATTATTTTAATATTTATTATTTTTAATTTTAGTCATAATTATTAATTTTAATTTTATTAATTTAATTATTTTATGATAGTTAAATTATTTTTTATTTATTATTTATATTTAATTATTTTGTGTTTATTTTATCATTTTTTTTTAAAAGTAAAAATTTTCATCTTAATTATTATTTTTTTTTTTTTAGATTTGAGTGGATTTAATTTTTTTTTTTTTTTTTTTTTTTTTTTTTTTTTTTTTTTTTTGTTGAGTAACTATTTTTTTATACATTTTGAATATTACATCGTTTGAAAGGTTTTTTTTTAAATTTCTTCAGAAATGTTTTTAATTTTTCATTTGACTAATCTTTTATTTGATACTGGGATTAGTTCTTCTTCTTCATTGGCGCAACAATCTTATGGTGAGCCAATGTGGTAGATTTCAATACAGGAGATGTTTCTTTTTACGGGGTAGGGTTGTCATCTCTACGCCCTAGCGCTCTACAGTTTTAACAGACGGGACCTTACGGTTTAAAGGAGACTCCGAAGCACTACAAATATCCATGATACCCACCAGAACCCAAACCCCGGGACAACGAACGCTAGAGCGCTAGTCACTCGGCCATCAAGCCCTCCTGTGATTATTTAGAGGGCCTAAAACTCTCATCCTAGAAGACTTGAGGATACATAGCGAGAATTAGTTGGTCAAAACAGATAAAGACTACATTAGCAAGAAGATCACAGTAAGTTAGATGGTAAATCCCCAAAAACATTAAACTAAAACTAAATTGAAGTAAAAATGATTAAAAAAAAAAAAAAAAAAAAAAAAAAAATTGAAAAAATAATAATAAAAAAACCCAAAAAGGGTGGGGCAGCAGCTGCAACCACTTAGGATTGATGACAGCGAAATTATGATAAAATAATATAGCCCAAAGGCACTAAAAGTTAGAAGGGAAGGGTATGATAATAATTGGGGAGGTTTAGAAATTCGAAATATTAGGCAGATTGTTAAAGAAATTGGTAGAAGTTTTAAGAATAAACATCTTGATACTGGTGTTTGGTTTGTCGTTCTACGGTCATTTTTTCGACACTTTAGTCTAATTAGACGAGACCTATATTTTAAAGGGGATTCTGAATCACTAACAGACATCCATGCCGCAGTTAAGATTCGAACCTAAAAGCTTATGGTGCCAAAGGCCAATGAGCTATCCAGCCTACCCAATGGGCCATCAGGCCGCCTGACACTAGATTTGGTTTAACGCTCTACGGTCATCTTGTGCACACTTTAGATTAATTATACCGGGACCTGCAGTTTAACGTGGATTCCGATCCCCTATCAAGCATCCCTGCCACAGCCAAGATTTGAACTTGAAGCCTATGGTGCCAAAAGCCTGAGCGCTACCCAAAGAGCCATCAAACCGCTTTTAACCTTGGAAGATTTATAATCATTTCCGAAGAATTGTCATGCGTTAATGATCAATCAAATATTTTATATTCGAATACTGTTAATTCTATTTTTTTCAGCTGAGCCCCAAACCGAGCAGACATATGTGATAATGAGATGCAAAGAGACGCCTTGTAGATTAGTAGTTTATTTTCAATAGAGAGAGAAAAATTTGAGACATTTAATGAGATTGGTTTGGTTTTTCGCTCTACGGTCATCTTGTGCACACTTTAGGTTAACTAGACCGGGACCTACAGTTTAAAGTGGATTCCGAACCACTCACAAACATCCATGACACCACCAAGATTCGAACCTGAAGCCTTCGGTACAAACGGCCAGAGCGCCAGCCACTTGGCTATCACATTTAATGAGAGAATATGAAGTGCGAAAAAAGTTTCCTTTATATGATTAACATGGGGACGGAAAGTTAGTTTTTATTCAAAAATTATATCAGGTATTTAGTCCCTTTTCACCAAGTGGTTGAGTGATCGCAAATAGTGATTCGTGGAAAAGGGAGATTAGTTTTTATAAATATTATAGTTATATTAAAATTAGGGATATAACTATCAATTAGATTAAAATAAAGGATTTCCTACAAGTCAGTTTTCAAGGTTAGTAATGGAATTATTAAGAATTTTAGTAGGAAATTGTATAATAGTATACTAGATAGCAATGTCAGTATCATCAGCGTAGAGGCAGAAGTTAATCCTATTGACCTTGGATGTTTGCTGGTGGTTCGGAATCCACGTTAAACTGTATGTCCTGGTCTAGTTAGCCTAAAATGTGCACAAAATGACCGTAGAGCGACAAACTAAAACTATTGACCTTGGAAATGTCATTAATAAAGATTTCGAAAAGTATAGGTCCAATAAGCACGCTTTACGGAACGCCGGCTTAGAGGAAGAGAATGACCTTTGAATTTTAGCAATAATGTTTCTATTGGAGATACAACAGAAGATTAGACAAAACAAGAGGTTTGGATAAGTCCTATCATCTAAACACTATCAAAAGCTTAGCCTTGTCATGAAAAATGACTCCAGTGATAGACCAATACATGAAGGCTTCAGTGATTGTAAGAAGCTGAAGAATGGTAGAAAGATTAGAAGGTAACCAAATCTTTAAATAAGTATAGATATGCGAGTTTATTTTGCTAAAAATGACAAATTCAACAGTTTTGCTAGTAAAAAGAAGAGAGATAGTTCGTAGCATTAGAAAGATCTTTTCCAGGCTACAGAATGGGTGAAATATTTGCAGTTTTCCCATCCTGGGGAAAATAGGAAAGCCTTAATAATGGAGTCAATGAGTCTAGCAATGCCAAGAATAATTTTGAAAGGAGGTATTTGGACATTTTATGGAGGATGCGGTCAATGCCTGAAGCCTTTTTAATTTGAAGTTTATCAATGTGTTCGTAGATCAAGGAGGCTTGAGATTCCTATGATAGATGACTTCATTGATAGATTAATACATAAAATCTTCAGTGATTCTGAGAAGGGGAAGAATGGTAGAAAGATTAAGAGTGGAACCCATTTGTTGTGCAATCTTTAAATTAGAAGTATAGATAAGCGAGTTTGTTTTGCTAAAGAGGACAAATTCAACAATTTTGTTAAGAGAGACAGGCCGATAGCTCGTGGTATTAGAAGGATCTTTTACTGGCTGGAGAATGGCCGAATGCTAGTTATTAACATTATTTAATTCGCCCTAATAATTGTAACTAAATTAAAATGTTAAATCACTAAAGTTAAACATTAAAATGTTAAACAATATAAATGTTAAACATTACCCTAATAATTGTAACTAATTAAAATGTTAAACATCATTAATGATGGAATGCGAGATAAAAATTTAATATTTGTTAGAGAGAGTAGTTAATATTAGTTAGTGGAGTGAACTATTTATTATTTAATATGCAATATACTATGAAACATCTAATCGTTCTATTACGCAGTACATAAATCAAATCATAAATACAACTCGAGACAAAATGATTCTACATTGAATATTGGGAATATTCTTGCAGAATATTCTTTAGTATATATTCTAACATATATCTTGAATAATCTATTATAATTCTAGAATATATCTTGGGAATATTCTTTGTGATCTATGACGTGAGAATGTGGCCGATTTCGAGGCGCCGTTGGATCATGCATATATCCTTATTCATTTTATCTCCATTCTGGCGTTCGGTACCACAGGTATCGGGTTCAAATCCCGGCTTTGCCATGGATGTCTGTAGTGGTTCGGAATCCACTTTAAGCTGTAGGTCCCGGTCCTAATTGGAATCGTAGAGCGCTGCGGGGGCATTGTTACTCCGCGTCCGTGGCTTACCATCAAGTTACACGCGCCCCCTGGGTAATGCAAAGTGAGTAACATCGGTGCAGCCCTTATGTCGAAAGATCACGGTCTATTTGTCAGCTGCATTAGAAGAAAAAAAATATATATTATCTCCATTGCAGTCTGCGTATTATCTCCTTCAATAGCATTTCCATCGCATTCATATTTTGGATCAGTTGTATTTTTTACATCTTATGGAATGATATAATTTACGAACATAACTCACCTGCACCCTTGAGATGGCCTTCGTGATGTCGTTGACTCCATTTTGTACTGACGAACTAAACGGATTTTGAGACAGTAACCTCTATTGTTTGTATTGCAATTGTTAGATATTTACTTAAGTAAAATAATTTTTTTAACACAAGCCTGCATCATCATGGGCGCCACAGGCTCATGGTGTGTCAAGGCTATCTGCCTACTGGCAGATTTCGGGACAAGAGATGTTTGTCTTTTTACAGGGTAGAGTTGTCAGCCCTACTTCCAACGCTTTGCAGTTATATTAGACAAGGGACCTATGGTTAAAGATGGATTCCGAAGCGCTACAGGCATCCATGGCCCTGCCGGGACTCGAAACCGAAACCTGCGGCATCGCCAGAGAACTAATCACTCCGCCATCAGGCTCCTTTAGATTACTTAGACTTGCATATTTGATAATTTTTAAACAATGATGACAATTGTTAAAAAATTTTGATATTTGTTGCCTTGAAGGAAAAAATAGGTCCAACTCTTAAACTTTAAATCTCAGTTAATTTAAAATATTAGTTTATATCTACTTCCAAAAAAAAAATTATAAAACACCTTCCCTCCTAATATAAAATTATAAAAATTAATTAAATTAAAAATTATGAAATAATTTTAACAAGTTCAATATAAAGCTTCGATTTATATGAAAACATCTCTACAGAAAAAAAAAATTTAAACCACAGAATTATACCTTATTATATTTTTAATATTACAATATTAAAATATTTGCTCTAGGACTTATCTGAACATAGATACTTAAGTTACCGCTAACCCTTAAAAATGCAAATAATTGCATAGTAACGCAAAAATAGACGCTATCACGATTCCAATGGAGAAAAAAATAATACAATATCAGTTTTAAATTGATATTATTTTATTTTTAACTTATTAGTTGCAATCTTATCAGTATCACCGTATAAAGTTAACAAATTGCATAATTTTTTTTTAAATGTTAGAGCGATAAAAAATTTTTTTTGCATGATATAATCTGATTGACTCATAATTGAATTAGAATAATTTGATGATTGCAGATTTAAAATCAAGAATTCCTTTCTAATCAGTGATTGATTAGTGATAAGAAACTAATTCTTAGTTATTTTGACATTCATAATAATTAAAAGCTTTCATAAAAAAAATCTAATAAATTATGCTACTCGTGAATTTTTTTCATTTTATTTATTTTTCACTATGTGATCCTTGGTGGTAAGTTACTAGCGCTCTGGCCAGATTTGAGTCCCGGCGGTGCTATGGTTGTTTGTAGCAGTTCGGAATCCACTTTAAACCGTAGGACCTGGTCTAATATGATTGTTGGGCGTAGGGCTGACGTTAAATAGGTTTGTTGGTTGTTGGTTTAAATAGGTTGAGCAACTTAAAGCATTATTTAGACACAATCAGAAGCATTGTATTGAGCGCAATTTTAAAATGGACCATGCTTTTGGCAATATCGTAAAATATGTAATAATAATTCTTGTAAAATTGCCATTGAAATAATAAAATTGATTGTTAACAAAGTTTGATCCTTGCAAAAGGTTTGTCAAAATTTTCTTATAACCATTATTAAGTTATTATTAAATTCTTGCAACAAATTTGTGACTATAGTTGTAGTACTAATGTTGTTGTTGTTGCCTATTCCCGGACACTAGCAGGGCTAATGACATAGTGCATTTTAAAGAAATCCAGAACTAATAAGGGATTGGCAGTAATATCCCCGTCTAGAGAACCTCAAGTACTCTAGAACATGTTCTGGTGAGGCTAGTTTAACGCAATTATTGGTACAAACCACATAACACCTGGAATCCTCAGTGTATGTGAAAAATCCAAGAGGCCCATTGAGGGAGTCAGTAAAGGTGGTTTGGACCTACCTGTTGAAACCAAGTGCCAGAGAGCCACCCGGTCAATCACTACGATACCAGTGATACTGGAGTGGAACGAACAAATTGGATCTATTTTTGCATTTTGCTCTGGAAAGAGCTCCAAATAGATAAGAAGCGCAAGATCTAGCGAAGCATCACAAGCAGCCGCTTTGGCGAAGATATCTATCTGCAAGGTCAGGTTATTACCTTCAAGGTCAACAGAAGAAGGAATTCACAGGAAATAGATCAGACAAGACAAGGAAAATCGTTTTCTCTTTTTGAGAATAGTCAATAGTGTCCCTCACCATAATCAATAATGTTTTGTTAATAATAGTGTCCCTCGCTACAATCAATATTGTTTTGTCAGTATTGTCCTTCACTATAACCCATATTGTACCTCACTATACTCAATATTGTTTTGTTAATAGTGTCCCTTACTATAATTAATATTGTTTTGTCAGTATTGTCCTTCACTAAAATCAATATTGTCTTGTCAATATTGTGCCTCACTATAATCAATATTGTTTTGTCAATAATGCCCTTCACTAAACAATATTGTTTTTGTTAATATTAGCCCTAACTATACTCTTGTTTTGTCAATATTGTCCCTCATTAAACTCAAAATTGTTTTGTTAATAGTGCTTCTCACTATAATCAATATTGTCCTTCATTATAGGCAATATTGTTTTGTTAATAATGTCCCTCACTAAACTCTTGTTTTGTCAATATTGTCCCTCATTAAACTCAAAATTGTTTTGTTAATAGTGCTTCTCACTATAATCAATATTGTCCTTCATTATAGGCAATATTGTTTTGTTAATAATGTCCCTCACTAAACTCAATATTGTTTTGTTAATATTGTCCCTCACTATACTCTTGTTTTGTCAATATTGTCCTTCATTATAGCCAATATTGTTTTGTCAATAATGTCCCTCACTAAACTCAATATTGTTTTGTTAATATTGTCCCTCACTATACTCTTGTTTTGTCAATATTGTCCTTCATTATAGCCAATATTGTTTTGTCAATAATGTCCCTCACTAAACTCAATATTGTTTTGTTAATATTGTCCCTCACTATACTCTTGTTTTGTCAATAGTGTCCCTCACTAAACTCAATATTCTTTTCTCAATATTGTCACTCACTATACCCAATATTGTTTTGTGAATATTTTATCTCACTATACTCAATAATGGTCCACACTATACTTAATATTGTTTTGTCAATATTGTGCCTCATTATACTCAATATTATTCCACACTATACTTAATATTGTTCTGTCAATATTGTGGCTCACTTACTCAATATTGTTCCACACTAGACTCAATATTAATTTGTCAATATTGTCCCTCATTATGATAAATATGGTTTTGTCAATATTGTCTCTCACTATACTCAATATTGTATCAATATTTTCCGTCACTGTACTCAATATTGTACCAATATTGTCCCTCACTATATTCAATATTTCCCCTCATTATACTCAGTATTGTCTTGTCAATGTTGGCACACTGGCCAAGTGTGACAAAACAATACTGAGTGTGACAAAACAATACCAAGTGTGTGACAAAACAAACCAAGTGTGACAAAACAATAATATCCAACACTTGGCCGCACACTGGCCAAGTGTTGGATAGAACTTTTACTATCAGACAAAATCCATATCTCATTTTTGTGAGAGTTGTATAACCGATGATGTATTAACCATAAACAGAACCGCCACTCTTCTATAACGGTTAGAAATAGAGCATAGGAAAAAAAAAAAGGAAAATTGAAAGTTTACAAAGAACCTGCATTTAAAATAAAACGTCATTGAAAAAATTTATTTTCACTTAAACAATAAATTAAAAAAAAAAAAAAGGCACGAAATTTTTTTTTAATATTTAAATGTTGAATTTTTTATATTAGAGAAAGATAGTTCAAATGTATAAAAAGGCCGCAAGGATATAAAAATATAGATAAAATAGCCGCTAGGATATAAAAAAATATACAAAAAAGCCACAAGGATATAAAAATTTTTATAAAAAAGCCGCAAGATAAGCAAGGCCCACTACATTCTGTGTATCCCTGAATTACAACATCTTTATCTGGTACATCTAATGTTTTGCATAAAACAAATAAACCAAATCTTTCAGTCACATAAGCACCGTTTCTGCTACCGCTTTATAAAAAGCCAATCACGCCAAGGAAGAAGTGGAAGGAAGGACAAATACAGCAATTGTATCGATTTAAATTCCATACGAGATGAAGCGATTAGCCATTGATAAAGATCAGAAAAAAAGTTACAAGCTTTACAAGAGACAGTTGAGATTACTGATGAGTTACAAAAAGGTCCAATGAGGAAAATTGACACTGAAACCTATAATTAATATTGTTTTGTCACTATTGTCCTTCACTATAAATATTTTTTGTCAATATTATCCCTCACTAGGCTCAGTAGTGTTTTGTCAATATTGTCCCTCCCTATACTCAATATTGTTTTGTTGATATTGTCCCTCACTGTATTTAATATTGTTTGTCCAAATTGTCCCTCACTACACTCAATATTATTTTGCCAATATTGTTTTTTCACTATACTCAATATTGTTTTGTCAGTATTGTCCCTCACAATACTCAACATTGTTTTGTCAATATTGTGCCTCATTATACTCAACAATGTTTTGTCAATATTGTCCTCACATTGGCCAAATGTTGGATAGAACTTTTACTATGAGACAAAATCCATAGCTCATTTCTGTGAGAAAGTAACATAACCGATGGCGTATCAAAAATCAACAGAACTGACACACTTGTATTACAGTTAGAAATAGAGCATAGTAAAAAAAAAAAAAAAAAAAAATAGAAAGTTGATTAAGAACCTGTATTCAAAATAAAAAAAAATTTCAATTCAGCAATAAATTAAAAAAAAATCTCACGAAAAATATTTTTTTATATTAGACTATCATCATATTCCATGCTTTTATCTTTTATTCAAATGTATAAGAAAGCCGCAAGGATATAAAAAAAAAAATGATATAAAATAACCGCAAGATAAGCAAGGCCCTGTGCACCTGACTTACAACATCTTTATCTGATACACCTATTCTTTACATAAAATAAATACACCAAATCTTTCACTCACATAAGCACCGTTTCTTCTAACTCTTTATAAAAAGCCAATCGCGCCAAAGAACACAAATACTGCAATTGTATCGGTTAAAATTCCATACGAGATGAAGCGATTAGCCATTGATAAAGATCAGAAAAAAAGTTACAAGCTTTACAACAGACAGTTGAGACTACTGATGAGTTACAAAAAGGTCCACTGAGGCAATTTGACACTGAAATCTTGATACAAAAAAGCGAATTAAGTCAAGATTTGTCAAGTTTGCAACGCTTCAATCCAACATAACTGAAATAAGCTCTTCACATCAGAACAGGTTTTTCGAAGTCCAACTGGCCACACATAAATTTGCAATAGGAATCTGTATATCCTTGGCGAGTAAAAAAAAAATATCGCCAAAGAGGTTTCCGTAATGAGTCGCTTAAATTGCGTATGTTCAACGGCTTCTCTTAAAACAAGTCATCTAGAAAATGTAAATATTTTTCCAAGTTGCAAATACAGTGTAAAAGAATTCTGTTACAATGTATCAGCCCCGTGTTCGTGTTTATCTGAAAGGGCTTGCTGTACAAGGACAGCGATCGATTCATCTGATTGAAAAACTGTTTATTATTTGTGACATAAACAGTGTTTTGCGCGGCCTTAAAAATTACCACGACATTTGACAAATTGGTGGCATGTCCAATAAGACAGAAGATTTTGAAGGATTGATGCAATGGAACAGCAGTAACTTGCACGCTATCTAATGACAGAAAATATTAACAATAAAAACATTTCTAGCAGTATTCGATTTGAGGTATAAATTGTTACGCAATTTGCATAAACGAACAATGTTTGCTAGCATTGCAACAAAATTTGGCCTCTAAAACAATGTAATTTATGATTTATTTTTTGTTGATTAAATTCTTGAACATTTCAAATATACCTGAAGGCACTTATTAAAAGTTGATAAATAGCTATCTGTTATTGATGCAATTATAGTTTTTTGTAAAGTTGTTCATAACTCAACGGGCAGGTTTGTTCCTGAATCATGGCAGCTAGGAATACGTGTGCAAAAAACCCTCTAAAAATATATAATAACTGTTGAAAAAAACTCGAAAAATATATAATAACGCTTGAAAAAACCTCTAATATATATATAATAATTCTCGAATAACTTGTTGCATTCCTTCTTTTTGGTTCTTTTTAAGTTTTTTTTTTTCCTTCTTTTTTTTTTTAGGGGCTTTCGGAATATTATGGTTTTGTTACAGAATTGATGTTTCGCACACGAAAATTTACGATTAACCCATACAGTTATAGCTTTTACAATGCAAAATGGTCGTGTTTCTTGTAAGTTGCCGTTTGATTTTTGTTTATATATATATATATAAACAAAAATCAAATATCATTTCAATAATAATCAATAACAAAATAATCATAATAATAGTTTGTTCATTCTTGCTAGTTATCTTTTGATTCGCTGGCGGTCGCTGTTAATCAAAAAAAATATGTAAGCATTTTTTAAAATGTCAATTATATTTTAAAGGAAATGGACAGGGCTGGCCGCAGCAAATTAGCCAGCGAATCGCAACCTGTGCAACCCCCCTCTCCATCAAAATCCAGTTAGTCATGCAGTCTTAAATGTCTTAAACGAATCGTCTCTACTTATTACATCCTCGTCATTGATGCAACATCCCCATGGTGGGCCAAGACCGTCTGCTTACTGATGTATTTCAAGACAAGAGATGCTCTCTTTTTACGAGATAGGGTTCTCATCCTTATGCCCAATGCTCCTCCAGAGTCATATTAGACCGTTACCAACCGTTTAAAGTGGATTCCGAACTACTAAAAACATCCATGGCACCGCCTTGAATCGAATACGAAACCTGCGGTACCGAGAGACAGTTGCTAGTCATTCGCCCATCATGGCCCTGTTTATTGCCCCTGCTCTCATGACCCTGTTACTTTTTTGGGTTCAAATACACAATGTCAATTCAAAAGCAAATTTGTTGAACACACCAAACCTTATCTAGTTTACATATTTTTAGTGTCTGTTAACCTTTACGATAGGACATAGTAATTATCTTTTTTGTTGCTTTTTCTTATCCACCTATTCTGTATCTTTTTCACATGAACCTCAGGGACATTCTTTTTACCTTTTGAAATTCAACTTCAGGGTGGCAAATTACACCACCCAATACAATCATGGCTTATTCGTTGACTACTTAATGAAGATCCCAGATGCAGACGTGAGTTACCTCATAAGTTGCCCATTAAAGAGACGCCGTAATTGAAAATCTATAGCTAGCCTATTGAATAATAAACAACGACTTATCTTGTTGTGATAATCGTTAAAGCAATTTACGCCATCAAATGATCATTAATCAAGGTTTTGTCGCGTTTCTCTTATTTTTTCATATACTTATCAACTTTTACGGATCATCTTTAAAAAATATAATCTGAATTTTTATTAGTTTTTACAGGTAAGGGGAGATTGGAAATAACATGGTATCATTTTAGTTCGAGATAATTTTTCTATTCTTTGTCTATCAGTCGATTATTCCGTGTTATAATATTATGCAGGGCAACCAAAAAGTGTTTTAACAAAAATAAGGGGGTTTATAATACGCTACAAAACGAACAATATTTGTTATAGAACTTTGAGTCATATTTTAATCTACTACTACTACACCCCACCCCACACCCCCATCACCCCATCTCAGGAGCATAGTTTCTCCTTTACAGTTTGAGAAGTCTGATTAGACTCTGTGATGCTCTATGGTCATATGTGACAGCGACCTACGGCTTAAAGTGCATTCCGAACCACTACAAACATACATGGCACTGCCGGCGTACGAACCCGAGACCTGTGGGACCGAGTGCCATAGCGCTAGACACTTAGACACTCGACCATCAGGCACCAGACACATTTTACTCTGAGTGGTCAGAAAGGAGTCACTTCATAAATACATCCTTACTTTCCGGACTACATACCATGTTGCAGAAGAATGGTTGATGGCCATGGTCTTGCAACCTATATTAACCATGGCTGTCTGTCTACTGACAGATTCCGAAACAAGAGATGGTTTTCTTTATACAGGGTAGGGTTAGCAGCCCTATTCCCAGCAGTCATTTTACGCACGGACAGTGTCCATCCCCGATATGCACACATGAGATCCCTTTTCATTCAGTATCAATTATAAAGTTTAGAATCGAATTTTCACTTAACTTGGGAATTCATTTCGTTGTCCACCAAATTGTTGTAAGGCTGAAGTTCCATGGTAAACTGGTACTAGGTTTGGTTTGGTTTGTCACTCTACGCTCATTTTTTGGGCACTATAGGCTAAATAGACAGGGACCTACAGTTTGCAGTGGATTCTGAACCACCATAAACTTATATGTCACCGTCGGGACTAGAGCCTGCAGTCACTGGCATCAGGGGTCATAGCGCTAGTCACTCGGCCATTGGGGCTCCATACAAAATCTAACAAACACAGTCGTCACTTTTGGTGTCACTTAATTTGCCGAAGAACTTTACATCTTCAGAACATACTCTTCAAAGATATACTACATGCAAATTTCCAGTGATAAAATATCATCAACAACTGACTGTCTTGTCAAAAAGACAGGTCGAAAGATTTCGAGAGGCTTTTTTTTTTCTGGGTAGGGTTGTCAGGCCTACACCCAACACTCTACACTCATTTGAGACAGTAACCTACGATTTAAAGTGGATTTCAAACCACCACAATTATCCATGGCACCGCCGGGATTTGAACCCGAAACCTGTGGCATCGAGTGCAGAGCGATAGTCACTCGGCCATCAGACCCCTAAACGTTCTACTTAAATCAGTCAAATGGTTTGATTCTTCTTCCAGTACAACAATTTTTCAGAAAATTTTGCAGTAAAACACTCATAATTATTGCCTTTAACATGCAAGGGTTATTTATATTTTTTCTAGTTATATTTATTATGTAGTGCCTCTTACATATAGGAAAAATGGCCTGAATGTCTGATCTTTAGCTAATTTATTTTTTCATAAAGTTTTAATTACCATCATTATCACAATTAATTATTTACATGATGTATTAATAATAATAATCCTTTTTTAAATCTTTTACTCAATAAATTAAAGAACTTTATTTATTGTTATAAGTGATTCTTTTTCACAAATTAGTTATTAATGCTGATCATTATACAAATACGTTTTGCTGTTGAGGTATTAAATAACACAATTTATTTAGTTTTATTTATTTAATCTCGTAGACACCCACGTATTAATTAAAAATGTTCTGTAATTGTAAAGCACTAATTATCAAATATTATAAAAAAAGTCCTCAAAGCATTCGACTGAAAATATTCACACCCCAATTTTTTAACAAAGCATATTTCATATGGATAGAATATCGAACAGTTAGGATAATTAATAGTTTTAGTTTTAATTTCTTCGTGGTAATTATTGTCCATGAATGATTACAAAACAATTTTATAGAATAGGATGAGATCAGTATTGTGTTTTAATTAAATTTTAAACAGCAAAATTTTTCTCCGTTTCTTCTCAAAAATAATTAATTTCAGTAATAGACTTCTATATTTTTTTATAACTCGACTTAAATTCATTGATTAGTCATATTTTTAACGAGGAAATTTATGTAATTTAAATTGAGTTTAGAAACTCTACGGACTACTACAAACGTATTCGTAATAATTAAACCAAACCAATATTAACTGAAAACATCATTTTTAACAAATAAGTTAAATAAAAATTGTAGTGTTCGAGCTGGGTGTAGAGTTTGAGTGTATGTAGGATGTAGGCTTCGTGTGTAGGGTTCGCGTGTGTACGGTGTAGGATTCAAATGTAGGGCTCGAGCGGGGTGTAGGGTTCGAGTGTAGTATTCGAAGAGGTACAGTTCGAAAAGTGTAGGGTTCGAGCGGATCATACGTTGGTTTGGTACTGTGGTGTGGAGTAACTCTGAAATGTAACTGGGTGTGGTTGGATTGAGACTTGAGACACGGTTTGATAACACACAGTTTTATTTACGCACGCACAAACATCACACACATACAACAACACATTTAAAGACATGTAATTATAGACTCGTGGAAAGATTCCACGAATAAACCGAAAATTAAGATACTCAGGCACGCGCTGGATGCGCGAAATATATCTCCTCTCCAGGTGAGAGTCTGTAGGCCAACTATTAGGCAGAGTTGCGTTGAATATATTTCCTCTTGGGATGTGAGGGCAGGGGTGCGTGTCAATTTGCCCATCTTGCAGCCTTTTATTATTACTCCACACTCTGCAATTCTGTGTTTTTTAGAAGCATACTGCTATTAATACAAGTAAAAAAATATATTTATAGCATATATCGGAAAAAAATTCAATCGTAAATATATATTTAAATTAAATACATACGTAAATATGTCAGTAAGTCATAACTAAACCAACACATTTTCGTCCAGTATTTCGTAAATTAAACAGTTTTCATGAAGACTGTTTAGTTCTTTAATAATAATAAAAAAGGTATGTAGGTATTCATTTTTTGTACATTTTAGAAATATTTAAAACTTTTTAAAAAGAAATTATTTTCATCGAACTAAAATATTAGCGTGAATCACATTAACAATATTTTACATTGTAAGAATCATCAATATTTTATTAAGGTAATAAAAACATGGGGTTTGTTAAGCAATAAAAAAGAGGCGTTATATTTTATAGCCAAACCTTACAATAACGACTTCCCAATTTCAAGCGTAAAAAAAAAGTTTTTTGCTTGTACAGCTGGAAATTCCGCATATCAAACACTTGGTTGCAATAAAATCGATATCGCACGCAATAACGCTTTTATTTTATAATTTACTTCGATCTCTTAGTAACTATCTCGAAGTGTGATTTTTTCTGTCAAATTTCATTATATCGTATTAGATGTTAGATGTTCTTTAAAGGGAATCTTGATAAAAAGAATTTTTTTGAAACTTTGCTTTAGAATGGTAAGTGCAGTATTGTTTTCAAATATGTCGAAACCATGCCAGATTTTTCATCACCATCGCAACATCCCATGGTGGGCCAAAGCCGTCTGCCAACTGGCAGATGTCGAGATATGAGATGTTTTCTTTTTATGGGGTAGGGTTGTCAGCCTTACGCCCAAGGCTCTAAAGTCATATTAGATTGGGACCTATGGTTTAAAGTGCAATCCGAACCACTACAAATATTCATGGCCCCTCCATGGCATCCGAAAGCTGTGGCGTCAGAGTGCTAACACTCGGCCACCAGTGCCCCATGCACAATTTTTACCCTACAAAATAATCGTTTCTAAAATATATTAGGGACCTGGGGGCTAATATATTTAGCCAGGCCTCTAATATATGGTACAAATGAAAATTTTGTAGGGCATGGGAGCTTGCCCTAAAAAACAGTCCTAGTCATAGCCCATTGACTAGCGCTCGGGCGGTCGGTGCCGCAAGCTCCGGGTTTAAGTCCAGGCGGTGCCATAGATGTTTGTAATGGTTCGGAATCCACTTTAAACAGTAGGTTCCTGACTAATATGACTGTAGAGCATTGGCCGTAGGGCTGACACCCTACCAAGTTTGATTTGGTTTGGTTCTACAGTCATTTTCTGCACACTTTGGGCTAATTAGACCAGGTCCTATAGTTTAACGTGGATTCGAAACCAGTAATAAACGTTCGATAGCAGCTAGGATTCGAACCTGAAACCTTTGGTACCAATGGTAAGACCGCTAGCCAATTGGCTATCAGGCCGCTCACTATCGCGTAAAAAGAAACTATCTCATGTTTCGGAATCTGCCAGTAGGCAGACGGTCTTGACTCACCATGAGGGTGTTGGGCCATTGAAGAAGATTATACTATCAAAACAAATATAAATGCTCAATGTGCCTAAATAAGTACGATACTGTAATTGAGGTGTACAGTTGGGCCTCATTAAACCGACCCTTTCTCATAAACTGTCACTGCAATTCTTCACCATACAAGATGATGTTTTAACATATTTTACATATTACATATCTGTATATAGATACATATCGACTTTTGTTACACAAAGTATGAGATTGCCCATATAGGGTTAAGTGCATATAGGGTTAATGAGGGTCGACTGTAGTTTACACTTTTTACTGTTGATAGAGTTGAAAAAATGGATCTCGTATTTGAACCTCGACAAATTTGACTAAGCAATTACAAGGTAGTAAGTAGTCAACCGGTAATCTCCACCACCCACTAGTGGGCCATTACAGCTTTCATGGTGGGCGGTAGCGATTTTGTCGGTTACTGAAGCACTTTACTTTCTTTAAATTTAATTGATTTCTTTTAAATGTTGAAATAGGAGATTGATACCTTTCCTTACTTCATATCTTGTAGAATCTCATATGTTGTTATTTGTTGTTTCTTATCCCACTTGACTGGCCAAGCCCACGAGCCCATACGTACTCATGATTGAAGGGGAAGGAAGCAGCTTCTGTTGTGATGGAGCACCCGTAGGTAGAAGCCTGACTTTGGCTCCGTGACGCTCTTACAGTCATGTGAGACCGGGACCTACGGCTTAAAGTGGATTCCGAACCCCTACAAACATCCATGGCACCGCCGGGATTCGAACCCGAAACCTGTGGCACCGAGCGCTAGACACTCGGCCATTCAGGTCCCCAATTTGCCAACGGCACGCGGTGTTCCCAGGTGGTCACCCACCCAAGTACTGACCGCGCCCAATGATGCTTGACTTCGGTGATCTAACGAGAGCCGGTATATTCAGCATGGTACGGCCGTCGGCTGAATCAAATATTAGTGCTGTTAATGATAGTATAACCTAAGAAAAAAAAATGCCTGTATGTTTCCAAAAGAGGAGAACTGTGTTTGTTCCTTACAAAATTCGACCAGATATACAGTATTTAGATTCCCAGCGTCAGGGATCTCATTAATTATTTAATTAATTAAATGTAACTTCATCAGATTTTATGCTTGTATGCGTGCAAAGTATAAATTAAAGATAGATACAACTACAGTAAGCTGTTTTATAAACATTTATTCTGCCAAACTTAGCGGAAGTCCGACATAGTAAAATGTTTGTTAAGAAATTATTATTATATTTTTTAACTTGTTGTAACTCTAATTTATAAGTTTTATAAAGTAAAGTTATTCCCATATTTTATAAATCACCCCAACTGTGTAATTTGTAGGTGGTTAGAAATTTTTACTACTAACTGAGATACAAAAGCGGGTGGTAAGTATAAAAAGATTGACTACCCCTGGTCTACGCCAACTACAGGCAAGTTTAAGTCGGAAAATCCTTCATTAAGGCTTGAATTAAGGAGTGAAGGGGAACCTCCGAGATATGTCTACTTTCGAAATTGTGGTAGTTTTGGAAAAGTCTTTTTCTTGCCCTTGCTGTTCCCTTCAAAAACCGTAGGATATTTCCTAGTGCCCTGAGAGATGAAGTTCTAGCGAAGAAAATATTTTTTATGGAAAGAATATAGCAAATAGTAATAACAGAATTAAAGGATACTTTCCTTGCCTTTTAAATAAACTGGCAATCAAACAGGTTCTTTAATTAGTCGTTATGCAGCCAACATCTTCAAGAAGATTATAAAAAGAAAGACCGATCATTTGTAAGCCTGTTATTGGTGACAGTTATATTCTGCTAAAAGTATATAACCTCTACTATTAGCAGGTATCTAGATAGTCTGCAAATGCCAAATGAAATTACCTATAGTTGTTTTTTTTCTAATGCAGCTGACAATACAAGACAGTTGTCTTTATGCTATAAAGAAGGGCTGCACCGCTGTTACTCATTTAGTACTACCCAGGAGGGAAGTGTAACTTGAAGATATGCTACGGACGCGAGTAACACTAGCCCCAGAAAGTTGCACGATCATATCAGACCGGGATCTACGGTTTAAAGTGGATTCTGCTCATAGGAAATTGCATGCTCATAGGAAACTGAGCATGCGCGCTAGGGAGAAAAAGCTAACGGACGTCCTACGGTAACTAACGTACGGTATGCAAAAACTCTCTAATTACAGAAGAAATGTCCGTTAAAATAAAATAATTTTGCGTCAGAGATCAGATGAGTCCTTTATTTACAGAATTTTTTTTTGTTCGAATGCAGCTGGCAAACACTTAGACAGCTTGGTCTTGGATGCCTTAAGGCAAGCGCTGCACAGACGTTACTCACTTTACATTACCCAGGGGGCGCGTGTGCAAGATAAGCCACGGACGCGGAGTAACAATGCCCCGCAACACTCTACGATCCTATTAGGACCGGGACCTACGGTTTAAAGTGGATTCTGAACCACTACAAACATCCATGGCACCGCTGGGACTCGAACCCGAAACCTGTGGTACCGAATGCCAGAGCGCTAGCCACTCGATCATCAGGTGCATTCGCAATTGCAAAGTCTAGCCCGAAAATTCTTCAATAACTTTGAAATTAAGAGGTGAGTGGGGGATGTGTTAACCTCACAAATATCTCTACTTTCGAAATTATGGCAGCTTTGGGAAAGTCTTCTTTCGTCCTTGCTGTTCTACTTCATAAACCGGTGTTCTCTATCTGTCTAACATCTCTTAGTGCTCTTACACGAAAAATAATTTTTTGAGAAAGAATATAACAAATAGTAATAATACAATTGATAAAAGATAATTTTCTTAAGCACTTAGATAAATTGGCAATCAAACAGGTTGTTTAATTAGTCGATAAACAGGCGGTATCTTGAAGAGGGTCATAGAAAGCTACAACGACCATTTGTATGCCTTTACTTGTTGACAGTTATATTCTGCTAAAAGTATATTACCTCTGCTGTTATATCTATCTCTGTACTTAGATAGTCTGTAAATGTCAAATGCCTGTAATCTATAGTGTTGTCAAAAGCCGAGAATTTTGACTTTAGGTTATTCATTAATGGAATATGTAGCGGATATTCAGTGTTATCCAGAATGCTCCACTGTGGGAATATGGGGATGGGTTTGCTACATTGCATTCAAGTTGTATCAGTGCAATTTGTAACGAACTCACTCAGATGCTACACCTGGAATGAGTTCGTATCCCCCCACCCCATCCCTTGCGTGGATTTTCTAATATGTATTCATCGTATCATAGATTAGAGAATCCACTGATCATGGATTGAAAATCCACTCATTAGCTGCGTTAGATTGGGGCCTGATGGCCGAGAGGCGCTCGGTATCACAGGTTTCAGGTTCAAGTCCCGGCGGTGCCATGGATATTTGTAGTGGTTCGAAATGCACTTTAAACCGTAGGTCCCTGTCTAATAGGATCGTAGATTTTAATTTTGTATACATATTTAATAACGAAGATGCCGAATGACTAGCGTTCTGGCGCTCAGTGCCACAGGTTTCGGGTTCAAGTACCGGCTGTGCCACAGGTTTCGGAATCACATCCCGGTAGTACCATCGATGTTTGTAGCGGTTCGGAATCGACTTTAAACCATAGGTTCCGGTCTAATATGATCGTAGAGCCTTGCGGAGGTAGGATATCTTCAAAGCTACACGTGCCCCCTGGATAGTGCTAAATGAGTAACAGCAGTGCAGCCTTTGCTTATGGCGCAAATATTACCTGCCTATGCATTTCCAGCTGCATTAGAACAACAACAACATATTGCCAATCCACTCATATAGATAAAAAATCATGTGAGCTATTGGGCAATCAACCTCTGCTCGCCATTGCAGCAATTAAATAGTCGATAAACAGCCAAATGTGGCATCGTTGTAACAATAGCTACAAAGATCGCTTCACTCTTAGTGACAACTTATCTCTTGTGTTGGTGTAAAAGATAAAATAAAGAAGATACAAACTGTCCTCCTCTTCATCCACGATTAGATACGTTGGCCGATCAAGCATGGCCAAGACTCAGTCCTGCTTGGTAAGTTGGTTGCGTGACATACGTTTCACTCCACACGATTCGTGGTCATGTTTTGACAACTGAAACGGGGTTCACTTTCCAACTTACTAAGAAGCCATCCATCCTACAAATGTGCGAATGTCACAGTGAAAACGATAGTGAGTGATGAAGTGCCTACCCTTCGTCAGCCGTGATTAATGCTTGACAAACTGCTTTCAATCACTTGTTTCACGTGCTTCCTCTGGTAACCACGAGGCGGCGCCATGTCAAGGATTCCTCATGGAAAAGAGCCCCGCACCTGCAATTTGAGGAGGAATAATTTAGAGAACAATTTAAAGGGTTAGTTTTTATCGTTATCGAGATTGTTATCAGTGGCACAATAAATAATGGGTATTTTTTATCGATAAATAATTTATGGATCAGCTATAAATAATATAGGGAGAATTGAATCAAGTTCTTCAGAAAAGATGTCCGCATTTGAATACATATAGTATATAGTGAATTTTATAGCACATAACAAAGAAGAACAGATACATATTATTCTATTAGCATTTTATTGTTGTTGTTATTCTGATAGAGCATAATATTGTTATTATTCTCATATAGCATAATATAGTATTATCACATAGCATGATACAGTATTATCATATAGCATAATATTGTTGTTATTATACTCGTGTAGCATAATATTGTTGTTATTATACTCGTATAGCATAATATTGTAGTTATTATACTAGTATAGCAAAATATTGTTGTTATTATACTCGTATAGCATAATATTGTTGTTATTATACTCGTAGAGCATAGTATTGTTGTTATTATACTCGTAGAGCACGGTATTGTTGTTAGTATTCTCATATAATATAGTACTGTTGTTGGTATTATATAATAATGGGTTTTGTGTTCCATTTGGTGACTCAGCCCTTAATTACACAATTCGGGGCCAATCAGAGGATAATGAAGGGAAGACATTGTCATGCTGAAGGTTTTTAAAGATTAATTAGTCACATTTGAGTATTGTATTGAAAAAACATGGAAAGAAAAATAAATTCCTGATAACTTGTGTCGATCACACCTATGGAGGCTCTTCATTTCAGTACGGGAATAACCCTTCTGACGAATGTAACATCCTCAGCGAATTTGAATCTGGCCCCTTCCTCGCGTTAAGCGGCGTCCATATGTGAATGTATTAGATGTGAGCGCCACTAGAGAAGGGTTTTATAATCAGGTTTTATTTTCAGTTCAGAAAGCAAACATAACGGATGCAAAAAAGGAAAAAAGCCGGTGTTTTTTTTTTTTTTTCCTCTGGCTAATCAGGCTTCAAAGGATTTATAATCTGGAAAAAAAAAAAAAAAACGTATGTTCGCTTGTAAGAAAATATAATACTGTTTTTTTTTTTATACACATGCAAAACTGAGGATGGCTGGTGATTGACAAACATTAGGACGAATGCTTCCAATGCAATGCAGCTTGAACTGTGGATGTTACCATTGTAACATATGACGAAGAATGAGTTGGTGAAAGGGTTGGTTGTGATCCTACAAATGAGTGTTTTGTGACGTTGTACTTATAACACAAAAGTAGAACAAAACAGATTAAGTTGTGCATTTAAAACAGATTTCTTTTAAACTATTTTTATATATCCACTAGCGGCTAGGCAATATTTCACTATTGGTAAATCTGAGTATATACACTCATGTCCATAAATTAAGGATAATTCAGAATCACACAGAAATTGAACTCTAAAATAAAAATTTCACCTGTAGAATTATCACACACATCTTGAAGAAGAATATGCAAATTACAGGAAACCGCCAGATGGCGCGGATAGTACGTCATAATGACGAGAGTGTAAGAGAGGGGTATATAAGGAATGGTGGCAAAGAAGTAAAATTGTTCACAAGCGCTTTAAAAGCCTTTCAGTGCAATAACCGCATAGTTATGGCACAAACAAAGCATTTGGATGATTTTTTACGTGGTAGAATTATCGGACAACTGGAATGTGGACGTACCCAGCTGGAAGTATCCGAGGAACTTGGAATCGCCCAGAGTGTCATCTCCAGGCTTTGGCAACGATTCCAAGATGATGGTAATGTGAGTAGATGTTACAGAACAGGTCGCCTCCGAGTTACAACGCCGAATGAGGACCGGTATTTAGCAGTTACTGCCAAAAGAAACAGACGGAGCACAGCATCAGACCTGTCTCGTCAGCTCTCTTCAGCTACCGGTACGACAGTTTCAAGGCAGACCAGACAGTGTACAGACGCTTATGTTCATTGGTCTATATGCTCGTAGGCCTGTCAGATGTGTTCCGCTTATCGCAACTCACTGTCGCCTGCGATTAACCTGGAGTAGAGAGCATGCATTGTGGACACCGCAACAGTGGTCTTGTGTGATGTTTTCCGACGAGTCCAGGTTTAGTTTGCAGTCTGATTCTCGCCGGACTTTCATATGGAGAGCGCCAGGTACCCGTTACCACCAAGAGAACACCATTGAACGACACCGTTACGGTGGTGCAGGATGGCTCGTTTGGGAAGGAATTATTCTTGGTTCCAGAACTGACCTGCATGTTCAGAGTGTAACGATGACAGGCCACATCTATCGGGATGTCATTCTGGAACAAGATGTACGTTTGTTTCGGGGCGCCCTGGGTGCTGCATTTCTGTTTATGGATGACAACGCCCGTCCTCACCATGCAAACATTGTAGACGAATGCCTTCAATTGGAGGATATCACCCGTATGGATTGGTCAGCATACTCACCGGATTTGAATCCAATAGAGCATATGTGGGATATGCTTGGCCGACGAATTGCAGCCCGTCAACCCCCTCTCACCTGTCAACCGGAACTTCGGAGGGCATTGCTTGATGAGTGGTGTAATATTCCCCAAGATCAGATTGATAATTTGATACTCATCATGCCTAGGCATTGTAAATCCGGTATTGCATCGTCCGGGAGACATACTCCATATTAACCGTCATACTAACCATGTTATACTGTTTTTTGTAAATTGGTTCTTTTTGAAATTTGCTCCCGGGAGTAAAAATCGCAATTTTTATTAATTATGTCAAACATATAGCATCTTTTTTGCTCTTTACCTTTTGTGTAATAAATAGACTTTACAATAGACTTTACAAATTTGTTTTGCTTCTGTCTCATTCTTTGCCTGAACTTCATTATCCTTAATTTATTGACATGAGTGTATATGATTTAATTAAGTTCATTTGAAATCCTATATCAATTCATTTAGTCAAAATGAGATTAATTGAATTGAATGAATGAGATTAATGAATTAATTGAATTTATTAATTGATTTTTTTTTTGCTATTAATTGATTTTTGTTTTTCTATTCATTGAATTTGTTTTGCTACAAAAATGAATTTATTAATTCATTTTTGTAGCATTTTGCTCATTAACATTTTATATACAATGACACGGGATAAAATAAGCAATCGAAATGCGAAAAAATCATGTAAAAATAAAAACGTTATGCTACAGGATCTTGTTCAAACCGCTGTCTAAACACAAACAAACTGCAAAATTTTCAACTACATCGGTCAAGTAATGTTTGAGTCCATAGGGCACACATTTGCTTGCAAAACTGCTTTTTATTTATACAGATAAAAGAATTATTGATTGAATGTTTTGCATAATGCTTTCCTCGTCATAACTACTGATTAAGTTTAAATAAGAGCTTACTTCATCTTAGCATTTTGTCACACTTCCAAAGCATTCTTCACCATTATTTATGCACTACACTGGAAATTCGCTACACCCTAAATTAAAAACAAAAAAAATTGTTACTCTGATTATTTGTTTTAAATCTATATAGTAAAGAGAGGAAAGTATTGAATTTTTAAGAGTATTTAACTAATGAAAATTAATTTAGAGCTTTATTAAATTCTAAATTTTATTCAAAATTTCTTATTTTTCAGTAGAAATGCTGGCATTTCCCATCATTTTTGAGCCATGTTAAAGTAAAATAGAGGAGATTTCGTTTTAGCCGGAAAGTCCTTATACTACCAGAAAAGTAAATAAATAATCTACCGTTAGTTTATCTCCTTTTTCATCAGATATGTAAACCTTAAGAAATAGTTGAATAATCACAATAGTTATTTTATTATTTGTATTTGCTGTGATACTCAACCTTATCTGGTAGTTAAGAGACGGTCTTCTTTAGTATTTGTTTATGTTTGAACAGTTGCATAAATCCAAAAAAAAAAAAAAAAAATGATTCCATCTAAATCAATTTCTGAGAAAAGAATAGAAAAGCGCTTCTGAGTTAGTGTTTGTTGATGAAGAAAAGTTGGAACTGAAATCATTGATCACGAAGTTACCTCTAGCTCCATCTTTGTTGTATTGGTAAGTTGCAATGGGCTAATGCGCTTTGAGTTATTAAAGTAAATAAAACTTACTTAATTATTAATGAAGTTGGCTTTTTGCATGGTGAAGAAAGGGGGTACATCCCTATATAAGATGTTCCTCAACCCTCACCACTCAAGTAAAATGGGAAATAATTACAAGAGGCATTATGTTTTTTCAGAACAGTTGAGGCCCAAAACAGGTCTTCTGATAGTGCCCATCTCAACGTATCATCCCCAGGGCTATTCCACTTACGAGGCCCTTTCACCTCCCATTTTTAAGTTTGAAAATAACTTATTATGTTTGTTTATTATTCATATGTGGAGGGCCTGAATGGTCGAGTGGCTAGCGCTCTGGCGCTCGGTACCACAGGTTTCGGGTTCGAGTCCCGGCGGTGCCATGGATGTTTGTAGTGGTTCGGAATCCACTTTAAAGTGTAGGTCCCGGTCCTAATAGGATCGTAGAGCGTTGCGGGGGCATTGTTACTCCGCGTCCGTGGCTTATCTTCAAGTTACACGCGCCCCCTGGGTAATGCAAAGTGAGTACGTTTGTGCAACGCTTGCCTTAAGTCATCCAAGACCAGGCATTCAGCTGTCTAAGTGTTTGCCAGCTGCATTAGAAAGAAAAAAAATTATTCATATGTGTAGAATTTCTCCTTATTTTTGATTTAGTGTTTTCAGAATAGTGTAATTCTAATTTTGCTAACAATTTGAATGTAGGCCCCTCTTAATCTTGAGGCCCTAGGCTGAAGCCTAGTTAGCGTATAGGAAAATCCGGGCCTGATCATCCCTTTGTGGAGTTGAATAGTCCACGAATGGTAAGTCTTGGCTGTCGGCTTTCGTAAGCGAAGAATAATCAGACAATCTGGATGGATCTTCGATTTTCTTTTGCTCAAATTGTAAAGTTTGTAATTGTATAACTTTAAATTTGCTTGAATCTTTTTTTTTTAATTTTTTGATTCGACAATGAGTTAGAGAAAGCAGCAGTCAATTTTAAATTATTTTTAATCTGGTGAAAACAAATTCCCAAATGTCAACCTGAAAAGAAAAGTATGCATTAAATAAGAGCAAAGAAGTAGAAATTCCCTGAATCGTAAATGGAAGTACAAGTGCGAAACTCAAGAGTTCATTACTTTTTTTTTATGTAGTTACGCAAATTTATATAAAATCGGCACCGCAATTTGAAAAACTTGACACATTGAATTACCTAAATCGTAAGCTAGTGGACGAAGTAATAGAAAATTGTTATTTTTTGAAAATTTTGGATAAAAAACAGTCTATGTGTCTCCAAATTCTTCAGTTTTGTAATAAAAAAGCGAAGAGGAAATTTCGATACAATTTACTGTTAGAATACCTATAGATCTTTTATCCCAAAAATGGAGATGTCTGTAAATATCTATAATATTTACTAATTATTATAGATATTATAATAGGTATATAGATTACATATCTATAATATCACAAATATTTCTGTAAATATGGTGTAGTTTTTTCCAAGGAATATGCGAGCTAATTGAGTTGATTAGTTGATTAGCCTTTTCGTTTCTAGGGCAAATCGACAAAAAAAAAACTCCGTTATCATCAATATACGTGATATATACTATATATACTATCCGTTAGCAATCAATTACCTGATAGATATATATCATGTAAATTGCTAACTGCTGTCAATTTAAGGAGCATTGTACAAGGACGTAAACAAGCCGTAATATATATTATTGATACAGCCAGTGTTTGACTGTCAAAAGAAAAAAAACACTTAGTCCTATTATAATAACAGTTATTACATGTGGCAGAAATGGACTTCCTTTAAGAAGTCTTGGTGATTAAGGCCAAATGGACGAAACAGATGATAGCAAGGAATCATGATGAGAACTTCCATCAACTACTTGCATTCCGAATGGATGAAGGAAAGGAAATTATGAAAAAGCACCTATGCTAATAATGCATCGTATATATCGCCTAAAATACAAAAAGAAATTATACACGCTTGTAACGAAATACTTTTTAATAATTGATTGAAAAAGCCAACTCTTGCTAAAACGCTCTCTGTGGCGTTCAGGAGAAATGGTCAATTGGACTCCAGACTTTCACCCGGAGAGGAAGTGTATTTCGCACAACTTACACACAGCCGAGTTTCGAATTTTCGGTTAAGAAGCGGACTCCTCCCACGTATCTATAAATTATCTGTCTTTAAATGTGTTAAATATTATATGTCTCTAATTCTATGTGTGTGGTATTTGAACTTAGGTCAATAAAGCTGTGAGTCCTCCAACCTGTGCCTCAAGTATCTCAACCCAACCACACCCAGTTACAATCTGATTGTCTAACCTGTACATTGCAAATTAATTAGAAATAATCGCCAAGCTGCTTCATTTCTGGCGCCAATTTCGAAAACTCAATCTAGTAAAGAAGTTTGTGCTCTATTTGTCATGTCTGGTAGTCCTTTATTTCTTGACGGCCCAATGGTCAATTGGCTAGCTCACCGGCTTTTAGTACCACAGACTTCAGGTTCGAGTCCTGGTGGTGTCATGGATGTCTGTAAGTGGTTCGAAATCCCCGTTAAACTGTAGGTCCTGGTCTAATTAGCTTAAAGTGTGCAAAAAAGGATCGTAGAGCAATAAACCAAACCTTTATTTCTGTGCTGCCTGGTGGCTAATGGCTAATTCTCTTGCTTTCTGTACTACAGGCGTCAGGTTCGAATTCTGGCGGTGGCGAGGATGTCTCTTAGTGGTTGGAATCCACGTTAAACTGTAGGTCCTGGTCTATTTAGCCTAAAGTGTGCACAAAATGATTGTAGAGCGACAAACCAAACCTTTATTTATGTGCGATCTGATGGCTAATTGGCTAGCGCTCTAGCTTTTGGAACTGCAGGCTTCAAATTCGAAATACACGTTAAAGTATAGGTCTAATAAGCCTAAAATTTGCAAAAAATGTCCGTAGAGCACCAAACCAAACCAAATCTTTATTTCTGATACTTCTATTTCTCCCATTACTGTGCCTGATAGTATTGCATCAGAAAAAAAACCCTATCTTTGATATCAATTTGAAATTAATTAACAAAAAAAAAGGTAAATGTAGATTTGAAACTTATCAGATCTCCAAATCTAATTTTATTACTCTAATAAAAATTAATTAATTTATTTTCATGGCAAACTTAATATAAAAATACATTGTTCTTCGTACTGTCCTTTAAATCGCAAAAGAGCCGCATTTGCCAACCGTTGATTTATATACGTTCCATTATAAAGATTCCGATTTAATACTTTTTTTAAACGTAAATGACTAGATTATCAGCTTATTTAATAATACAAATATGTATGTAGATATAAATATAGTTGAAGACTATATGCCTATGTTACAGATTCTTCATTAAAAAATTCCAGAATTAGATCTGGATAATCTTAGCAATCTCAAGTATTTTTAACTGAAAAAAAATACAATACTATTAACATAAAGTTGAGATTTAGATGTCACCCGATATATTTTATTGCTTTGGATGAAAGTTTATTTGATACCTTATCAATTCCAAGTAATTTAATGCCGGCATTTTACTTTGCATTCAAGTCAAATAATTATCTTAAATACATATTCATCAAAGTTTTTTTCTTTCGTTCTACTATACATTGTTAATCTCATACCTGCTGGCTAGGTGAGTCTTGTTCAACAAGATTCCTGATGTTTGACAATATTTTTTTTTTGTTTTGGTTTCATGGGCAATAGTACCACACCTAAACCTACCAATATTCTTGAAGTTCAATTCAAATAGTCGAAAAATTAGAAAAGTATATGTTACCATGTTTTAATATGAAAATATTTTTTTTTTCAGTTTGGTATAAAAATAAGGATACAAGTAACTTCAGATGCGAAGAGATTATTATTTTCGACTGGCAACTGGCGTACCGTCTACGGAGTACCAACAGGGGGAAATACCCCTTAAACCTCCTCATCTTAATTAATAAATATGCTTGGAATTCTAATGGCTGCTTAATTAAAGTTAGTAAATAAAAGATAATAGTTTCTAAAAATTCAATTTAAAGTGGTACTCAAAAAAATTAAAAAATACTATTGATAAAAAGTAAAATACAAAATAAAAGAAGATAAAAGTTAAGTTTTAAATTCGGTACAATTAGGGACCAGTTGTCGATGCCATAATGCTATTGAAAACGTAAACAAACTTGTTTACAAAACACTGAAAGGTATATGCTGAACTGTGGGAGCCAAGGGATGAGTTTGAAAAGCAATATTGATAAAATGTCCCTACAAAAAAAAAAAAAAAAAAAAGGCTGATCTCAGAACCGTAATTCTTTTTATTATTTTATACTTTTTATTTGCATTTTTATTTTATAATTTTAATTTTTATTTTCAAATGCCAGGAAGTTTGATCTAGGGTTGTTCTAATCTTGTCTATACAGAGAGAGTTAATCTTTATGCCATAAGTAAGGGCTGCACCGTTGTTACTCATTTAGCACTACACAGGGGGCCCGTGTAGCTTGAAGATATGTTACGGATGCGAGTAACACTACCTCCACAACGCTCTACGATCCTATTAGACCGGAACCTACGGTCTTAAAGTGGATTCTGAACCACTACAAATATCTATGGCACCACCGAGACTCGAACCCGAAACTGTGGTACCGAACACCAGAGCGCTAGCCACACGATCATCAGGCCCCTAGTTTGATCTAAAGTCATTCACTGCTATAGAGGGTTTGATTTGGTTCGTCATTCTAAGGTCATTTTTTGCACACTTTGGGCTAATTAGACCGGGATCTACAGTTTAACGTGGATTCCGAACCACTCACAAACCCTCATACTACCAGGATTCGAACTTGACGCCTGTGGTACCAAAGGCCAGAGCGTTAGCCAATGGGCTAGCAGGCCGCCCCCTAGAGAGTTTTTTGTTTGGTTCGTCGCTCTACGATTATTTTTTTTGCACACTTTGGGCTAATTAGAGCGGGACCTACAGTCTGATTCTGAACCACTCACAAACATCCATACCATCGACAGGATTCGAGCCTGTGGTACCAAAGGCCATAGCTTTAGCCAATGGGCCAACAGGCCACCCACTAGAGATTAAGATCTGCAGAAAATGCATCCACATTCATTCAGATGATGCACAAGATGCAATGCATCCATCCACATTTGCCGCTGTAATCACATACCTGCTGGCTAGGTAAGTCTTATTGAACAACATTCCTGATGTTTAACAATATTTTTTTTTTGTTTTATGTGTAATAATACCACACCTAGTTCTGCCATTATCCTTGAGGTACAATTCAAATGTTCGGAAAAGTGGAAAAAGTATGTGTTTTAATATAAAAATATTTTTTTAAGTTTAATATAAAAATAAAGATTCTTTTCAATATAAAAATAAGGGGCCTGAATGGCCGAGTGGCTGGCGCTCTGGCACTCGGTATGACAGGTTTCGGATTCGCGTCCCGGCGGTGCCATGGATGTTTGTAGTGGTTCGGAATCCACTTTAAACCGTAGGTCCCGGTCCTAATAGGATCGTAGAGCGTTGCGGGGGCATTGTTACTCCGCGTGCGTGGCTTATTTTCAAGTCACGCGCGCCCCCTGGGTAATGCAAAGTGAGTAACATCTGTGCAGCGCTTGCCTTAAGGCATCCAAGACCAAGCTGTCTAAGTGTTTGCCAGCTGCATTAGAAAGAAAATATAAAAATAAGGATGTATCTTCAGTTGCGAAGAGATTATTATTTTCGAATGCCAGCTAGTTTGATCTAAGATCATTTGCTACTAGAGAGGATTTGGTTTGGTTCGTCAGTCTACGGTAACGTATTGCTCACTTTCGGCTAATGATACCGGGACCTACAGTTTAACGTGGATTCCGAACCACTCATAAACATCCCTTTGTATGTACACTCATGATACTGTAAACAAAGTTATTTCGGCTAGCTAGATGGCAGGATGCAAGTCAAAAACAGATCTAGCGATATTAGAGAGTTTTTGCATACCGTACTTTAAAAATAAGGCATTTTTTTCTCCCTAGCACGCATGCTCATAACAAATTGCGCATGCGTATCTGTAATAATGTTTCCTATGAACATGCGCGCTAGGGAGAAAAAAATACCCTATTTTTAAAGTACGGTATGCAAAAACTCTCTATTATATAGTATATTTTGATAACATGGAATATACGCACTCAAGATCCAAAACATTATGACCACCCCTACATTTTGCAATGAACTCGCCTGGATGACGTGGAAGGCACGTGATCATGTGGAAGTGGTATTTAACTGCTGCTGGTGGAGATATATATATATATGGCCAACTCGTTATTGGCAGGTGGACATAATGTTTTGGCTCTTGAGTGTAGAATAACCTTCCGTTTACAGTCGATAAGACATCGACTGAATAAAAACAATTTAGGTGTGTAACTTCTTTTGCATAGCCAAAATATAGTCACATGACCATACCTCGTGAGTGTTTATAATTGCCATTAAGAGGGCGACATATGACCATGATAATGATATATTAACTGATATATGACACTTTATATCATTTAAAAATTTGTTATTACTGCATTATTACTGCATATCTTAACCATATACAAATGCGGCATTTCCTGAGATCAATCATCTTTGAAATGGCAGTTATGCAGTAGAATCAGCGTAACCTAGGGTGCATTAGACGAAACTTATTACATTATATCCTTTATTGTGATATCGCAATTTAAATCAAACACTCATCAAAGGACATCTGCTCTCTCCGAGTGACCGGCGCGCGATGCCATAGGTTTCGAGTTCGAGTGCCGGCAATGCAAAAAAAATTCACAGTGGTTTGGACAGCATTTTAAACCGCAGGTCCTAGTCCAATGTGATTGTAGTGCGTAGAGATGCCAACCCTACCTCGTAAAAAGAAAGCATAACTTGTCTCGAAATTTGCCAGCAGGCAGACGGCCTTGGTCCACTATGTGGCTGTTGCACCATTGAAGTAGAAGAGTTAATTTTTTTTATCATTTATTTTAAGTATTATAAACCTTCCGTTCTCATTTTTTTTCCAGTTCTATATGATCTAAAACAATCGTACAACTTTGTAGTAGATGACTATCTGTTATAAATTTAAATATAAAAACCTTATGATTAATTATACATGAGAATATTTTTAAAGTATACGTTTTATAAGTATACGTCAAAACAATAGTAATATAAAATAGATAAAAATCAGGACAATTTTTTAAAATTTCGTCCTGATAAGGTGGAATTATAGAAATTTGTCCTGATAAGTTCATATTATATTCTTACCTTGTAGATACTATAAGATAAGTATGCATCATCATCATTGGCACAACAGTCCCATCGGGGGCCAAGGCCGTCTGCCTACTGGCAAATTTCGAAACAGCAGATGTTTATTTTTCTTTTCATGGGATAGGGTTGTCAGCACTAAGCCCAATGCTCTACAGTCATATTAGACCACAGGTATCGGGTTCGAGTCCCAGCGGTGCCCTGGATGTTTGTTGCGGTATGGAATCCACTTTAAGTTGTAGGTCCCGGCCTCATATGACCATAGAGCGTCACAGAGACCAATCAGACCTCACCCCCATCATTCCCAAATTGTAAAGAGGCAACTCAACTCTAGGCACAGTGATGTGGTGTAGTAGTCATATTAGGCTGGAACCTACGTCTAAAGTGGATTTCAAACGACTAGAAACATTCTTTTCACCATCAGGACTCGAACTCGAAATCTGTGGCACCGAGAGCCAGTCACTTGTCCATCAGGTCCCTTAAGTATTTTTTGATGTTCTAATGCAGCTGTCAAATACTTAGACATCTTGGTCTTGGATGCCTTAAGGCAAGCGCTGCACAGACGTTACTCACTTTGAGTTACCCACGGGGGGGCGTGTAACTTGAAGATAAGCCACGGACGCGGAGTAACAATGCCCCCGCAATGCTCTACGAACCTATTAGGACCGGGACCTACGGTTTAAAGTGGATTCCGAACCACTACAAACATCCATGGCCCCGCCGGGACTCGAACCCGAAACTTGTGGTACCGAGCACCAGAGCTCTAGCCACTTGGCCATTCAGGCCCCGGTCCCTTAAGTATATAATACATTAAAATTAATTTTTAAAAATTTTATATTTTACTGCCAATTCAAAATAAAAAATAAATAATTACTTAGTGAGACATTTTATTACAATACATTTTAAGTACTGCAAGTATTTCGCTACCTTCTTTTCAGTTCTAGTATACGGTTTAAAGCCATAGCTCGATATCTCTATATAAATCTTATGTCTCACTCAGACTGATAATCTCTAGTATGAAGAACGATTTTTCCCAAAAAATAAATCAATAAAAATCAATAAAAATTAGAGAGATGGTTGGGTTCAATAACATATTAGAAGATCGAAAGTTATTTGTACTATTATTTCTGCTCATTTCGCAATGTATTACGACCCAAATACGTGGTAAGGAAAGGTTTTTAGACAGGGAGGATCAAACAAAATAAGAAATGTGATAAAAGTTATCGGAAATATATGTTTCCGTGTTATCTTAAAGATATTTTGACTTGGTAGACGGGCTAATCGGTTTAATTTTCGTTCTTCCTGTTATGCGCATAAGTAGTAATCATAAAAATTCATATGGGACAAATAAATATATGCATAAAAACAAAAGTAATAAGAAATAGAAAATCTGTACACGTTTTTCCTAAATTTGCATCCACTGATAAAAGGCTATAATTATAATTTATGCTACAAACATTTTATTTGAATCTAGTAAGCATTCTGATGGCCAATTGACTAGCCCCCTCGCCTTTGGTACCACAGTCCCCATGTTCGAATCCTGGCGGTGGCATGGATATGGTAAGTGATTAGGAATCCATATTAAACTGTAACCCCGCAGAAAATGACCGTAGTGTGACGAACTAAACCTTGTGGTGCGGCCTGGCAGCCAATTGGCTAGCGCTCAGGCCGTTGGTACCACAGGCTCCAGGTTCAAATCTTGGGGGTGGCATGAATATTTCTTAGTGGTTCGAAATTCACTTTAAACTGTAGATCCCGGTCTGTTTTTAGCCCTCGTGTGCACAAGATGAATGTAGATCGACAAACCAAATTAAATCTTTATTGGTGCAGCAACCCCATGGTGTTCAAAGGCCGTCTGCCGTACTGGCAGACTTCTAAACCGGAGGGTTTTTTTACGGGGTAGGGTTGTCAGCCCTACACGCAACGCCCTACAGTTATATTAGAAGCTCAGTGCCACAGGTTCCGGATTCGAGTCCCGGCAGTGCCATGGATGTTTGTAGTGGTTCGGAACCCACCTTAAACTGTAGGCCCCGGTCTCATATGACTGTAAGACCGTCGCGGAGCCCAATGAGACTTCTCTCATTCACATCATTCGCAAACTGTAAAGAGGCAACTCAGCTCTAGGCTCAGTGATGTCGTGTGGTGTAGTAGTAGTAGTCATATTAGACTGGGACCTACAGTTTAAAGTAGTTTCCGAACCACTATCATCCATGGCGCCTACGAGACTGGAACCCGAAATCTGTGGCACCGAACGCCAGTTACTCTTCCCTGATGCCCCTCAACAACAAATGACTTTTAAAAAAACTTAATTTATTAAAAATTTTATTATATATTAACTCAAATGCTAATTACAAATAATAAGTCACATACTAAATAAAAAACTACAGCTTGTTCAGTAATCGAACAGCAATTAAAAATTAATTAAGTACTTTTTTTCCCCTAAGGTTTCATGAAGCCAAACAAAAGCAGAAATTATTAAATTTCCTTTCGCATTTTTCAGGTTGCACAAACTTTTGGAAAGAATCAAACTTTTTCGTGATTCGAAAAACAAAAAAAAATTCTGAAACACCAAATTGAATTACACAACTTGAGGCATTCAATTAATTTTAAAATATCTTTTATATGAATTCTATAAAAAATATGTATTTTTTTTTTTTTTTTAATTTTAAATGGTTTAAAATGAAAGGAAACCATACGAAAACAGATAAATAAGTTGATGTTCATATATTGTCATGTAATTTATAAAGAGGTTTAATTACTGATCATTATTCATACTTTGTTTTATACTGAACTTTTACAGAAAATTATGTTTAAAAATTTAGGAAAAATGCTGATACTTACACAGTAAGAAGTTTCAACTGACTAATTGATTAACAATATCATATGTTCTTTATAATATTAAATTTCAATTATTTTTAATCGAGATATTGAAAATTAATAATTTTTTTTGTAAATGTTCTACTAAATATCACGTTTACAAACATTAGGAGGGTTTTTTTTTTCCACCTCCGATGGGGTATTAACTAAAGACAAATGTGAATAACATGGTTTTGCTACCAGGAATCAAGTGAAATTAATGTTACTTTTCCACATAATTACCGTCAACAATGAGACAATTGCAATATCGTTGGAAGGGGTTTTCAATAGTATCTTCCTAATGGGTTTGGTTTGTCGCTCTACGGTCCTTTTTTGCACAGTTTAGGCTAGTTAGACAGAGACCTACAATTTAAACTGAATTCCGAACCACTCACAAACATCCATGCCATGGCAAGGATTCGAACCTGAAGCCTGTTGTATCAAAGGACAGAGCGATAACCAATTGGCCATCATGCCGCTTTATAATGGGTTGCCTCCAATATACTGAGAGAGGGGTACTTACGTATTAACGGTACCTTGGTGACAGTTTCGCCAATAAAGAGCACACGCGCCAACCGCAGCTACAGATTTGGCGGTTTTTAAGTGGCACCAATCTATTCTATTGGTTTGGTAACCTTAGTAGCTGTTAGATTGGCGACACTTAAAAACCGCTAAGTCTGTCGCCAAGGTACCGTTAATACGTAAGTACTGAGAGAGGTTTCCGTGGCGACTTGATGCTCGTTGTATGCCAAAACACTGTTTACCCGTAACCTTTCATCAAGCGCTTTCGAACGAGATGAAATTCGTACGGCGGTCTGTGATGTACGTCGGGTGATCTAACATTGAAATTGTACAAGGAGCTGTTCGGTTCAGCTTTCCTCACTTCTCATTGGAGTAAACATTTCTCCCCTCGTCGTCGCACAGACTTTCGTTAATTTCCTCATTATCCATGATACTGAATATCTGCTATCATATTTGAGTGACAGGTTGCTCTCATTAGTACAAAACACTAATTGCATGTAATATAACTACCCACAACACTGCTTGTCTGCTCTCAAATTTGATTGATGGGTTTATTATATATTTGTCAAATAGCATACATTCTTCTCTCCTGGGAATGAAATGCTAAAACTCTTCTCGTGAGAAAAAAATACTACAATATATATATTCGTTTTTGAAATACTGCTTAAACTATGCAATTTTTTTTTCAATTTAATTGTTTAGAAATAAGGAAGTGAGTTATTGTATAATGAGACAAATTTTTCATGAACACTGACGTGGCTTTACATAAAATGACTGCAAAATTTTAGTTATTAATTTAGTTAAATTAATTACTAAAGTTTTTTAAGTTTTAATGCCAGAACTCAATTAGTAAGAAAAAAAAAGGCTACATTGTATACTTTGCAAAAAAAAAATGGGGTGGGGGGAGGGGAATTGTCTTCGTATATTGTTAGAATGTGTGTATAAATTAATAACTATTATAAAAATAACTGAAATAAAATATTAATATTATAAAAATTAATAACTAATATTATAAAATTAATAACTTTACTAGTATAAAAGTTAATAATTAACATTATAAAACTAATAACTTTAATATTATAAAAATTTTATCTATTATAAATTTAAAGTATATATTTGCCTTATTAAACATATAACCACACTTAACAAACAAATTTAAAAAAAAAACAATAGTTTAATAAAATTCTTGTAATAATAAGTCAATCGAAAATACATTAAAAATATGTAAAAACGCGTTAAACGTTACTCTTCACTGAGTTTCCGCTTTCGTAATAAGAAACAAAGTTATAAAAACGAAGGAGATCCTGTCTAATAAACACTTCTGTATCAATAGAAAAGTATCAATGGCGGAATTAATTAGTGAAACAGTTTTGTGCGCCATCTGTCTTTGCGTCGTCAAACAAAAGCATCAAAAACGAGATGAAAAATGAGCAATTAGGTTTTCATGAAGGCAGCAGAGGGAGGGGAAATGTGTTAATGAGAGGGAGAAATCGGCACATGAGAGGGAAAAATGATAGCGACGCTTCAAAAAGTTCGTTTTTCAAAACTTTCTTTTTCCCTTCAAGGTCAAGTCAATCACGTGATAGCTCGTAGTGTCACATGCGAGAATTGTTAAAATTTGCGCTACGTTAATTTCTATCATCTGTTTGATCTTGTTTAGTTTTTAGAGTGAATACAATATATTTTTTTTTCGGATACGGGTTTTTTTTAATTGCTGTGTTTATTAAATGAAATTTTGAAGATTTAAGTAAACAGAATTATTTTAATTTATTTTTATGATGAAAAAAAAAATTTTTTTAATATTTTAAATATTCGAAGGAAAATTAAAAAAAAAAAACACTAAGAATTTATCAATGGATCGCATTTTATATTCTAACTTTTAGAATTTAATTAGATAAATATATATTTATTTTTCAACTTAGAGATTGTAGTGTTAGTATGTTTAAAAATTTTTATGGAATATTTTGAACTTTGTACTATTTAATATTTATTATTTATTCACATTTATTAGCATTTCATAGTACTGAAATGACTTGGTATGTTATTTATTTTTCCGCATTTAATTTCAAAATATTGAAATTACTTGTTATGTTTGCTTTACCTCATTTATTAGCATTTTAAAGTACTGAAATTTTTTATTATGTTATTTATTTTTCCGTATTTATTACTATTTCAAAATACTGAAATTACTTGTCATGTTATTTACTTTTCCTCATTTATTAGCATTTCAAAATACTTGAAATTACTTGGTAAGTAATTTTTTTTTTCCGAAATTTATAAGCAAAGTACTTAAATTACTTGCTATGTTATTTATTTTTAACATTTATTAGCTTTTCAAAGTACTGAAATTATTTTATATGTTATTTATTTTTCCGCATTTATTAACAATTCAAAATACTGAAATTACTTGGTAAGTTATTTATTTTTCCACATTTATTAGCATTTCAAAGTACTAAAATTACCAGATTATTATTTATTTTTCCACTTTTCAAAGTATTGAAATTGCTTGGCATGTAATTTATTTTTCTCATTTATTAGCATTTCAAAGTACTGAAATTACTTGGCATGTTATTTATTTTTCCGCATTTTAAAGTACTGAACTTACTTGGGATTAGAAATCCCTGATAACGTTTTTCATAACCTTAGATCTAATTGAAAAACATTCCCACGTTAATCAATAAAAGATTGCTATCAATCGTTTAAGTTTCTTTCATTCAGTTTAAACTTTAATTGAATTTCCGAAAAGATTGTTATTTTTCTACAAGTAGCACGTTTTCGAAGGCGCCACCAATACCGAATTGCAAATTCTACCGACACCCAGTTGCATTCATCCCTCTCTGTTGGAGTGATTAAGAACTCTACAGGAGGACTCCCAGGAACCGAAACCCCTTCGAGGAACTGTCTTGTTCCGCCCACCAAACGATCTTTAAGGCCGTGAGCTGATTCTTCTCGAGTGGAACCGCCCCTCTCATCAACTCTTTGTTCGAATTGAAACTTCAACTGAATTATGATGGCGCGCCGCGTAATTTACGACTAGTTTTGCTTTTTTACAGGTGAAAATCGAGCTTAGCAAAAGTCCAGGAGGAAGTAGGCCATGAATTGCGGAAAAGCTTAGGCTCGACTCCACCCCCCTTTTTTTTTTTTTGTTCTTTCGAGATTTCTTTGTTCTGTTCTAAAACAGATGGGTTCTCAAAATGCAGTTGATCAAGGGTTTTTTTTTTTTTTTTTTTTTTTTTTTTTTTTTTTTTTTTTTTTAAGATAATTAAAAGGATCGTATTCAAATCAAAAAAGGTTACATAATGGCCAATAAATTTGTAATGTTGCTTGAGATTTGAAGTAGTTAGATGCCAGTCATAAACATGTTAATTCTATGAGGAGAATAATATAAATATCATGTTAATTTGGTTTGTCACTCTACGGTCATCTTGTGCACACTTTGGGCTATACAGACCGGGGCCTACAGTTTAAAGGGGATTCCGACCACTAACAAACATCCGCGCCACTACTAGAATTCGCGTTAGTCGATTGGCCATCAGACAGCGCACTAAACGTATGAGCAAAGCATGGCATTTAGTAAACAATTGGACGATGTACTGTTCTAGGTTTACATTCATACCACCGCCAGGGTTCGAACCTGAAGCCTGGGATACCAAAGGCCAGAGCGCTAGCCACTTGGCCACCAGGCCGCCATATTAATTTAGAATTATTGAATTTATCCGATTCCCCCCCCCCCAAAAAAAAAAAGCATTTTTTCTTACAGAATTCCATATTTCATTAGAACAAATTATTATTGTAATTTTAAATAAAAGTAAATGATATACTATTAATTAAATGATAAAAATAGTTCTTCTTACAGTTACTTATTTCCTTCTACAGTTACTTATTTATTCATTTTGAATAGTTGTGAATAATTTGTAATCTGTGTCTTGTATTTATGTTACCTAAACATCACATTGGGGCATGATGGCCGAGTAACTAGCGGTCAGGCTCTCCGTGCCACAGGTTTCTGGTTCGAGTTCCGGCCATGCTATGGATGCTTGTAATGATTCGGAATCCATTTTAAACCGTAGGTCTCGATCTGATATGATCGTAGAGCATTAGGCGCAGGGCTGACAACCCTACCCCATAAAAGGACATCATCTCCTGTCTTGAAATCTGCCAGTAGGTAGACGGCCTTGGCCCACCATTGGGCAGTGGTTATTCCTGTGTATGATAAAGGGTCCTGGCGGCCGAGTGGCTGGCGCTCTAGTGCTCTGTACCTCAGGTTTCAGGTTCGAGTCCCGGCGGTGCCATGGATGTTTGTAGGGGTTCAGAATCTACTGTAAACTGTAGGTCCCCGTCTGTTTAGCCCTCGTGTGCACAAGATGACCGTAGAGCGACAAACCGAACTAAACTTTAGTATGTGTATGATAATTCTGTGTACGGAATAAAAATGTGAATAAATAGTTAAATAATAAATTGTTAATAGTTTAATAGCAATTCATTCCAGAAGGAAGTAGGCCATGAATTGCGGAAAAGCTTAGTCTCTACACCATCACCCCCCTTCCTCTTTTTTTCAATTCCTTCTATTAGCTCACACTCTCCCTATCTATATCTTGTTCAAATTTTCAATCGTTCATAAAATACTTTTTACTCATCCACTCAAGTTCAAGTACATTTTTTTTTGAACTTGTAGAGGATGACAGTGGGTGCCAATACAGTTTTCTCAAATATTAATTCAGTAATTAAATTCAATTAATTCATTTTAGTTTTTTTTAGATTTAAGTTGCATATATCAACCAATAGAGGGCGCCAGATAAACTTAAGAAAATGAATGAAAATTATTCATAAAGGACTTTCTGCAATAGAGTGGAAAAAAAGTAGGAATTGACTTTAAATTTTTTTTTATATTACTTGTTTGTTCTTTCGTGATCTTTGTTCTGTTTGGAAACAGATGGGTTCTCATAATGCGCCTGACCATTTTTTTATTTTTTGGCATTAAAGAGTTTGTTTTTAAAAGGACAATTAAAAGAATCGTATTCAAATAAAAAAGGCTACACAATGGCCAATAAATTTTTAATGTTGCTTGGGAAATGCAGTAGTTAAGATACCAGTCGTAAACATGTTAATTCTATGTAGAGAATAATACAAATATCACGTTAAATGGGAGTTATTGTATTTACTCCAAATTGAATATCATGTTAATTTGAAGTTATTGTATTTACTCCTTCCCCTTCCTCCCAAAAAAACCTTTTTTTCACTAAATTCCATACTTTGTTAGATTTTGTTTGGCTTTACAGTAATTTTGTGCACACTTTAGGCTAATTGCAGCGGGACCTACAGCTTAACGTAGATTCCATGGAATATACTTATAAACCGTAGGACCAAGTCTAATTTGGTTGTAGAGCGTAGGGCTTATAACTCTACCCCGTAAAAAGAAAACATTTCCGGTCTCGAAATCTGTCAATAGGCTGACGGCCTTGACACACTACGAGGCTGTTGCGCCAATGAAGAAGAATTATATTTGAAATTTTTTATGATTATTCCTGTGTATGGAATAAAAATTGAATAATTAATTAATTAATTAAATATATATATAATCATTCTTACCGCTTTTTATTTCATTTAATTTTTCAAACTTTAAAAGCAAATGTGATTTTTCTCTTTCCTTCTCCCTCTATCATCCTGGTGTGAGGTGTGGCTAATCTTGGCATTTGACAGGAGATTCTGCCCGATGAATATGTTATTATGGTTTAGAAATTAAAGAAGTAAGACAAGACGAAGTAAAGATAAAGAAAAGACGAAAAATGCTTATTTCTCTTGGAGGCGTGGCATTAAGCTGCATAATAACAATCATCTTTTTTACCATTAGACGTTCTATGCTTGAAGAAGTTACAAAACAGTATTTCAGAAACAGAACGTCTAATGGTAAAACAATTTCTCGATGTACTACTGTGCCCAAAAAGTAAGACCAATCATTTTTTTTTTCAAAAACTCTTTATTTATTCTTCCAAATTTATTTCGTCGTCTTCAAAGTCATCCCATCCGGACACTGGAGACTGATCGTCGGTTGAGGTTGGTGGTCGACTAGAGGGCTCTTCGTCTTCAACGCGTTCTCTGCCTTCTTTGAACTGTTTATACCACTTCCAAACATTTCCTTCCGATATAGGAATGCTCACCGAATGCCTTCTGAAACATTCTATACGTTTCCGCTAACAAATTTGAATGCAAGTTCTTTGCTCAATGAATTCAGACATTTCAAAAATCGCCGAAATCAGTTTTAGCGTCTCACAAAGCCAAGCGGAACTCAAACTAATGAATATTTTGACGTGGCAGCGCCAGCAACCAAAAAAGAAAAGAAAAAATGGAAATTACATAAGATCCGGGAATTTTAATTGGAAAATTGGTCTTAGTTTTTGGACATAATAGTACTTCTCATTATGCGATGATCTTCTCGATTTTGATATAATCTATTTAAAACATGGTAAAAAATTAAGTGTTTCTTATGAAAGTAAAATCTTGTTATGAAACGTACAAGATGCTTGTTATGAAACATGTTTAAATATGATTAAATACGATTAACAGAAGATCTCTGATCTTTTCCTTACAATTTACTTAATTTTACTATCAATTTTATTATTCCTTTGGCTGCTATTCAAACTTTTTCAAGGTTTTTCCTTCATTTGCTACTAGAATACAAGGATTATATGCTAATATTTTTTTTTTAAAATTTCGCTGTGGTTAATGGTTCTAATAACGTGTGGTTATTATTATGCGAAAGCATAGGTTAAATTTAATTTACGGGGAAAAATTAAAAATAATAATAATAATGGGCTTCTTTTAAAAATCTAAAATACATGTTTTTCCTTCTGAAATAAACATTTTGTTTGCTTTAACTTTTCTTGCTTATATTTCCATAAAATATACCTATTTTTAACATAATGTTTTTTTTGTTTTTTTTGTTCTAATGCAGCTGGTAGTTAGACAGTTGTCTTTGATGCCTTAAGGCAAGTGCCGCACCGACGTTACTCACTTAGTACTACCCAGGAGGTGTGCGTGTAGCTTGAAGATAAGCTACGGACGCGGAGTAACACTATCCCCGCAACGCTCTACGATCCTGTTAGACCGTTACCTACGGTTTAAAGTGGACTCCGAACCACTACAAACATCCATGGTACCACCGGGACTCGAACTCGGGTCGTGCGTCACTCGGCCATTCAGTCTCTTTTTTTTATAATGTTCAATTAGGCATATATCTTCTTGCTGTTTACATTTAAAAATATAAAAAAAATGTAAACAAAAAAATTTGATTCTAACCAACCTTTATTAACAAGTTATATTAAAGAAAATAATCCATATTCTATACATTGTTGTGATAATTATTTTATCCCAACAATGTATAGCAAATAAATCATTTTTTCATAAAAGAGAAGAGAAATTTTTAAGGAAATTAGTCTGTGTGCTATACATTATTGGGATAATTATTTTATCCCAACAATGTATAGCAACCACGTATAACAAATAAATCCTTTTTTCATAACCGAAAATAATTACTGCTGATTATAAGAAGGCAAATGTGATATTTTCTACTCTGTATAGTAATATTACTTTTAATGCTATAATAATCACCAGTTGTTACTAAGTTTCTTAGAAGGATACCATCTTCCAATTGCATCAGATATCACTGATAACCAATCTAAATACAGAATTTCCCGTCGAAGCGCTTTACAATTGTCGGTTCCTGTTTTACTAGACATTGAAGGTCATCGTAGTTCTTTGGAATTACGAATATAGTGACTGAATTCTTTCTATGTAATATTTAGAAGTTTTTCTAAAGTTAAAATACGAGTGTTGGAATATATACGAATTTACTATCTCGTAAAAGTACTTTTCTGTCAAATATATCGCCAAAATTACATCGACAAAGAAAAAAATCGCCAAATTTACATCAACAAAGAAAAATATCGCCAAATTTACATCGACAAAGAAATATTTCGCCAAATATAGCAAGTTTTTATTTCTTATGACAAAAAATTTATTTCATTTAAAAATGGATCATTCGCCTTGTGAAAATGAGTTGTTTTATATTCGAAATTGTTTATATTGCTGATTTGTTACTTCTTCGCCAAAACGAAAAATCTGATATTGGCGAAATGTGGCATTGCTAATAGAAAAGTACCAAAACGCACACCAGAAATAATAATGGAATATCGTACATAATTATCATATAAAAATAACAATAAAAACGTTATATACGAATTGGCTATCTCGAAATAAAAAAAGTACTTTTCGGAAGTTAAGATTTACTTACAAATTTCCGTTAAATGTTTCTTTAAACAAAACACGTTCCATTTAAATGTTTAATAAAACAAAATTAAAGTTATTAAATAAGTATATTATTCAATTTTTATGATATAATAAACATTCACGATAGAAGCATTAAGTTTAAGTAACTAAACTCCACGTTATTGTATGCAATGTCAAGCTTCTTTCTTATTAGTAGAGCAATTTTGTTGTTGTTGTTTACATTCTGCTATTAATTAATACAGACAGTTTATGTTTGTATTCAATGTCAGGTTTTTTAATGAATGAACGTAAGACGATAGTCAAATTATCGCCAACGGGCCATACATAGTAACAAAATAAATCCCGCCACTATATTCTTTTAATGATACCCCGTGATAATTTGATACCTGTCCGTTAATGATTTATAAGCCATATATTCCTCCCTACTCCTTAAGATGAGAACGTAGGAAGGAATCAAGGTTATAGTAGATAAATGAGACAGTAGATTTATACGCCTTTTAAATGCAACATTAGGTTACAAAGTGCATTAAATGATTCACTATGATACAAACAATAAAAAGTAAGGAATAAGATATTATACAAAGTTATATTTCTGCAGGACTTATTATTTTAAAGAAAGCAGGACACTAATTTATATATTTATTTTGTACAATATCTATCGTTATCTTAAAATCACTGTATAATCTCTCGCGTCTCATTCGTCAGTGAGTGTTAATAAAACCTCATTCACACTAAGCGGCAAACCTCATTTACTCTCATAAATTTTTCCTCTCATTTATTTAAAACCTCATTTACTCTCATAAATTTTGACTTATACCTTTGCTAATGCTTATAGTTTAATAGGACCTATTGAGGCATCGTAAATGGTTACGTTTTATTTGTGAACCCTATTTTGTTATTTTCTTTATTTTGTTGTTTATTTTATTTTATTTATTAAAGGGGGCTCCCCCTTCTCTTCGAGCACAATGGAAGGATTTTCCGATGTACGGTTTTATCATACCTATCCATGGCCTCGATAGACACGGGACTCTTCTAATCGGCTTTGCTTATGAGGTTTCCAATCCTGTTTCTCTAATTTCTCTAAAAACAACAAAGCAATTTTTAAGATCATTAAAAAATAATAAGCGGCCTGATGTCCGGGTGACTAACAATCTGGCACTCGGTGCCACACGAGTCCCGGCAGTACCATAGATACTTGCAGTAGGTCTGAATCCACTTTAAGCCGTAGGTTTGTAATATAAAAGCTATTATAATATAATTTAAGAAAGAAACCATTTCATGTTTCGGAATCTGCTGGTAGAAAGCCCACAATGGCTTGTTGTGTCATTGAAGAAGAAGAAGATTATATTGGCGTAGGGCTGACAACCCTACCCCGTAAAAAGAAAACCTCTCCTGTCTAGAAATCTGCCTATAGGCAGACGGCCTTGGCCACCATGGGGCTGTTGCACTGATGAAGATGATGATTTTATATAGTTGGAGCCTGTTGGCCGAGTCATTAGCGTTTTGTGCCACAAGTTACGGGTTCGAATAACGACGTGAACAGTTTTGCCATGAATGTTTGTAGTGGTTCGGAATGCACTTTAAACGGTAAGTCCTGGCCTAATATAACTGTGGAGCAGGGCGACAGCACTACCCACAGTAATATTAAGTAAAAATGCCAGTAGGCAGACGATCTGCCTACTGGCATTAATATTAATATAATATTAATATAATTATTAATATAATATAATATTAATATTCTGCCAGTAGGCAGAATATTAATATTACTAGTAAAAAGAAAACACTTTCTGTTCCGGAATTTGCCAGTAGGCAGAATATTAATATTACTAGTAAAAAGAAAACACTTTCTGTTCCGGAATTTGCCAGTAGGCAGACGATCTTAGCCCATCATGTACTGGAGTGCCAGGGAGTTAGTTAAAAATATAATAAATGAAAATTTAAAACACTTTTAAATAAAAAGTGTTTCGGTTTCATATTGTAAATTACTGATTTAAAAGTTATAATGCAACAGACCACGGCCATTGCGTTACAAATTAACCACTATAAACATAGGGTTACAAATTCGTTTTATGTAGACAATTCTTTACTACGACTGAAGCTTAATTTGCACATGAGATATTACACATAAAATTAAAGCTCATAAAAAAGATCATCAGTGTTAATTATTGTACCCCATCTGTCACATAATAATAGTAGCACGAATAATGAATACTTAAAGGGGAATTATTGGCGAATGTAATTATGTAAATTATGTTGTAGAGCCAAATTGCGAAGCCTTCAATCAAAATAAAGGTTTCATGACATCTGCCATTTGTTTTGACACAACTTTCGATTTTTGGTTAACCTAATTATTACGAGTTACTACTATTTCCTCTGTGGAATAAAGTCAATTGTTCTTATGCTAATGTTGATTATTTGAAAGAAAAAAAACTGTTGACTTAAATACAAAGATAATGGAGAAAAACTTGAGGAGGAACATATTCCTCTCATCAGAAGATGCACCATATGATCAGCAGCCCAAGCTATTATATTTCCCAAATCTAAATTATTCCGAATTTTCAAAACAGAAAAATCCCGCCAGAAAGCTCTTTTTCAATATTGTAAATATTAGGCAAATCAGCTATAAACAATAAAATAAAAAAAGACATATTGCTGAAAAAAATTAACACATATTAATGTGCTAAATTCTTTTCCTTAATTTTGTTCCTTTATTATTGTTTTTTTCCCCTTATTAGTTAATTTGATTCAGTGTGCAGCTATTTCTAATTCAAATTATATTTTGGATTAACAATTCACTGTATTATTATTTATAGTTATTAGCCAGAATCGTGGATTAGTGGCAATGTGCGCCACTGGTGAGCATTCGGGCTGAGGTTCAATCCGCTGGTAGCTTTGTTGTAGATATTGTTTCAAAAAATGAGGAGGCTCGATGGCATTTGGGATGTTCAGCATATTGCCGCGTTAGTAAGATTATTTGGTGGGAGTTTTTCCGGGTTTTCTCCCATACCATATGGAAATGTGGGATAGTTCCCCCTAAATGCGTACTAGAAGCCACTGTCTTCCTCCTTCAGCGACACGGACTTCTACCTGTGGATGCTCCATCACAACAGAAGTTGTCCTCCTCCTTCCATGAGACCACACAGGTTCATAGACTTAGTCTAGATCAGGGGTGGACAACCCAAATGATATTGCACGCCACTTTGGAGATGCATCCTAACTCCGCGGGAAGCATATAAAATTATATATCCCCCTATTAGATTTAGACCCACTATAGGCATTTTTTGGAAAGAAAAATTGAAACATAATGAATTATTATTATTGTGTTCACTATTATTCTTACATGTAAACATATATAATATAATAATAATGATAAAATGAACTAATGACTAAAAATGAACTATAAATATAATTTAATTATATTTGTTTGCAGAATATAATTTAATTATTCTGCAAACTCATAACACTGTAAAAGCACGCAATATTTCTCCTATATTCGCAAGAATATTATTTCAAAATTAAAAGTTAATTTTTTCTCGTAATTTAGACAGTTAATTTTTGAATATAGGGATGCATACATAATTTATTTTTTAATACACTGGATTTCATTACTTTAGGCGTTATAAAATAAATATATATTTTGTAAAAGTGTGATAAATCACCCGGGACAGAAAAATGTTCTAGACGGGCAGCGGGTTGGCCAGCCCTGGTCTAGATGTTGCTGTCGACCAAGTAGGATAAGAAACAACACATATTTATTACTGAAATTGTACATTATACTACTGTGCTCAAAAAGTAAGACCAATTATTTATTATTTTTTTTTCAAAAACCCTTTATTCTTTCAAATTTATTTCATCGTCTTCAAAGTAATCCCCTCCAGACACAATGCACTTATGCCAACTTTTTTCCCAATCCTCAATGCATGCTAAAAAGTCCTCGGCAGGGATGGCCTTCAAAGGGAGCGGCGATTCACATTGAATCTCTTCAATCGACTTACAACGGTATCCCCGGAGTGGTCTTTTGAGTTCAGGGAATAGCCAGAAGTCACACGGTGTGAATACGATGGTTGTGGAACGATATGGGTTTCATTTTTGACGAAAAAGTGACGAAGAATCAATGCAGTGTGAGCTGGCGCGTTCAGTGTTTTCGGTACCAATCGTGATTTGACGAATTTGAGGTAAATTCACCGATCCCTTTGAAATTCCAACATCATCAGCATGGTTTCCAATTGTAAATCGACGGTTTGCAAGCATCAAATCTTTCGTCGGTTGATGTGGATGCTCGAACAGAGGGCTCTTCGTCTTCAACGCGTTGTTTGCCTTCTTTGAACTGTTTATACCACTTCTAAACATTTCTTTCGATATAGGAATGCTCACCGAAAGCCTTCTGCAACATTCTATACGTTTCCGCAAACAAAATTGAATGCAAGTTCTTTGCTCAATAAATTCAGACATTTCAAAAATCGTCGGGATCAGTTTTAGCGTCTCATAAAGCCAAGCGTAACTCCAACACTAATGAATATTTTGACGTCAAATTTCACACAGATGTCAAGGACAGTGCCAGCAACCTAAAAAAGCAAAAAGCAAATTGAAATTCCATAATCCCCGGGAATTTTAAATTGAAAATTGGTTTTACTTTTTGGACACAGTAGTATTATACTATTTATTTCACTTATCTTTATTGACAGAATGATGTATAATGGTGTTCTCCAAGGTGTTTTTTTTCGTATTCGACTGTAACAAACCGTAGACGTTTTATAATCGGATATATCTTTTAATAAATTTAAAAGAAAAAAAAATGACATTTGTTTTTGAAAACTAAATTTGATTTATAGTATTTCCTTCAACATTATCTCGCCTGAAAAGAATTCAAGCAATCTTGAACATAATACAAACAATTATAAATACTTTTGGAAAGAAAAAAAAAAGTTTTGCTACATAATGGAATCAATTTAAAGAATGATGTACGATCCAATCTGCTTTTCAAAAGGAGAAAAGCAAAAGAAAGAAAATGAAAAGAAGAAAATCAAGTAGTCATTCACTCCTGACTGACCACATGTTTAATTATTACAAATTATCAGCTCATTAATTCTTTTCTTCAAATATCTCGGTTTGAATATTGATGAGCATTTTTGTTCACGAGCATAACTAGTGTAATGTTCGATTTCTAATTCTAGCATTGTCAAAAGCGATAAACATTGCAGTTTATAATCATGCATTCAGCATTCAGTGACTGTAACCGTGATATCCATCTTATTTGACGTTTATTAATAGACTTAATTACATTATGTCAATTAGTTGTAAAATGTTAAAAGGGATGTAAACATGGTAAAGTCATAGTAGCATTCATTATGTTTAATCGTGTTTAAAGTTAAATTTATTTATTTATTATTATGATTTATTTTATTATTATTATTTTTTTTTTTTTAGCTTTTGAAATTTTCACATGTATTATGTTTTACAAGAAGAACGAGCAATTAAAAACATTATGCAAATTAGCTAAAACTTAATCTTTTTATAGTGGTGAGGAATTTAAAATGAAAAAAAAAAAAAGAAAAAGAAAAAAGAAACATCGTGACGTTGAAAAGAAATTAAATAAATTGAAATATTTATTGTAATTATTATTATTATTTTAGGAAAAAACCAAACTGACAACAGCTGTGATAACATGTGTTAATTGTTGGAAGTTGATCAACAATTAAAAAATATTCATTATTGACAAATTGTGTTGCTTTTTTTTTTTCATTGTGATAGCATATGTAAATTGTTGAAAGCTGATCTACAATTAACAAAATTAAAAAATTTCATTGTTGACAAATTGTATTATTTATTTATTTTTTTACCGTTTACAGCTGTGATAACATTTGTAAATTGTTCACAGTTGATCTACAATTAAAAAAAAAAAAAAAAAATCATTGTTGACAAATTTTGTTATTTATTTATTTATTTATTATTATTTTTTTTACCATTTAAAGCTATAATAACATTTGTAAATTGTTGGAAGTAGATCTACTATTAAAAAATATAAAATTTTCATTGTTGACAAATTGTGTCATTTATTTATTTTACCGTTTACAGCTGTGATAACATTTGTAAATTGTTCACAATTGATCTGCAATTAAAAAATAAAAAGTTTCATTGTTGACAAATTTTGTTATTTATTTATTATTTTTTTTTTACCGTTTACAGCTATGATAACATTTGTAAATTGTTGGAAGTTGATCTACAATTAAAAAATAAAAAAATTTCATTTGGACAAATTGTGTTACTTTTTGTGTGTGCGTGTGTGAATTCATTTGATAAAACACTTGATGTACATAATATGTAAAAGGATACATAAATTGTTATATTTAAAGTTAAATAGCGGCCATTAAAAAAACTCAAAGCATATTCTATGCATTTTATTTTATATATGAGACCAATAATTAATTCAAATTTTGGTAGTATTTTATTATAGCTAACATAACATTAAAACATTGAACATTGATGATTTTTTTTTCACTTTAGAAAACAAAAAAGAAAGAAAGAAAAATATCTTTTAAAAAAAAAAAAAATGAAAGATATTAAAGAACTATAAAAAAGAAATTAAAAAATATAAAATATATCAAGTAATTTTAACTTATAACTTAATGACACTAATTATCTTAAAAATTTTAAAAGGTAATTACTAAATTTAAATAGTTCTAGTATAATGTACCTTTTATTGAAATTTTTCATGTATTATTCTTTGGTAAGGAATGCATTATATAAATACAAAAAAAAATATAAAATTATTTTAATGCTTAATGCATTTTTGCGTGTGTGTTTACTAATAATGTATATATTCTGCTTTAAATTACACATTTATTGATTTTTCAAATAATGAAATAAATAATAATAAATAAAAAATAATAAATAAAAAAAAAAAATTTCAAATAATAAATAAAAAAAAAAACCGTAAATTGAATAAAGTTCAAAATAACACTAATTTTAATTAAATATTAAAATTAAACATGTAGAAACTATAAGAATAAATTATATTTAAAAACAAATTTAGACACTAACACAAACAAATTGAAAAATATTATACAACTGATATTAAATATCATAATTCCTTAAAAAGAAAAAGTTAATTAAATAATTTTCATTTTACTAACTTTAACAAAAAAATATTTTACAAACAAAATTACAATAAAAATTTATTTGTAATTTATTCAGCTTTTATCAAAACTTCATTTAAAAAAAAAAATTAATAAGTAAATAAATAATGAATTTAACTTTCTCCATCTTTCTTCCCACCTACTTTCCACTTGATGGACAGGATTGGCTGAAATGACCCTCACTATCTAAGAGGAATCCACCCACTGACCCCTTACATTCTACTACTTGACCACGGATAGGCGTGCCTAAAACTTGTTTACAATAGTTTAGGAAAGGCCTTGACCTGGTCTCCGCGTTAGCACTCACTTGACCTTGGCTTGACTTGTTTTTTGATAGAGATCTAATTTGTTATGACATGACCTATGGAAATAGTAATTTGCAAAAGCACTGTTTGAAATTATTTTTTCGTGTCAGCAAAAAATTCTTTTCCTTCCTCGATTAAGCAATTATTGTAATATAAACAACCAGGAAATAAAATTTTTGCTTGTATTTAATGCTATTTAGTGGTATTCAAATTTTTTCACCTTCGATCCACTTCTGTCTTGACTTGATTTATGCTCGAGTTAGCTGATTTTTCTAAATTTATCCAATTGCACGTGAAAAGAAATAAAAATAAAAAGTAATAATAATAAAAATAAAAAAGATCCTCAGATAATCAGCAATTGGCTAGCGCTCTGACCATTGATGCTCAGGTTCGAATCCTGGTGGCGGCATGGTTGTTTGCTAGTAGTTTGGAATCCACGTTAAAATATAACAGTAAACTGTGACAGTAGAACGACAAACCAAACCAAATCAGACAATTAGTAGGGTTTGACTGTTTCCACTTCTGTCTTTTCATCAGCGGATCAGCGGCGCAACAGTCCCATGGTGGGCCAAGGTTGCCTGCCCACTGGCAGATTTCTAGATGAAGATGATTCTTTTTACGCGTTAAGATTGTCAGCCCTACGCCCAACGGTCATATTAGACCGGGATCAACGGTTTCCACACCACTACAAACATCCATGTCACCGCCGGGACTCGAATCTGCAACCTGGGGCACCGAGCGCCAGAGCATTAGTCACTCGGCCATCAGGCACCCACATCTGTCTTTTAGCAAGTAAAATTTCAGAAAAACACTCAAACGATAAATCCTTATCCACGCTATTGCTAACTTTTCCAACTAATTTTATCCCCAATGGAATTAATAAGCAGGGCCTGATCGGTGAGCTCTCGGTGCCACAGGCTTCGGGTTCGAGTCCCGTCGGTGCTATGGATGTGTGTCATCATCATCATCATTGACGCAATAGCCTCATGGTGGGCCAAGGCCGTCTGCTTACTGGCTGATTTCGAGGCAGGAGATGTTCTTCCTTTTATTGGATAAGGTGTCAACCCTACGCCGAACGCTCTACAGTCTTATTAGACCGGGACCTACGGCTTAAAGTTGATTTCGAACCATTACAAACATCCATGGCACAGCCGGACTCGAGCCCGAAACATGTGGCACCGAGCTCCATGGATGTTTGTAATGGTTCGAAACTCCCTTTGAACCGTAAGTTCCGGTCTAATATTTATATAGAGCATTGGGCGTAGGGCTTACAACCCTACACTAAAGGAAAGATCTGCTGTTTCGGAATCTGCCAGTCGGCTGACGGCCATAGTGGAGTGTAATGCTAGGGTGTTATTAGTTAGGAATTAATAAACAAACAAAAGGCATATCATACTAGATAAATTTTTGACAGGAAATCGACTTATAACTGTGTCAAACGTTTTAAAATAATTTGGTACTTACGCATTAACGGGTGCCAACGGCCGTACCATGCTGAATATACCGGTTCTCGTTATATCACCGAAGTTAAGCATCATTGGGCGCGGTCAGTACTTGGGTGGGTGACCACCTGGGAACACTGCGTGCCGTTGGCAAATTTGGGACCTGAATGGCCGAGTGTCTAGCGCTCTGGCGCTCGGTGACACAGGTTTCGGGTTCGAATCCCGGCGGTGCCATGGATGTTTGTAGTGGTTCGGAATCCACTTTAAGCCGTAGGTCCCGGTCTTCTATGACTGTAAGAGCGTCACGAAGCAAAAGTCGGGCTTCTACCTACGGGTGCTCCATCACAACAGAAGCTGCTTCCTTCCCCTTCAATCATGAGTCCAATATGGACTCGTGGGCTTGGCCAGCCAAGTGGGATAAGAAACAACAACAACAACACGCATTAACGGTACCTTGCCGACAGTTTCGCCAATAAAGAGCACACGCGCCAACCGCAGCTACAGATTTGGCGGTTTTTAAGTTTCACATATTTACTCTATTGGTTTGGAAACCTTAGTAGCTGTTAGATTGGCGACACTTAAAACCCGCCAAGTCTGTCGCCAAGGTACTGTTAATACGTAAGTACCAATAATTTTTAAAACGTTTTTCAAAAATTCACTGTTAAAAAATATCTGTAGTTTTAGCGGTGAACAACAACAACAACAACAACAACAACAAAAAAAAAAAAAAAAAAAAATCAGTATACTGCGAAATTGTTTATTAAAATTTTCTTTATCAGAACACCAATGCATCATCACCACAAACTGTGTTTGCGTAAAATTTGGACTGAATAACTAACTTATCAAGAAATGGTTTAAAAATCGAATTCCAACTTCTAAACAGAGAAAAAACAAAAAAACATGACTGAATTTATTAAAAGCTTCTCATAATAATAAACAATAAAAAGCAACCCGCGCGTATAAGCGAAGCGATTGTTAAACTCGTCCATCTGCAATTTTAAATGATTTTAATTACGCAAAGGATTTTTAATACTAACATTTCCTGGTCTAAAGAAGCTAAGTATTTAGGTGTAATTTTTGATAGAAGACTAACATTTAAGGCTCATATTAACTACTTGCGCGATAAATTTAATAATGTTTTGCGTAAATTTTACTCTGTCATGGGCAGACATTCTAAACTAGCAATTGAACTAAAAACACTAATCTATTTAGCTTATCTTCGTCCGATAATAGCAGATGCGAGTCCAGTCTGGGGCTCTACAGCCAAAAGCAATTTTATTATTTTAGAACGGCTTGAAAACAAGGTTATCCGCATGATTGTTGATGCCCCATGGTATTTTAGAAACGCCGAAATTAAATATGCACTTTCCATGCCTAGCTTTAGGGAATATGTGGCTAAAATTGCAAAAAACTTTTATTCATCACTCAATAGATCTAGTAACTCTGTCATCCAAGCATTAAATCAATTTGAATATGATATTTCTCTGCACTCGTCTCGTAAAAGACCTAGATGTGTTATAAACATCAATCAGTAGACTGCATTTCTTCTCTTGCATTTTTCTATGGTCCTGGTAACTTCAGGTTAAGTTCGCGCTCCGCGTATATTTTTGTTTGTTCTTTTAAATACTCCTGCTATGTTGTGCTTCGGCTTTAGGTTCTCTCCGGTCTTTTTCTCTTTTTTTTAGTAGTTGTGCTTTGTATTTTCTTGTATATGTTTTCTTTTATATTTTTACTTTTTCTATATATTGTGCAAATTGTTTTTCGTTATCAATGGGCAGTGACCGACTACCACTGTTTAATTATTTCTTGCTAATAGGAGGTTTGGTCGCTTCGCGACCAAGGAACTCCGATGAATCGTACCGATTCACAATTACGCAAAGGCGCAGCTCACAGTGAACGAGTCATCATTCTGACTCGTTCATCACGTGATCACATGCCAACGGGAGATCACGTGACAAATACTTATCCATGGCGAGCTTCAAAGTAGCAAAATCCTTTTTTTAAACGCTGGAAGAAATATCCGTATTTACAATGGATGAAAAAATCGATTTAAATTCCGAGGTCACTAGAAATTTTTGATTTCTTCCTTAAATTAATAAATGCTAAATAAAGTACAAAAATTTTATTTATAAAAATATGCGAAATAATAAAACACAACACACAAATCGGAAACTAACAGGTAGACTGAAAAGTTCGTAGGCTGAGTCATAGATAGCGCTACTAGTATTAAATCCACATGAAGGTTAGTTAGCCCTAACCTTCAAAAGACACATGTATAAATTTGACAGCTGTTGCACTATTAGTATGTGAGTTATATAATTTTTAGTAAAGTTATAGCATTTTTGGTGTTCACGTGCAGTCCACTCAGTTGATTGTCGTCACTATATTGTCACACTGTCGATTGGACTCCGGTGTGACATGATGGAGTCATGTTTCATCCATTGTCACATATCGACGCAAAAATTCGTTTTTATTACGATTGAACAGCTCCAAACACTGCTTAGAATCATCAATTCGTTGTTGTTTTGGGTCGATCCACTTTGAACAGAGCTTTCGCATATCCAAATATTCATTCACGATATGTCCAACACGTTTCTCTGATATCTTTAGGGTCTCAGCTATCTCAATCCACTTCACTTTACGGTTATCAGAAATTATTTTGTGGACTTTTTTGACGTTTTCGTCGGTAACAGCTTCTTTGCTGCGTGCATCGTCCTCGGTGCTCATTTCGCCGCGTTTAAATTTAGCAAACCACTTCTATATGGTTGACTTTCCTGGTGCCAAGTCCGAATAATGTTTACCAAGCCATGCCTTGGCTTCAATAGTATTTTTTTTGCCGAAAAGCAATGCTTTATTAACCACACGAAATTCCTTTTTATCCCTTTTTTCAAACTAACAAAAGTTGCTTCACTAAAAATGCCATAACTCACATACTAATAGTGCAACAGCTGTCAAATTTATACACGTGTCTTTTGAAGGTTAGGGCGAACTAAATATCATATGGATTTAATACTAGTAGCGCCATCTATGTGTAGCCTACGAACATGTCAACCCAACTGTTATAGTTAAATAAAAAAATATATCATTACTTAGAAGTATTCAAATGTCATTAAATAGTTTATAGAACTGCAAATAAATGAAGGGTGGATTTTAACATATTTTATAAATTAAAGAAGGGGCATTGTTACTCCGCGTCCGTATCTGCAAGTTACACGCGCCCCCTGGGTAATGCAAAGTGAGTAACGTCTGTGCAGCGCTTGCCTTAAAGCATCCTAGACCAAGCTGTCTAAGTGTTTGCCAGCTGCATTGGAACAAAAAAAAAAAAAAAAAAAAAAAAAAAAATATATATATAAATAAATTAAACATTCTTCCCAGATTCTTCCACCCAGATTCTTCCTTGGAAATCCAGATTCTTCCACCCAGATTCTTCCTTAGATTCTTCCTTGGAAACCCAGATTCTTCCTTGGGAACCCAGATTCTTCCACCCAGATTCTTTGTTGAGAGGGTGGGAGAGAACTCAGCAAAATGAAGCGTAACCTGCTTATGAAAGTTCACTACGTCATGCTAAACTATAAATAATAGAAATTGTATCTGCAGTCGATATTCCATAAATAAATTATTTTATTAATAATTTTTACATTGCGTGCATAAAGAGAAAATTAAAAGTGAGAAATACTGCACAAAAAATAAAATCTTATTTATATATAAACACATTATAAATTAAAATTCAACCTTCCTTTCTCTTTCGCCAATTCATTCATTACATTTTTTTTTCGTTCTAATGCAATTGGCAACCACTTAGACAATTGTCTTTGATGCCTTAAGGAAAGTGCTGCACAGACGTTACTCACTTTGCACTATCCACGGGCCGCGTGAAGATAAGCCATGGAAGCGGAGTAACAATGCCCCCGCAGCGCTCTACAATCCTATTAGGACCGGGACCTACGGTTTAAAAGTGGATTTCGAACCACTACAAACACCCGTGGGCAAGTCGGGATTTGAACCCGATACCTAACGGTACCGAGCACCAGAGCGTTAGCCACTCGGCCGTCAGGCCCCAAATTAAAGAATGTTTTACTATTTACTTTTAACTATGGAGCTTTGCGGTATGACATAGATGATAATATGCAATAGATTCACTGACGTTAGCTTGATTTTTTAAAATTATGAATGCGAAACTTTTAGAATTATAATTGTCAATCACTACATTATTTATTTATTGCATGTTAAAACTGAAAAAAAAAAAAAAAAAAAAAAAAAAAAAAAAAAAAAAAAATCGAAATTTCATGTGAAAAAATATCCGTTTTGTTTTAAATAAAATACCTAAAAACAGTTTTTTAACGAAAGGAGAACGATTAAAATGAAATTCTTCTTATTTGGACAAAATATTAATAGTTTCCGCTACTATTATTTAAATTCAACAATGAATTATAATTGGCAATATAACCTAATACTAAATGTAAGAGCAAATCATGATATTTAATGAACAATGTAACGATGAAATATGTACTAGGTTTTACAAAATATGTCAGCCTTGAAATTTTGATGACAAAGTAAGACATGGAATTCGGTCTAACCTTGTCCAATTAAAAAACTGTTTTTAAATTTTTCTCAATTTTTTAAATTTTCCATCAAACTAGCAGAAAAGAGACAGTGGTATTTGTTTAGAGTAAATAACGCATCTGATGTTTTTTTTAAAAAAATAAATAAATAATAATAATAAATAATAAATAAATAAATAAATAATAATAATAATAAATAAATAAATAATAGTAATAATAAAAAATAAATAATAATAATAACGATTATAAATAAATAAATAAAAATAATAAAAAAATAAATAACAGTGAAAGTGGTAGAAGATGAATACGAGAAATTCCAAAAGAATAAATGCAACATATTATACAATATAACCTTAATCAATCATTTTCTATCATTGCACAAGCAGAACAATTATTTATACGAAAAAAAAAAATCAAGTTTTCCTCTTAAGTTTTATTATATACATATAAAAATGAATAAAAATCTAACAATCAAGAGATAAACGCATGAAATTCGAGATAAGAGAAAACGATAAAATAGATAAAAATCAATCAATCAATAAATAAGTAAAAAGCGTCAATAAGCCAACCATCAGCAGACATGCGGTTTCACTTTTTTTTTCCTCCTCAATTTCACGGAATTGGCGAAAATGGCGAGAAAAAAAAAAGTTGAAATATATGTCTGCAGAAACGAAATCGATAATGTGTAATAAATTCTCAGATTACAAAAAATCAATTTAAAAGGACTAAAAAAAAAAAAAAAAAAAAAAAAAAAAAAAAAAAAAAAATTCAAATGGCATAGTTGATAATATTTATACAATAAGTTAATAAGAAAACAAAAGAAAAATTGCCATTTAGTCGCCAAATTAATTGCCAACAAATATATTTAAAACAATCGTATTAAATTTTAGCCAAAATTGTCTCATGTTTTACTAAACAACATAGAAAAAAACAGCGATGATTGGCTATTGAATTAAAAAAAAGACGCCAACTTATTTGATAAATTACTGACTTTTTCAATTAGTCAATTATTCGCAATAATATTATGAAGATAATGGCAAACTAATGTCTAGCTATTGGCGAAATTTGGTTTTAAATATAATAATACAGAAAATAATATTAAAAAAAAAAAAAAAAAAATTCAAATGGCGTAGTTGATAATATGTATACACTAAACTAATAAGAAAAGAAAAGAAAAATTACCAATTAATCGCCAAATTAATTGCCAACAAAGATAGTAAAAACAATTATTTAAAAAATCATATTAAATTTTGGCCAAAATTGTCTAAACAACATAACAAACATAGAAGAAATTGGCGATATGATTGGCTATTGAATTAAAAAAAAGATGTCAAATATAATAATACAGAAAATAATAATAAAAAAAGAAAAAAAAATTCAAATGGCTTAGTTGATAATATTTATACAAAAGTTAATAAGAAAAGAAAAGAAAAATTGCCAATTAGTAGCCAAATTAATTTCCAGTTGCTAAAACTGCCAACAAAGATAGTTAAGACAATTATTAAAAAAAAAAAAAAATCGTATTAAATTGTGGCCAAAATTGTCTCACGCTGTGCTAAACAACATAACAAATATAGAAGAAATTGGCGATATAATTAATTACTGAATTTTAAAAAAAAAGATGCCAACTTATTTGCTAAATTGCTGATCTTTTTAATTAATCAATTATTCATATTAATATAATGCAGATAATGGCGCTAATGGTCAGCTTATTGGCGAAATTTGGTTTTTAATAATATGAAAATAATAAAAGGAAACAATTAAGAAGAAAAAAAAAATTGCAAATTGTATTTTACTGAAAGTTAATATTACTAAAGAAAGTTAAAGCAATTATTTAAAATTATTAATTTTTGACCAAAATTGTCTCACGTTGTACTAAACAACATAACAAATATAGAAGAAATTGGCGATATGATTGGCTATTGAATTTAAAAAAGATGCCTACTTATTTGCCAATTTACTGACCTTTCCAGTAAATCAGTTATTCTCATTAATATAAAGAAAAAATGGCAAGCTAATTTTCAGTTATTGACGAAATTTAATTTTAAAAATTGACAATTTAATGAAATGTATTTTACTGAAGAATAATATTACTACAAAGATAGTTAAAACAATTATTTAAAAAATCGTATTAAATTGTGGCAAAAATTATAACTAAACAACATAACAAACATAGAAGAAATTGGCGATATGATTGGCTATTGAATTTAAAAAAGATGCCAATTTATTAGGTAAATTACTGACCTTTTGAAATAATCAATTATTCATATTAATATAAAGAAGATAATGGCATTTTTAAATATAATAATATAGAAAATAATAATAAAAAAGAAAAGAGATTTAAAGAAAAGAAAAGAAGAATTAAAAAGATTCTTCATTTATGCGTTTCAATTTTTTTTTCTGTCACCATGCAAAAAAAATAAAGAATATTTAAACAGTTTTCGAATTTAAACTTAAAAAAAACAACTTACTTTTAAATTAAATGTTTCGAATATCAAAATATAAGTAATCGATTTTAGATCGATATTAAATTTACTGAATAAAATATGAAGAATTTTTTTCAATCTATTCATAAAAACTTAAAAATTTGCAATTTTTTTCCCTGAATATTTTTAATAACGCTATTTGGCGACAAATTTTACTTAGTAACCATAAAGCAATTCCTGTTAAAATAGATTATTTAAGAAAAAAACGCATTCCATATCTACCAGTACATAGACTGATAGATTAATCAACAAAGATAGTTTAAAAAATTATTTAAAAAAACGTATTAAATTTTAGCCAAAATTGTCTCAAGATGTACATAAAAAATATAGAAGAAATTGGCTGTATGATTGGCTACTAATTTAAAAAAGATGCCAACTTATTTGCTAAATTACTGACTTTTTCAATTAGTCAATTATTCGCAATAATATTATGAAGATAATGGCAAACTAATGTCTAGCTATTGGCGAAATTTGGTTTTAAATATAATAATACAGAAAATAATATTTAAAAAAAAAGAAAAATTCAAATGGCGTAGTTGATAATATGTATACAATAAACTAATATGAAAAGAAAAGAAAAATTACCAATTAATCGCCAAATTAATTGCCAACAAAGATAGTAAAAACAATTATTTAAAAAATCATATTAAATTTTGGCCAAAATTGTCTAAATAACATAACAAACATAGAAGAAATTGGCGATATGATTGGCTATTGAATTAAAAAAAAGATGTCAAATATAATAATACAGAAAATAATAATAAAAAAAGGAAAAAAAAAAATTCAAATGGCTTAGTTGATAATATTTATACAAAAGTTAATAAGAAAAGAAAAGAAAAATTGCCAATTAGTAGCCAAATTAATTTCCAGTTGCTAAAACTGCCAACAAAGATAGTTAAGACAATTATTAAAAAAAAAAAAATCGTATTAAATTGTGGCCAAAATTGTCTCACGCTGTGCTAAACAACATAACAAATATAGAAGAAATTGGCGATATAATTAATTACTGAATTTTAAAAAAAAAGATGCCAACTTATTTGCTAAATTGCTGATCTTTTTAATTAATCAATTATTCATATTAATATAATGCAGATAATGGCGCTAATGGTCAGCTTATTGGCGAAATTTGGTTTTTAATAATATGAAAATAATAAAAGGAAACAATTAAGAAGAAAAAAATTGCAAATTGTATTTTACTGAAAGTTAATATTACTAAAGAAAGTTAAAGCAATTATTTAAAATTATTAATTTTTGGCCAAAATTGTCTCACGTTGTATTAAACAACATAACAAATATAGAAGAAATTGGCGATATGATTGGCTATTGAATTTAAAAAAGATGCCTACTTATTTGCCAATTTACTGACCTTTCCAGTAAATCAGTTATTCTCATTAATATAAAGAAAAAATGGCAAGCTAATTTTCAGTTATTGACGAAATTTAATTTTAAAATTGACAATTTAATGAAATGTATTTTACTGAAGAATAATATTACTACAAAGATAGTTAAAACAATTATTTAAAAAATCGTATTAAATTGTGGCAAAAAATTATAACTAAACAACATAACAAACATAGAAGAAATTGGCGATATGATTGGCTATTGAATTTAAAAAAGATGCCAATTTATTAGGTAAATTACTGACCTTTTGAAATAATCAATTATTCATATTAATATAAAGAAGATAATGGCATTTTTAAATATAATAATATAGAAAATAATAATAAAAAGAAAAGAGATTTAAAGAAAAAGAAAAGAAGAATTAAAAAGATTCTTCATTTATGCGTTTCAATTTTTTTTTCTGTCACCATGCAAAAAAAATAAAGAATATTTAAACAGTTTTCGAATTTAAACTTAAAAAAAACAACTTACTTTTAAATTAAATGTTTCGAATATCAAAATATAAGTAATCGATTTTAGATCGATATTAAATTTACTGAATAAAATATGAAGAATTTTTTTCAATCTATTCATAAAAACTTAAAAATTTGCAATTTTTTTCCCTGAATATTTTTAATAACGCTATTTGGCGACAAATTTTACTTAGTAACCATAAAGCAATTCCTGTTAAAATAGATTATTTAAGAAAAAAACGCATTCCATATCTACCAGTACATAGACTGATAGATTAATCAACAAAGATAGTTTAAAAAATTATTTAAAAAAACGTATTAAATTTTAGCCAAAATTGTCTCAAGATGTACATAAAAAATATAGAAGAAATTGGCTGTATGATTGGCTACTAATTTAAAAAAGATGCCAACTTATTTGCTAAATTACTGACTTTTTCAATTAGTCAATTATTCGCAATAATATTATGAAGATAATGGCAAACTAATGTCTAGCTATTGGCGAAATTTGGTTTTAAATATAATAATACAGAAAATAATATTTAAAAAAAAAGAAAAATTCAAATGGCGTAGTTGATAATATGTATACAATAAACTAATATGAAAAGAAAAGAAAAATTACCAATTAATCGCCAAATTAATTGCCAACAAAGATAGTAAAAACAATTATTTAAAAAATCATATTAAATTTTGGCCAAAATTGTCTAAATAACATAACAAACATAGAAGAAATTGGCGATATGATTGGCTATTGAATTAAAAAAAAGATGTCAAATATAATAATACAGAAAATAATAATAAAAAAAAAAAAAAAATTCAAATGGCTTAGTTGATAATATTTATACAAAAGTTAATAAGAAAAGAAAAGAAAAATTGCCAATTAGTAGCCAAATTAATTTCCAGTTGCTAAAACTGCCAACAAAGATAGTTAAGACAATTATTAAAAAAAAAAAATCATATTAAATTGTGGCCAAAATTGTCTCACGCTGTGCTAAACAACATAACAAATATAGAAGAAATTGGCGATATAATTAATTACTGAATTTTAAAAAAAAAAGATGCCAACTTATTTGCTAAATTGCTGATCTTTTTAATTAATCAATTATTCATATTAATATAATGCAGATAATGGCGCTAATGGTCAGCTTATTGGCGAAATTTGGTTTTTAATAATATGAAAATAATAAAAGGAAACAATTAAGAAGAAAAAAAAAATTGCAAATTGTATTTTACTGAAAGTTAATATTACTAAAGAAAGTTAAAGCAATTATTTAAAATTATTAATTTTTGGCCAAAATTGTCTCACGTTGTACTAAACAACATAACAAATATAGAAGAAATTGGCGATATGATTGGCTATTGAATTTAAAAAAGATGCCTACTTATTTGCCAATTTACTGACCTTTCCAATAAATCAGTTATTCTCATTAATATAAAGAAAAAATGGCAAGCTAATTTTCAGTTATTGACGAAATTTAATTTTAAAAATTGACAATTTAATGAAATGTATTTTACTGAAGAATAATATTACCACAAAGATAGTTAAAACAATTATTTAAAAAATCGTATTAAATTGTGGCAAAAATTATAACTAAACAACATAACAAACATAGAAGAAATTGGCGATATGATTGGCTATTGAATTTAAAAAAGATGCCGATTTATTAGCTAAATTACTGACCTTTTGAAATAATGAATTATTCATATTAATATAAAGAAGATAATGGCATTTTTAAATATAATAATATAGAAAATAATAATAAAAAAGAAAAGAAATTTAAAGAAAAGAAAAGAAGAATTAAAAAGATTCTTCATTTATGCGTTTCAATTTTTTTTTCTGTCACCATGCAAAAAAAATAAAAAATATTTAAACAGTTTTCGAATTTAAACTTAAAAAAAACAACTTACTTTTAAATTAAATGTTTCGAATATCAAAATATAAGTAATCGATTTTAGATCGATATTAAATTTACTGGATAAAATATGAAGAATTTTTTTCAATCTATTCATAAAAACTTAAAAATTTGCATTTTTTTTCCCTGAATATTTTTAATAACGCTATTTGGCGACAAATTTTACTTAGTAACCATAAAGTAATTCCCGTTAAAATAGATTATTTAAGAAAAAATCGCATTCCATATCTACCAGTACATAGACTGATAGATTAATCAACAAAGATAGTTAAAAAAATTATTTAAAAAAACGTATTAAATTTTAGCCAAAATTGTCTCAAGATGTACATAAAAAATATAGAAGAAATTGGCTGTATGATTGGCTACTAATTTAAAAAAGATGCCAACTTATTTGCTAAATTACTGACCTTTCCAATTAATGTTATAAAGATAATAGCGCGATATTGGCGAAATTTGGTTTTAAGTGTAATAATACAGAAAATAATAATAAAAAGAAAAAAATTTGAAAAAAGAAAAAGAAAAGAAGAATTAAAAGGATTCTTTATCCTATACCTTTCAATTTTTTTTCAGTCTGCAATAAAGATAACATAATAGTTTTAATAAAATTTAAATATCATATCGTTTATGAATTGAAACTTAAAAAGAAACAGTGACCAATATCACATATTTTTTTACTATTTATATTTTTACATCGTGTTATTGAATACTAAAAGACTAATACTAATATTTAAAAGAAAATTTTCTGATAAAAAAATATATATAATTTTTAATATGAATTTAATCAATATATCAAGTAAAAAAATGCATTTTAAAAGATATTTATTTTCTTGCAGAATTTAAAATGAAAGATCTCTTTTTACTTTTAAATTAAATGTTTCGAATATCAAATTAAAAGTAATCGATATTAAATTTACGGAATAAAATAGAATTTTTTCGATCCATTAAAAATCCGCATTTTTTTCCCTAAATATTTCTAATAACACTATTTGGCGACCAAATTTTACTTAGAAGCCACAAAGGAATTCCCTTTAAAACAGATTATTAAAAAAATGCCGAGATTAATGTCTCATAAAGGAAAAGAAAAATCCCTTTCCCTATCTACCAGTACGTTAAGATTCGTTAGTCGATTTGCATGCGGCATTGGTTACTTATTACGGGCGCCAAACCACCCCTGCAACAAATTCTGCAGTGTAGAGGAAGAGCGGCTCTCCTAAACGAGACACCAAGCAGACGAAACTTTCCCTTGAACGTCCCTTTTCGCAGCCTCGCTTGGCGCTATTGTCCCCGGGTCACGTGGTCCTGCGACAGAGGACGGCTCCTTTCTTTTTTTTCCCTTTATGAATTCAATTAGAGAGAGCCATAATTCATTAAAGAAGGGAATTTTTCATTATTTAGGGATTTTTAAGAATTAGGGAATTTTATTTTACTTATTAGGGATTTTTTTATGAATTAGGGATTTTTTTTTTTTTTTAATGAAAAAGATAGATAAGGGAATAAAGTGAAGAAAGAAGAGGTGATAAGTTTTGTGATTTCTAGTGTGGGTGTAGTGATGAATTAAAAAGGACGACCATTTAAAAAAGAATATTTAATTTTCCAATTTAAAGATTTATTCAATTTTTGTGTTTTACAAAAATACAAAAATTTCTAAAATTGTAACTTTAAAAACACAAAATAATAATTTAAAAAATACAAGTTAATAATTTTAAATACAAAATAATAATTTTAAAAATACAAAATAATAATTTTAAAAATACAAATTAATAATTTTAAATACAATTTATATAATTTTAAAAATATAAGTTAATAATTTTAAATACAATTTATATAACTTTAAAAATGCAAAATAATAATTTTGTCTAATTTATATAATTTTTAAAAATACGATATAATAGTTTTAAAAATGCAAAATAATAATTATAAAAATACAAATTAATAATTTTAAATACAATTTATATAATTATAAAAATACAAGTTAATAATTTTAAAAATACAAAATAATAATTTGCCTAACTTATATAATTTTAAAAATACGAAATAATAATTTTAAATACAAATTATATCATTTTAAAAATACGAAATAATAATAATTTTAAATACAAATTATATAATTTAAAAAAATACAAAATAATAATATTAAATATCCATATAATTTAAATTAAACCGTAGATTCCTGTCTAATATGATGTTGAGATTTGGGCGTAGGGCTGACAACCCTACCCCGTAAAAAAAAATATATATATATCTTGTCTCGTAATGTGCCAGTAGACAAACGGCCTTGACCCACAATGGAGCCAATGATGATGATGATATAATTTTTAAAAAATTCTAAAAATACAAAAAATTCCATAGCTGTTTTAATTTTGTTTTTGTGTTCATTCAAAGCTAAAATATTACAATTTATATGTAAGTTCATACATGATAACATCGTGTTTTTTAAGTCATGTTTTTATTTATTTACAAAAGCATGATATTTTTAAAATGTATTGTTCAATTTTGTCTATATGTATAAAACTGTGTGGAGAATTAGACGAATATTAATTTGCTGTATTAAAATTAGAGGAAGTTGTTCTTGAATGAGGACATACTACTTATAAAAGTGAAAATTTTGATTTCAAATATTATGCACTAAATTTTAGCTTCGTTGACTATTTAAAATTCTATTAAGATAATCATAATGGCTCATTTTATAGCTATAACAATTCACATTTACAAGCAATACGTGAAATTGAATTTTTTTTGAAAATTTCTTTAGCAGATTTTTTTAAAATTTTGTATCAAAAATAATAAACATTTTTTCTCACTATATGAAATTGATTTTTTTTTTTTTCAATTTCGACATTATTCCTTATTTGAAAATAATGCTTTTTTTTTCTTCTCATGTTAATTATATTAATTTTTGATTTTCATATATTCTTTATACAAATAATTGATATAAAGTTAAAAGATTTAAAAAAAAAAAGGCTCCGAAGGCGGTCAATCCTTTAGATGGATGATTTTTTTAAAAAAATAAGGAGATAGGGGATCTGTTGATGTGAGACGGTAAGTATTGCGATTTGGTGTAGGGGTCATAAAGAATTAAATAGTTTTTTTTATATAGATAGCCAGTGGAGAGTGATTTTAATAACAATGGAGAATTCTAAAAGAATTAAACATAAATGTATATAAAAAAAAAACATTTTAAAGGATTATCGGAGACCATTAAAACATATTTATGGATTTAAAAGTTTTTCATTTTCTGAATAAATTTGACCCTGTTTTGAAACTGTATCTTCTTTTTTTTTTTTTTTTTTTTTAATGACTTTATTTCCCCTATAACATGTTAGCAGATGTGATTCACCATTGCCCGGCTACATAAAATAAAACATTTTCAGTTTTGATAAATTTTATTAGGACAAAAAAAAAAAAAAAAAAAAAAAAATCGGTGAAATTATCGTTTAGTAAATTGTAAATGCAGCTGCTGTTACTCTGTTTTGTTAACACATTTAAAAAGAGAGAACAAAATCTTGTATGATATAAGATCAATTCCATAACCTTAAATATAAAAATTGTCTAGAATTTTATATGCAAGTTTATGTAATTAATTATTTAATTAATAATTAATGTAATATTTAACTAATATTACTAGGTTGATGAGTTAATGTAGTATTAATTTTTACATATAAAAATTGTCTTCAATTTGAAGTAGAAAATAACTTTAAGGAAGATACTTTCTTTCAACAATTAAGCATCTAAAGTATAATTAATAAATTATAAAAATTATAATTAATTAATTAAATTATAATTAATTAATTAAATTATAATTATAATTAATTAATTATATTATATTTAATAAATTATAATAATAATTGAGATCGAGGAAGAGGATTCGAACCTGCCAAATGCCTTCGTACAAAATTGCAATGGCATAATGTGTAGGCACTGTAAAATCTCCATACCCCTTGGTGCATCCTAGGTAATGCTGAATCTGCTATATATCTAGTGTTTCAGTTATAAATATTTTCTGTTCAGCATTACAAAAATGATATGTATTGAAAAATTCGTTTCGCTACATTTTTCCGAATTACATCTTTCTTTTTGAGATTAACAAAAATTATAATTTATAAATTAAATTATAATTATTAATTAATTAAATTATAATTATTAAATTATAGTAATAAATGATATCGAGGAAGAGGGTTCGAATCTCCCAAATGTCTTTTTTATAAAATTGCAATGGCATATTTTAGACGCACTATAAAAGCCCCATCTCCTCTGGTGATTCTTGGTAACGTTGAATCTGCTATATATCTTAATATTTCAACGATAAATAATTTCTGTTCAGCATTACAAAAATCATATGTATTGAAATATTCGTTTAGCTACATTTTTCCGAGTTGCATTTATCTCTGTGAGATAGGAGAGCAGATCCAGCTCCTTATGATGCATCATGGGCGGAGATAGTGCTACTTCAGGCGTGCTGTACCATGCGCGGTGTTGCATGGAATTCCGCAGCAGTAGGGGGTGAGAAGTCTGGGATGTTGACCCGTTTTCACCTCTTTTTGTTATTATTATCTTTATATCCATTTACTTATTCATTTTATTTTCTGTTGCCCTGAAACAAAATTATTTTAGTATAATTTCATGAAATACTAACAAAATAATTAGAACAGAACCAGTAAGAATTATTTTAATATTAAGAATAATGTGAATAAATCCTTTCATCTATCTTTTAAAAATGTATTATAGTATTTTTAAATTAAAAATCTTAGCATGAACATACAATAGCATATAACATTTGACTTAACAATTATTTTTAATTTCATGTTTCTTATTTCATAAAGAAATTTAATAAAAAAAAAATAGTTAAAAATTTGCAAAGATGTTTTTTTATCGTTATATATTTTATAAAACATTATATTATATTAAATTATATTTTGAATAAATGTATTTATAAATATAAAGTTAATTTTATTTTTATTTAAATTATTTTTTATTTTTAAATTTGTAAAAAAAATGAATAATTGTAACTGTAAAAAATTGAATTGTAAAAAATTAAAATAAAAATTGTAAATTGTAAAAAAAATTACGAAACACAATATAATTTATAGAAATGTAAACATATTTAATAAAAATATTTAATTTTTTTGCAATTTACAATTTTTATTTTAATTTTTTACAATTCATTTTTTTACAATTATAATTATTCATTTTTTTACAAATTTGAAATAAAAAATATTTTAAATAAATTTATTTGTTAATTTAAAGGTAATTTTATTTTTACTTAAATTTTTTTTTATTTTTAAATTTGTAAAAAAAAAAATTAATTATAATTGTAAAAAAATAAAAATAAAAATTATAAATTGTAAAAAAAATGTAGAAAAAATAAAATAATTTTATTAAATATACATTTATATAAATTATATTGTGTTTTATAAAAAATAATTTAATAAATAAAAACATCTAAAGATTTGTAAAAAATTATTTTTTTCATTAAATAATTTATGAAATATTATATTATATTTTAAATAAATTTATTTATAAATGTAAAGCTATTTTATTTTTATTTAAATTATTTTTATTTTTAAATTTGTAAAAAAAATGAATAATTGTAATTGTAAAAAAATGAATTGTAAAAAATAAAAATAAAAATTGTAAATTGTAAATAAAGTAATTTTATTAAATACATTTACATCTATAACGTTACATACGTTACACATACATTTATACGTTTACATACGTATAAATTATACTGTGTTTGATATTTTTTATCATTTAATAACTTTCCTAAATACATACGTTAAGTATTTAGTAAAGTTATTAAATTATAAAAATTATCTAGAATTACCTAGAATTAGATCTAGAATTATTATCTATAAAAATTATCTATTATCTAGTTATACGTTACATATAAACGTGTGTATAACTACATACGTTACACATACATTTATACGTTTACATACGTATGATTTATATTGTGTTTGATAATTGTTATTCAATTTAAATAATAATTGTTGATTTTCAATTTAAATAATAATTGTTGATTTTCAATTTAAATAATAATTGTTGACTTTGATTCAATTTAAAAAGTAATTGTTGACTTTCATTAATTTTTATCATTTAATAATTTTTCACATATTAAATGATATAAATGTGAAATTATAAAATCAAGCGGTTTTGAATGAAACAGTCTTTCAACAACTTTGCAAAACCAATTACCTTATTTTCTGTATACGGCCATGGTTCGGCATTAACTGTGACCGCGTAATTACTTTTCGAAATAGTACCTTCCCTTTAACCTTAGGTGACTTCCCCAAAAATCCAAGAATCGCAGATCAAACACACCAGAATTATATTATTCACAAACGCATGAATGAGACAATAGGGCGAACTTTTTTCCGTGGAACAGTTGGGCTGCGATCATTAGCAACCTCCCGCTAGATGGCGCTGACCTTGAGCTGTCAGTATGATTGATTGCTCAAAGTTACCTACACTGGCTCGATTTTTGAGACACTGTCTGAGTCTGAACGCGACCTATTACACAGGTCTCTGGCGGTTGAATTGTTTTTTTCTGCTGGATTTTACACGCCAACACTCTCTCTCTCTCTTTTTCTGCGTTTCTTCTCTCTGCGCAGATGGAATTAAAATGTAAAAAAAAAAAAAAAAAAGAATAACTGCATCATTGCGCGGCCATTCTAAAGTTCTAAAAGACAGATGTCCACCATTTCTTCTTATTTTTTTTTTTAAATATGGCATTTTGTTATTCTAGCAGCATTTTTATTGGAAGATAATTACGCAGGTAAATATGAGATTTATGAATACAAAATGGCGATTTTTTTTATTGTTTTTCTTTTTTTCTAACTTCCGACTAAAGGTCAGAAAACTGCATCGATTAAAGTAAAGGATCATAATCGTTATCGCCACCCAATCTCTTATTGTAGATTAATAGGGAGATCCTTGGCCACTAGCTCCTTCATTGCAAAATGTTGAAACATAGCGGTGGTCTCATGCCCTTTGAGTCAATAAGAAAAATAGTTAATTAAATGCCCCTTTTTAAAAAAAAGAATTATTTATTTAATAAAATTATAAAATGAAAAATAACAAACATTTCAAAAGAGTAGATGTTGATGAAATCAGTTGCTTGCAATAAAAAAAAATAAATGAAAAAAATTTTGAAAAAATAAATAAATAAAAATGATTGCGGTGATTCTAAAGTTCTAAAGACAGATGTCCACCATTTCTTTTTTTTTTTTAAAGCATGACATTTTGTTATTCTAGCAGCATTTTTATTGGAAGATAATTATGCAGGTAAATATGAGATTTATGAATACAAAATGGCGATTTTTTCTTTTTTTTCTAACTTCCGACTAAAGGTCAGAAAACTGCATCGATTAAAGCAAAGGATGATAATCGTTATCGCCACCAAAACTCTTATTGTAGATTAATACGGAGATTCTTGGCCACTAGCTCCTTCACTGTAAAATGTTGAAACATAGCGGTGGTCTCATGCCCTTTGAGTTAATAAGCAAAATAGATAATTAAATGCCCCTTTTTTTAAAAAAAGAATTATTTATTTAATAAAATTATAAAATGAAAAATAACAAAGATTTCAAAAAAAGTAAATGTTGATGAAATCAAATGCATGTAATAAAAAAATAATATTAATAAATAATAATTTTAAAAAAATGAAAAAAAAAAAATAATAATAAAAATGACTGCGACGATTCTAAAGTTCTAAAGACCGATGTCCACCATTTCTTTTTTTTTTCTTTCTTTTTTATAAATATGACAAATGTAAATGACAATGATATATGTATTTGTTATTCTGACGGCATTTTTATTGAAAGATAATTGCGCAGGTAAATATGAGATTCATGGCGATTTTTTTATTGTTCTTTTTTTTCTAACTTCCGACTAAAGGTCAGAAAACTGCATCGATTAAAGTAAAGGATCATAATCGTTATCGCCACCCAACCTCTAGGCACATCTGCGCGGGGTTAGAAAAGATTAATAGTCGCTTTAAACAATGGCGGAGGTCCTGTTGAGATGAAACAATGTATAAACATTCAGACGTGTATAAATGCATGAAATGCGGGGTGGATGAATGTGTTATGTGTTAATGGGAGAAAGAATGTATGCATGCGCGTTTTGAAGCTGCAAAATGATAACTTCCCCTCCCATTGAGATAAAACCGCCCAAAGAGATCTTTTATGAAAACACAGTTAATTTTTTTACTTTTTCACCCAGAAACTTTGATTAATTATTCTAGTAATTATTATTATATTAGGGAGGAAATAAGGTTATATTTTGTTAATTTAAGTATATTTTTTATCTTTGAATGATAATATATATATATTTTTTTAATTGAATTTGTTAAAAATTTGTAATTAAAATTATTTTTATTATTGAATTATTTTTTTAAATTTTTAATTAAGATTATTTTTTATTGACAAATAATATGTATTTGGATATTATTAGTTTGATTTCAATGCAGTATTAAAAATAATCAACAGTAATTTTTTTTTAAAAATTGGAAATAAATTTTTTTAAATTTATCTTTATTTTGCCACAATGTTATCAGATGACAAGATATATTTATAACGAAAAAATAAATAAATAAATGTTTCATAATGAATTTTTTTTAGATGAATTTTCTCAAAGATGGAAGGAACACTAGAACTTAAAAAATTCTGAACAATTTGTTAATTAAATTTAGTTAATCAAATGTCTTTTAAGAAGGTCGTTTACTGTACTAAATTAATTTGTGCGTGTATATTAGCTAACATTTCGTTACAATTGGAATGTAAAAGTGATTTTGTTTAATTTTCGTTATTATTATTATTATTTTATTTTTATTTATTTATATGTTATTTTATTCTATTTATTTTTTTCTCAAATCTAGCACTTTTTTTCCGACATTTATTTACAATTATTTTTTTATTTTTGTGAAAAATTTTCTTTTTTTTATTTAATTTTTATGAAATGATTATTATGCAGATAAATATTATCTACAAGCACGTTATATATATATTTTTTATTTATATTTCATTTTATTTTTATTTATTTATATTTTATTTTATTCTATTTATTTGTTATTTATTTCTCAAATCTAGCACTTTTTTTCCAACATTTATTTACAATTATTTTTTTTATTTTTGAGAAAAATTTTCTTTTTTTTATTTATTTTTTATGAAATGATTATTATGCAGATAAATATTATGTACAAGCACGTTATATATATATTTTTTATTTATATTTTATTTTATTTTTATTTATTTCTTTATATTTTATTTTATTTTTATTTATTTCTTTATATTTTATTTTATTTTTATTTATTTATTTATATTTTATTTTATTTTTATTTATTTATTTATATTTAATTTTTTTCAAATCTAGACCTCCTTTTTTTTCCAGCATTTATTTGCAATTATTTCTGTATTTTTGAGAAAAATTTTCTTCTTTTTATCCAATGGATATTATGCAGATAAATATTATCTACGAGCACGCATACTATTGAAATAAACTTTCTTGAATAAATTAACTGAATGTTTTTTCGAATACAATTTTATTAATATCATTCAATGATAAAAAATGAAATTAAATTAGTATCAATAATAATCAATACTTTGACAGACAATCATCACAGAGGACATAGCATCATTAATTCTGACTAAGAATTAAAATGAACTACTTATTCCATTACAAGTTAAAAGATGAAGCTCAATCAGTATCGATAATAATCAACACTTTGACAGACAACCATCATTAGTTATGAGTAAGAATTAAAATGAACCACTGAATTCATTACAAGTCATTCAATGATAAAAGAGGAAATTCAATCAGTATAGATAATAATCAACACTTTGACCGACAGTCATCATAGAGGACATAGCATCATTAATTATGAGTAAGAATTAAAACGAACTACTGAATCCATTACAAGTAACTGAACAGGTTTACAAAATTGAACCAACCTTAAATAAAACTTATTGCTTTTCAAAAAACAATTTTCAGATTTAAATTTAATATTGGAACATGGAATATTGATTCACCCTTTATCCAACCAATTCAATTCCACAAAAAGTAAATAATCAAATACTATTGTGCCCCAAAAGTAAGACCAATTAATTTTTTTTTCAAAAATTCTTTATTTATTCTTCCAAATTTATTTCATCGCCTTCAAAGTAATCCCCTCCGGACGCAATGCACTTATGCCAACTTTTTTTCCAATCCTCAATATATGCTAAAAAAGTCATCGACAGGGATGGCCTTCAAAGCGCGCGGCGATTCACGTTGACTCTCTTCAATCGACTCAAAAGGGTATCCCCGGAGTGGTCTTTTGAATTTAGGGAATAGCCAGAAGTCGTACGGTGCTAAATCAGGTGAATGCAATGATTGTGGAACGATATGGGTTTCATTTTTGGCGAAACAGTCGAAGAATCAATGCAGTGTGAGCTGGCGCATTCAGTGTTCTCGGTACTAATCGAAATTTGACGCGTTTGAGGCAAAAATTGAAATGAGTGATCCTTTTGAATTTCCAACATTATCATCAAGGTCTCTAATTGTAAATCGACGGTTTGCAAGCACCAAATCTTTAATTTTTTGGACGTAAGCTTCGTCGGTTGAGGTTGGTGGTCGACCACAGGGCTCTTCGTCTTCAACGCGTTCTCTGCCTTCTTTGAACTGTTTATACATTTCTTTGCAATATAGGAATGCTCACCGAATGGCTTCTGCCACATTCTATACGTTTCCGGAAACAAAATTTAACGCAAGTTCTTGCTCAATTAATTCAGACAGTCAGGGGAATCAGTTTTAGCATCTCACATAACCAAGCGTAACTCGAACACTAATGAATATTTTGACGTCACATTTCACACAGATGTCAAGGACAGTGTCAGCAACCTAAAAAAATAAATTAAAAATTCATAAGCCCTCGGAATTTTAAATTGAAAATGGGTCTTACCTTTTGGACAGAGTAGTACGTCCACACTTTGGCTTTTTTTTTTTTTGTGGGGAAAAAAATATTGATGAAATTTAAAAAATATATAAATATTCAGAAAAATAGAAGAGAAAATGTTTGATATATTACATGAAATTTAATCACAATTAATTATTTATTTTATTATGTTTGGCTACCCTATCCGTAAACAATTCAGTCTAATATACATCTGAAACTTCATCATGCAAAAGCAATTAAAATAAACAAACATAATAAATGAAATAAATATGAAAAAGTAAAATAATTTTTTTTTTTATGAATTAACCATAAAACACTTGTTCAAGTTTCGATACAAAAATTAGCAATGGATTTTACAGATCTTACCAAAAACGTGTTCCATATAAAATTTTGTTTTAAATATTAATATCTCATTTAATAAATCCATTTGTTTATTCATGAATTTTATGTTTACGAATCTACGAGAAAATTATGCATTGTTTTATTAAATGCTATATTTTGTTAGACGCATAACAGAAAATTAAATATTATATTAAGTTTGTTGTTTTAACGAAGCTCAAAGTAATTAATTTAATATCTTTCATAGTAACAAATTTTTTTTTTATTTAAACTACATCAATAATCATTTATTATTATATATACTTAAAAAAATCCACGCCAATGTTTTTTAAGTTTTATTTATTTAAATAAAAAAAATTAATTAAAATTCAGAATTTTTTCAACTTAATATACACGTAATAATAATAACGCATTTCATTTATTTCAATTGTTATTTTGAAACTAACGCAAGATATCATTATCAAAATAAATAAGAAAGTCATGAAAATTCAAAAGCAATCTATCAATATTTTATATCAATCTTTCACAATCTATCAGTATTTGAACATTTTCATATGATTTATTACAATTATTTATCGAAGCGAAGCATTTTGATTAACTTTGATATCTATATTGAATCGAATATGGATTATTGAAACACAACAAACTTTATTTTTAAATATATGTAAATTAAAAGCGAATATCGCCAAATTTGGCTACTAATGACGATTCAACAAAACAGCATTGCTTAAATTGTGGCAACCCAAACGTTTTCAGCTTGTCCAAATTACTGTAACCTTAGGCGTAAAAATAGGGATTTTTTTTTTTTTTACTTTTGTTCTAAACGTTAAATTTTGTAACAGAACGCGGGAAAGGCTACTTGCATAGGGAATTCAAAAAGAAAGCTGTTCATTTTTACTGTATTTTTTTTTTCAACAAGATATTGATTTTTCATGTACAATTAAAACAGTGTTATAAATTAATTCATTATTATTATTATTATTTATTTCGAACAATTTGCATAATTAAAATGGAACACGCGTAATAACCCCTTTCCATGCAGAATTCGTTTGACAATTAGGTCGCAAATGCTCAGAATAGCTTGCCTCAGTGCTAAGTTTGCATTTGTTTAGCATAGCACATTTCATCCCCCCCTTTGTTCCTAAAATAAAAATTTACTTAAATCTACTTTTTAAACCTACCCCACTTGTAGATTTCGAACAAAATAATTCGATTCTAATTTATAAACAATAAAATAATTTTTATTTTTTGTTGCTTTTTTATTGTTATTTCTCATTGCATTCATAGAATACATTGTTTTTTTTCATTGCATTTACATAAGGCATTGTTTTTTCCCAGTTCATTTACAGAAAACTTTATTATTTCCCATTGCATTTACAGAATACATTGTTTTTCTCATTGCATTTAAATACATTGTTTTTTCCCATTGCATTTGCAGAATACATTGTTATTTTCCATTGTATTTAAAGAATGCATTGTTATTTCCTATTGCATTTACGCATTGCTTTTCCTCATTGCATTTACAGAATGGATCGTTTTTTCCCACTGCATTTACAGAATACATTGTGTTTTCCCACTGCATTTACAGAATACATTGTGTTTTCCCACTGCATTTACAGAATACATTGTGTTTTCCCACTGCATTTACAGAATACATTGTTTTTCTCTAGGAAGGTGTGGGTGATACTTTTATGTTCAGCATTCGTTGCAATATGGCTATTTTTAAGGAAGTATGTAATTAATTGGGGCCTGACGGTCGAGTACCTAGTGCTCTGGCGTAGGTACGACGGGTTTCGGATTCGAATCCCGGCGGTACCATGGATGTTTGTAGTAGTTTGAAATCCACTTTAAACAATAGGTTCCAGTCTAACATGACTGCAGAGCGTTGGGCATAGTGTTTACAACCCCTCCCCGTAAAAAGAAAACATCTCCTGTCTCAAAATCTGCCACCATGATCTGACCATTGCTCCAATGATGATGGTGATAATTAATAGGCTATAAATTACTAAACCAACAGGTTCAAGAAGGAAATAAATCCAGAAATAAAGTTTTTAAGATATTGGAAAAAAAATAAATGCTTAGTTCAATAACCACTAAATTTTACTGGAACTGCAGAACCCTGTCAGGTATATATATATATATATATTATTATTAGGTATAATTATATGTAAATCATATTAAATATATATATTAATTATTATAGCGTGTTATTATTATTACAACCTATTATAACGTATTAATTATTAGTTATTGAAGTTTGCATTTTAACCGGTTTCTTAGAAACTTGATTTCTGGACTCACTTCCTTCTTGAACCTGATGGTTCAATTATTTATAGCCTGTTAATTATCTACTTCTTTAGAAATGGCCACCATGTGATGTACGTTGAATACAAAAGTACTCCGTTCCCCTCTACATCAAAAAAAATTTCTTGTATAGAAATGCACAGTAAAACCAAAATATTAAAGGAAACGAATATAAAAAAAATGGTCTCTAACCTCTCTTTTAAAATATCATCTTATATATACTACTGTGTCCAAAAATTAAGACCAATTATCAATTTAAAATTTCAATTTTTTTTTCTTTCTTAGGTTGCTGGCACTGTCCTTGACATATGTGTGAAGTTTCACGTGAAAATATTCATTAGTTCATATTTGAGTTACGCTTGGCTTTGTGAGACGGTAAAACTGATTCTGGCGTTTTTTGAAATGTCTGAATTCATTGAGCAAAGAACTTGCATTCAATTTTGATTGTGGAAACGTACAGAATGTTGCAGAAGGCATTCGGTGAGCATTCCTATATCGGAAAGAAATGTTTACAAGTGGTATAAACAGTTCAAAGAAGGTAGAGAACGCGGTGAAGACGAAGAGCCTTCTGGTCGACCCTCGACCACAACCGACGAAACTCACGTCCAAACAATTAAAGATTTTGCGCTTGCGAACCGTCAATTTACAATTAGACGAAGATGTTGGAATTTCAAAAGGATCTATCAATTCCATTTTAAAAGATGTTTTGGGCCGATTGGTACAGAAAACACTGAATTTTTTGGAAAAACATCGTCGCTTTGAAGTGTGTGAAACAATACTTTTTGGCTATCAGGACAAGTTGAAATGCATCATAACTAGAGATGAGATTTGGAATTATGCTTACGACCTGGAAACAACCAACCAATCGATCGAATATCGTGACAAAGGTGAAGCAAGTCCGAAAAGAGCTCGCCAAAGTCACTCAAAAATCAAGGTCATGTTGACTGTTTTCTTCGATTACCGTGGTGTGGTGCATTGTGAATTCCTTCCGCCGAGCCTAACGTCAACAAGGAACATTATTTGAGTGTTATGCGTCGTTTGCGTGAAGCTATCTGCAAAAAGAGGCCACATTTATGGAAAGACAACTCTTGGTTTCTGCATCACTATAATGCGCCAACTTACATTACATTGATTCTTCGTTACTCTTTCTCCAAAAATGAAACCCATATCGTTCCATAATCACTGTATTCACCTGATTTAGCACCGTGCGACTTCGGGCTATTCCCTAAACACAAAAGACTTTTGAGTCGATTGAAGAGATTCAACGTGAATCAGCGCGCTTTGAAGGCCCTCCCCGCCGATCCCTTTTTAGCATGCATTGAGGATTGGAAAAGAAGTTGGCATAAGTGCATTGTGTCCGGAGGGGATTACTTTGAAGGCGATGAAATAAATTTGGAAGAATAATATAAAGAGTTTGTGAAAAAAATAAAAATTGTTCTTAAAAATTTTTTGGCACAGTAGTATTCTCTTAAATACTATTTTGAAAGTATCTCCGAAATAATAATAAATCTATATCTTTTTTCACTGATACCTCTTGTGGTAAAAGATTTAACGGCATCGGCTGAAATATGTGGAAGGGAATAAAAATAGATATCAAGAAAACTTAAAAAACAAAATGCTCGCGGTCATATTTGCTTTCACCGGTGTTGTCTTTGACAGAGAAATAACGAGATGGGAATCAAATTTCCCATCTATGATGGTTGGGAATTCAAGTCTCAATTAGAGAAAACAATTGTAATTCTAGGAGGAAGGGGAAAAAAAAAAGGAATGAACAAGTTCAATTCTATTTTGAGAGAAAATATCTCAGAAATTTATTTTATCATTTGGATAAATTTTTTTTCGCTCCAAAATAAGCGACCTGATAGCCAATGGGCTAGCGCTCTGGCATTTGGTACCACAGGCTTCAGGTTCGAATCCTGGCTGTGGCATAGATGCTTGTTAGTGGTTCGGAATTCACGCTAAACTGTAGGTCCCGTTCTAATTAGCCTAAAGGTGTGCTCAAAATGATCGTAGAGCGACAAACCAATCTATTCTTTATTGCTTCTAAATGTTCTAGTTTTTATATTAAATGTTCTAGTTTATATACTTATAAATGTTCTATTTCTTTATTACTTTTTAAAGCTTCTAGTTTCACATCATAATCAGAAGTTTCACATTTATTAGTCATAGTTATAATACATAGTAATGATATTGTTATTCTATATAATATTAATTATAGTTATTTTTTATGCGGCCTGATGACCATTGGTACCACAGGCTTCAGGTTCGAATCCTGGCGGTATGATGGATGTTTGTGAGTGGCTATCCACGTTAAACTGTGGGTCCCGGACTAATTAGCTTAAGATGTGCACAAAATGACCGTAGAGCGACAAACCAAACTTCCAAAATGCTTTCTTTTTTATTTACAATTTCCCAGCAAAAAATTTGACAATAATTCTCAACCTACGCCTATCCAGTACTGAAATAAGTTCAAACTATTATCATCTCTCTGTTGTAAATGAAAATTTTATTTGTACCTGAGTCGAAATAACAATAAGTAACAACGTAGCAAAGTACATAACGCAAAAAGAAACAAATATGACTCTCAAAAAAAAAAAAAGTAAAAGATAAATAGTAAGCAGATTACATTGTTTCACTTTTTTTATCACAACCCGTTTGACTCAAATGTATCGTTTTGACTGAAACCTTTTAACTGCAACCTGATCTCCTCCGCTAAGTCGACACCCTAAAAGTACAAGCGTCGTGCCATTTGAGGCTTTTGTAAATCATTTAATAAATGTATGACGATAGCTCATTATTATTTTGAAAATATGATTTGGCAATGTTTTATTTAAGCTTTGTACAGAGAACTGAACTAAACAGTCTTTATTTGCATTTGAAGAAATGAATTTAAAATCGTTTTTCCCTTTCAAACGATATTTAATCAAAATTTTATGTAACTCGTTCTATGTGAGTTTTGTAACTAAAGATAGATTGTAAACATTTTTATCGTTTGAATCGAATGTTAAAATATTCTTTAAATAGAATTTTAAAGTATTTTAGAATTCATGGGTTAATTTTTTTTTTAAACTGAGTTGATGAAAGGAAATAAAAATGAATTAGAAAGGTTTATTTTTTAACGTAGAATATGTTTTTGGCATTATTTTTAATGTAAAAAAAAATTATTATTTCTTTTTTGCTTTTTTATCATGGATGAATACAATATTTATGTATAATATATATATAATATATTTCAATACTATATTTTTTATCAATATTGTTTAGCCTTTTTTCATACTTTACTTACTAATTTTTTAGTAAGTAATATGTAATATGACTATAAATATATATGTATATATATGTATAATTTTTTAGAAATATCATATGTAATATGACTATAAATAAATATTTTTTTTAATTATTTCATTTATTACTTTAATTTAGCACGTTTGACCTTCCAAAAAAGGGAACTTAATTTGAAATTAGGAAAATAATGAGGAACTAAAAACTTCCGTATGTATGCCACGGATGGATGCAATAAATCCGTCCGCTGAGCTTGAGAAGATGAGGATAAGGCTGCGAACCACTGACGTGTACCCTGGGTAACGCTGAATCGTCTACCATATACCACGCCAGTAGCAATTAAATGAAAAATAGGAAAAGTTATGCAAAACTGTAAAACGATAGCGGAAATTTTTTTTTCTGGTGTTAAATCACCTAAAAGGGGCCTGATGGCCGCGTGAATAGTGCATGGTACCACAGATTTCGGGTTCGAGCCCCGGCGGTGATATGTATGTTTGAGTGGTTCGGAATCCACTTTAAATCGTTCGTCCCGGTCTAATATAACAGTAAAACACTGGACGTAGGGCTGACAACCCTATCTCATACGGTTTGCAGTCATTTTCTGCATACTTTGGACTAATTAGACTGGGACTGGGATCTAATTAGACTAGTTTAAAGTTAATTACGAACCGCTAACAAACGTCACTGCCACCGCCAGGATTCGAACCTGATGCTTGTGGTACCAATGGCAAGACCGCTAGCCAATTGGCCATCAGGCAGCTCCCTAACCCGAAAAACAAACCCTCTCATGTTTCGTAATCTGGCGGTAGAAAGCCCACAACAAGCCCCATTGAAGAAGAAGATTATATAGGTGTAGGGCTGACAACCCTATCCCGTAAAAAGAAAAACATCTCCTGCCTAGAAATCTGCCAGGAGGCAGACGGCCTTGGCCTACCATGGGGCTGTTGCGTCGATATGATTTTATATAGTTGGAGCCTGATGGTCGTGTGATTAGTGCTCTGTGCCTCTTGTTTCGGGTTCAAATCCCGACATGAATAGTTCTACCATGAATGTTTGTAGTGGTTCGGAATGCACTCTAAACGGTAAGTCCTGGTCTAATATGACTGTTGGGCGTAGGGATGACAATTCTACCCCGTAAAAAGAAAACATCTCCTGTCTAGATATCTGCCAGTAAGCCGGCTTTGGCCCATCATAACGTTGTTGTGCCAATAAAGAAGAAGAAATCACTTAAATGACAAGGACATTTTATTAACATTGATTCAGAATATATGTTTTAAATTTAACATAATTATTAAGATATTAAAAAATATAATTATCATAAATATATTAATTATTAAACGTTATTAACATAATTATGTTTTAAATTTAGTTAATGTTGATTTAGAAATAATTTTTATCATATGTGTCATTAACTGACTTCAAATAAAAGAAAAAGCTGTCTGTTAGCCATTTTATTTTTTATCGCACAAATGATAATCTTAATTGATATTTAAAATTCAGCAATAATTAAGCCAATATATGGTACGTAAATTTGAATAACCTGCTTTAATAGAAATGCAATGAAGATGGAAATCTGCATATTATTTTATTTCAAATTCCTCATATTCGAGATTTAATTGGAGCGCTTATTAATTTATTTTTATATGTTAATTGCATATATTTATTTTAAACATAAAGTTCGCTTTACATTTCTCATTATTTAACTGAAGTTAGTTTATGAATGATGAAATAAATAATAATAAGTTGGATGCGATTTGACACAAAATGGCTGAATCATTGAATTTATTGCCATATTAATGTATTGAACTGTGTGCTATAAAAGTATTTATTTTTCTCTTAATTCGATTCTTAATTTATTTCCTCTAAAATGATTATATTTTGATCTGATTCATAGCTAAAATCTCCGCACGATTTCATGTAGTTCTTTTTTTTAACAAATAAAATCAGTAAATTTTGATAGCAGATTTCATCATCATCATCGGCGCAACAGTCCCATTGTGGGCCAATTGCAGTTTGCCTACGATTGCAGTTTGATTACGAGACGAGACATATTTTTCTTTTTACTGCGTAGGGTTGTCAGCCCTACGCCCAACAGCCATATTAGGACAGGGACTTACGATTTATAGTGGATTCCGAACCACTACAAACATCCATGCAACATCTAGATCAACATCTAAGAACCCGTGGGGTCTCATAGAAGGAGGGAAAGGAGAGGCAGCTTCTGTTTTGATGGAGCACCCGTAGGTAGAAGTCTGATTGGGCTCCGTGACGCTGAAGAAGGAGGACTTTTAGGGGGAGTAACTATCCTGCATTTACGTATCGTATGGTAGAAAACCCGGAAAACTCTCACCAGGTAGTCCGCCTAAGAAGGCAAGATGTTGAACATCGCAAACTCCCTAGAGTCTCCTCGTTTTTTGAAACAGTGTCTACAATAAAGCCGCAAGCAGATTGAACCTCCGCCCTAATGCTCACCAGCGGCGCACGTTGCCACTGAGCCACGAGTCGGGCTTAAAATAATGTAAATGCTAAATGAACAAATTAAATCTGTAACTTACGTGCTTACCAATTTATTGTGTTAATTAAAAAAGTTATGTATAAATTTCTTTTATTAATTATTATTTCTTTTGATTTATAGAGGAGTAAATGAGTTAAAAATGATTTACACTTCATTTAGATTTTGGCCCCACACACATTAGAGAAATTTTTCCAATATTTGCTATTATTTTCTTGTGAATTTCGAATTACTTCGTTACAAAATAGGTGAAAACATATTGGCTAATTTCAATTAAATTACACCCAAAATTACACAGTAATTATAATCAATATTAGCGCAAATTCATGTTCTGTTAAAAATTTACGTATAGAAATCTTAAAGCATTGTTATGATTTACTAGTACAAAATTCCTCATACTTGAAAAATTTAAAAGTAAAACATTGTCTGGCATTAAAAAAATATGATTTCAACAACTTAATATAGGTATTTATCTTTTCTATATATTCTAAATATAAACATTCACACAATAGAATGTTGTTGTCTGAGTCCTATTAACTAAACAAATATAGCATTTTTTTCACAGTTAATGCACAATGCTATTTTTATCCCACATCAAAGAACTTTAATGTAAACAACAATGATGCCAAACGAGAATTCCAGGCAGACGATTCTAACACGGTTCTTATGTTCTAAGACAACAACTACCCACCAACGATTTTGTATTGAAATATAATAAGATAAACTTTACAAAATTCTATTTATACATTAAAATTAGTTTGATCTGTTAGTTTTCATTTTTATACATATCCTTTATTCTTTTCATTCATATTTACATGTTTATTATTATATTATTGATTATCAGTAATATAATAATAAACATGTAATAAATAAATATCATATTTGTGGCAACTATGATAAATTATTTTAACGCCTATATAGCAATTTGTAATGAATGAAAACTGTTTATTTCTCATTTTGTAAAATCTTATCTTAATGTATAATTATTATTTATTTGTATATACATATATATATATTTTCTAATGCAGCTGTCTTGGATGCCTTAAGGCAAGCGCTGCATAGACGTTACTCACTTTGCATTACCCAGGGAGCGCGTGTAACTTGACGATAAGCCACGGACGCGGAGTAACAATGCCCCCGCAACGCTCTGCGATCCTATTAGACTGGGACCTACGGTTTAAAGTGGATTCCAAACCACTACAAACATCCATGGCACCACAGGGACTCGAACCCGAAACCTGGGGTACCGAGCACCAGAGAGCTACCCACTCAGCCATTTAGGCACCATATATATATATATATATATATACCGCTGGGACAACACATATATACCGAGCGCCAGAGCACTATATATATTCATCCCAAATTTGTGAATACCAACGGCACATATATATATCCCATATATCACCCATATATATAACCGCGCCCAATGATGCTATATGATCTAACGAGAACCGGTATATTCAACATGGTATGGCCGTTGGCTATATATATATATAATCGACATATATATAATCGACTCTTCAATCGACTCAAAACGGTGTCCCCCGAATTGTCTTTTGAGTGTAGGGAATAACCAGAAGTCGCACGGTGTGAATACGGTGGTTGTGGAAGGATATGAGTTTCATTTTTGGTGAAAAAGTCACGAAGAATCAATGCAGTATGAACTGGTGCATTCAGTGTTTTCGGTACCAATCCAGATTTGACGCTTTTGAAGCCCAAAATGGAATTGGCCGATCCTTTTGAAATTCCCAACATTATCAGCAAGGTATCTAATTGTAAATCGACGGTTTGCAAGCACCAAATCTTTAATTGTTTAGACATGAGCTTCGTCGGTTGAGGTGGAGGGTCGACCAGTGGACAATTCGTCTTCAACGCGTTCTCTGTCTTTTTTGAACTGTTTATACCACTTGTAAACATTTCTTTCTGATATAGGAATGCTCACCGAATGCCTTCTGTAACATTCTATACATTTCCGCACACAAAATTGAATGCAAGTTCTTTTCTCATTCAATTCAGACATTTCAAAAATCGCCGAAATCACTTTTAGTGTCTCACAAAGCCAAGCGTAACTCAAACACTAATGAATATTTTGACGTGAAATTTCACTGAGTGTCAAGGACAACCTAAAAAAGAAAAAAAAAAAATGAAATTCCATAAGGCCCGGGAAACTTAAATTTAAAATGGTCTTACTTTTTGGACACAATAGTATATATATATATATATATAATGTACTTTATTTTATTTAATGTTTACAGTTGAAGCAAGCAAAGATGAACTTATTAAAAAGCATATCTACTACCCTCTTTCTACTATGTTATGCAACAAATTACCTTTTTGCTCTGTCGTGAAGGAAAATATGCTAATTATCTGCCATTTAACTACTTATGGTAATGAGTTTTCTGGAAACCGTATTTTCTTCTAAACATTTAGAAGTAATAAAGAACAGAAAATAACATTAAGAGATAGGAAATTATAACCATGACTGATTAGATTTGAATCTTCTGATTATCATGTGAAACAATTATTTACCTTTATTGTTATTTAAATGCGAAAAAACATGTAAATTACGGAAATAGTTAAATTGTTATTAAAGAGATCTCTGAATATTAAGTTTGGTTCAGTTTGTTTCGGGAATAATTCTACAAGCCAGAAAAAATAAAAAAAATAATAACTATGTTGTTGTTCTAATACAGCTGGTAATACAGAGACTGTTAATCTTTATGTCATAAGCAAGGGCTGCACTGCTGTTACTCATTTGACACGTATAGCTTGAAGATATGCTACGGACGCGAGTAACGCAACCCTATAACTCTCTACTATCCTATTAGATAGGGACAGAGTGTAAAATGGATTCCGAACTACCACAAACATCCATGCCACCACCGAGACTTGAGCACGAAACCAGTGGTACCGAGCGCTAGCCACTCAGCCAAAATATAAGTAATAGTTTATAAAAATTATTAATTGAACGCTAATAAAATTGGGATTTAATATTTATTATGCCTGCTGCAGTGATTTCTAAAATTATCACTGTGATTCTATAAGTAATTTCGTTTTGTTTTCAATCGCAATTTATAAATAAAGATTCATATATTAGAGATGCATATATTCATGTATTAAAGATGCATATATTCAGATATATATAGAGATGTTTTTAAAAAAATATTAATTGAACGCTAATAAAATTCGGATTTAATATTTTCTCATGCCTTCTACAGTGATTCATAAAATTATTACTGTGATTCTCTAAGTAATTTCGTTTTTTCTCAATCATAATTCGTAAATAAAGTATTAGAGATGTATTTACAAATTATTAATTAAAAACTAACAAAATTCGGATTTAATATTTTTTATGGCTGTTGCAGTGATTCATAAAACTATCACTGTGATCCTCTAAGTAATCTCGTTGTTTCTCAATTTTAAGTCATAAATAAAGTAATAATGTTTTGAAAAATTATTAATTGAACGCTAATAAAATTTAGATTTATTATTTTTGTATGCCTGCTGCAGTGATTCAAATAATTATCACTGTGATAATCTCTCTATATTTAAAAAACAAAATTACTTGATTTCTTTTTTTCTCAATCGTAACTCATAAATAAAGTATTAAAGCTAAGTAATTTCTTTTTCATATGTGACCAATTAATGATTTAAAAAATGAGACTATCAAATTAATTTACCTTTCTAAAAAATATGAAGAAAAATACCATAAAAAAGATATAATAAATAAAATTAAAAAGTTATTTAATCTTTCTCTAATTGTTAGTTGCATTTTTTTACTTGTTTCTTCTAGAATTTTTCATAAACAACGTATGTTTTTTTCACTCAATTAAATACATCTCTCCGATTCAATTTTGATTTAATCTTTTGTTTTATATTTTCATTACTCAAATAATTATTTATTATAAACTATGTCTGAGTGGCAATTTTATCAGTTGGTATAGTTGTCATAAAACAACTTTAAACATGAATTTTATTATTGCTTAATTAATCATTCTCTTTATATATCTCAATTGAAAAAAAAGTATAAAGAAAGATCATGAGTTTATTTTGATAGGATTTTTCAAATCAATTAGAAACAGGTTTTTGTAAATCTTTAAAATATTATTTCATATGAGATATAGTTTATTAAATGATTTAAAAACATGAAATTCAAATTAACAATCAACTTATGGAAATGAAAGCCATTAAAGTTTAAACTAACGCTATTAATTGAACACTAATAGAATTTGTATTTTAATATTTTTTTTTATTTAATATTTTGAAATTATCACTGTGATTCTCTAAGTAATTTCGTTTTTTCTCAATCGTAATTAATGAATAAAATATTAGAAATATTTTTAAATATTTTAATTGAACACTAATAAAATTCGTATTTAATATTTTTTATGCCTTGCTGCAGTGATTCATGAAATTATCACAGTGATTCTCTAAGCAATTTCGTTTTTTTTTTCAATCGTGATTCATAAATAAAGATAATTTTAAAAACAGAGATGTTTTATTATAAATTATTAATTAAAAATTAATTATAATTTATTTAAACAATTAATTAATTATCAATTAATTAAATTATTTCATAAAATTTAATATTTTTTTATACCTGCTGTAGTGATTCATAAAATTGTCACTGTGATTCTCTGAGTAATTTCGTTTTTTCTCAATCGTAACTCAAAAATAAAGTATTAAAGCTAAGTAATATCTTTTCTATAAGTAGATAATTAATGATTTAAAAAAATGTCTCTGAAAAACAGTTTCACTTTTTAAAAAAATATGAAAAAAATACCATAAAAAAGATATAATAAATAAAACTAAAAAGTTATTTAATCTTTCTATAACTGTTACTTGCATTTTTGTACTTTTTTCTTCTAGAATTTTTCATAAACAACGTATGTTTTCTTTCACTCAATTAAATACGTCTAGCCAATTCAATTTTGATTTAATCTTTTGTTTTATATTTCCATTACTCAAATAATTATTTATTGTAAACAACGTCTGAATGATAATTTTATCAGTTGATATATAAAAAAATTTAAACCTGAAATTTATTAGCATTCAATTAATCATTCTTTTTATGTATCTTTAGATACTCATGTAATTGAAAAAGTATAAAAAATATCAAGAGTTTATTATGACAACGCTTTTCAAATCAATTACAAACAGGTTTTTGTAAACTTTCTAATCTTTACAAATATTATTTCACATCAGATACAGTTTATTAAATTATTTAAAAATATAAAATTCAAATTAACAATCAACTTAAGGATGAAATGTAAACCATTAAAGTTTAAACTAACGCAATTAACTGAACGTTCGAATTTCAATAGTTTTTATGCCTGCTGCAGTGATTCATAAAATTATCACTGTGATGCTCCAAGTTAATTTCTTTTTTTTCTCAATCGTAATTCATAAATAAAGTATTACAGGTGCTTTTAAAATTATTAATTGAACTCTAAAAAAATTCTGATTTAATATTTTTTATGGCTGCTGCAGTGATTCATAAAATTATCAAAGTGATTCTCTAATTAATTTCGTTTTTTCTCAATCGTGATTCATAAAGTATTAGTGATGTTTTTTTTTAATTATTAGCTGAACACTAATATTCGGATTTAATTTTTTTTTTTTGTGGCTGCTACAGGGATTCATGAAATTTTCACTGTGATGCTAATTTAGTATTTTCTTAGTCGTGATTCATAAATAAAATATTAGAGATATTTTTAAAAATTATAAATTGAACACTAAATTCGGATTTAATATTTTTTATGTCTGAAATCTGCTGCAGTGATTCATAAAATTGTCACTGTGATGCTCTAAGTAATTTCGTTTTTTCTCAATCTTAACTCATAAATAAAGTATTAAAGCAATGTGATTAAAAGAATTAAGAAAAAAATTAAAAGAAATTTAAAAGAAATGTGTCTGACATATATAAAACCATATGTCTGACATATATGACCCTTTCAAAAAATTATGGTGATATAATTTATTAAATTATTTAAAAATATGAAATTCACATTAACAATCATCTTAAGGAGATTAAAATTTAAACTAACGTTAACATTTATGGATGTGTTTTAATCATTAAATTATAAAATTTAATGTTTAAAACGTAATTAACGTTTAACGTTAATTATTAAACGTATTAACGTTTAATTTATTAAATCTAAAAAGCTCCCAAATGCCTTAAAATAATTACACATTAGAATTACATTAGTTAGGGAAACAACATGAGGTATTCTCTTGAATATTAGACATATACAAGTACTCCGAGTGCCATATTAGAAAATTACATAAACATGATCTTTAACTTCGTAAGAAGCATAATCTCTAGTTAATGATATGAGTGTGGGATCATTGAACAGAAATGAATAAAAATGTGTCTGTAGACTACTTTAATCTAGATTTAATTTAATACATACTCATCGATCAGTTAAAGTAATATCAAGTTGTAATAATGTTATTTTTCCTATTGCGTTCATTGCTTCGACATAAATATTGACTAGTTATCATACTTTAATAAACGTTTTCCTTAATTAAAATCATCGTTTTTCCTAATTATTCTATCAAATGTTTTTAACGAAATCTCAAAGAAACTATGGAGGTGACTTTTTCTTTCCAAAACTCTTTATTTATTCTTCCAAATTTATTTCATCACTTTCAAAGTAATCCCCTCCAGACACAATGCACTTATGGCAACATTTTTCCCAATCCTCAATGCATGCTAAAAAGTCGCGCCGATTCACGTTGAATCTCTTCAATCGACTCAAAACGGTGTCCCCGGAGTGGTTAAGTTTAGGGAATAGCCAGAAGTCACACGATGTGAATACGGTGGTTGTGGAACGATAGGGGTTTCATTTTTGGCGAAAAAGTCCGAAGAATCAATGCAGTGTGAGCTGGTGCATTCAGTGTTTTCGGTACCAATCGAGATTTGACGCATTTGAGGCCCAAAATGGAATGGACCGATCCTTTTGAAATTCCATCAGCAGCAGCAAGGTCTCTTATTGTAAATCGACGGTTTGCAAGCACCAAATCTGGACGTGAGCTTCGTCGGTTGAGGTGGAGGGTCGACCAGAGGTCTCTTCGTCTTCAACGCGTTCTCTACCTTCTTTGAACTGTTTATGCAACTTGTAAACATTTCTTTCCGATATAGGAATTCTCGCCGAATGCCTTCTGCCACATTATATACGTTTCCGCACAAAAAATTTAATGCAAGTTCTTTGCTCAATGAATTCAGACATTAAAAATTCTCCGAAATCAGTTTTAGCGTCTCACAAAGGCAAGCGTAACTCAAATACTAATGAATATTTTGACGTCAAATTTTACACTGATGTCAAGGATAGTGCCAGCAACCTAAAACAGAAAAAAAAAATTTCCATAAGCTCCGGGAATTTTAAATTGAAAATGGGTCTTACTTTTTGGACATAGTAGTACAAAAATCATTAATATGATTGTTTTAAGTTTATATTTATTCGAAATTTTAGCATTTTTCTCATTTAGAATTACATATTTCCTTTATAGGCATTTTTAATTTATTTGGAAAGAATGGTAACTTAATAATGATATATTTTTTATGAATATAACACATTAACTGACTTAGATGATTGCATAAACAGAAATTTTGACTCTCCTGCTAATAAAGAACTAAAATTACTTACACCAATATTATTTTCTAACTTTAAATATTTTAAGCACTTACACTGTTTTATTCTGATAGCAGAGTGACTAACGTTCTGCAGCTCGGTGCCACAGGTTTCGCTTCGAGTTTCGGTAATGCCATGGATGTTTGTTGTGTTTCCGAGTCCGCTTTAAATCGTAGGTCCCAATCTGATATGACTGTAGAGAGTTGGCATAGGACTAAATTTTTAATTAAAAAAATAAACATTTAAATATTGGGAAAATATTTTATTTACAGTTTCTTTTTTTATCGCAGATGAGAAGATCGTATACTTTCTCAATAACTTACTATCTTGGATAAAGGATCCATATCTACGCAATTTGCATTGTGTTTTATCACTGTGATATTTATTGTGAAAAACATGTACCAATTTTCATTTGCACTCATATGTGATTGTGTCAAAACAATACATTGAAATGCTAAAGCCTTTTTTTATTAATGCATGCACATTAGCAAAGATGTTTAGGCAATAATATAAAAAAAAAATCGATAAATAAAAACAATATGATTCATCACATCCCATTTCAATATATGAAATTGATTCTAATCTAATACTGAAACTTTTATTAAATTAATATAATACACGCGTCAAATTCCTCCTTTATTTTTTCATTGTATAATGTTATCTAGTTTATTTAAAATTGTTCATTTGACTTATTTATATATGGAGAATTGAAATATATATATATATACAACGGTCACGCAAATCCGAGATATTGCGAATTGGTGATTTTTGAACTCTGAGCTGCCGTCCCAGGACATCCCAAATGTGTTCTATCGGATTGAGATCCGCTGAGTTAGGCGGCCAGGACATTAACTGGAATTCAGCATCATGTTCCTGGAACCACTCCAACACAATTTTAGCCTGTGACAAGGGGCGTTGTGCTGTTGGAACATTCCATTTCCAGCTGGAAAAACAGAGGCTATGTAAGGGTGCAACTGGTCCGCAATGATGTTCAGATACCCTGTAGCATTCATGGTTTGCTCTACCACAACCACGGGTCCCAGAGACACCCAAGAGAACGTCCCCCAAAGCATAATACCGCCACCACCGACCTGTGTATGATCTACAGTACATTGAGGGAGCAACTGTTCGCCTGGAAGACGGCGTATCCTGACACGGCCATCGGCGTGGTGAATGACAAACCGTGATTCATCTGACCAGGCAACTCTCTCCCACTGATCCGTGGACCAGTCACGATGTTCCCGGGCCCAGGGCAGGCGCAGTTGGTCAGCAAAGGCCCACGAGTAGGACGTTTACTGCGTAGCCCCATATCCAACAGTGTCCGCTGAACAGTGTGCTCCGATACTATTCTACTTGGCCCTGCATTGTATTGGGCTGTCAGCTGAGCCACTGTCTGGCTCCGGTTTTGCTTCACCATGCGAGACAGTCTCCGACGACCTTTTTCTTTGATAGCGTGTGGATGTCCAACACCATGTCGTCTACTGCTGGTTTCACCGTCATTCATCCACTTTGCATAAGTACTAACAACTGTAGATCGCGAACAACCCACGAGTCGAGCAGTTTCGGAAATACTTGTTCCGAGCCTTCGAGCCATTACAATCTGCCCTCTATCAAAGTCGCTTAGATCCGCAGCCTTTCCCATCACACACACAGAAGTAAGTGAAAGAATGATTCTTCAGACTCTCCAGCAGCAGTTAAATACCACTTCCACCTGATCACGTGCCTTCTACGTCATCCAGGCGAGTTAATTGCAAAATGTAGGGGTGGTCATAATGTTTTGGCTCTTGAGTGTATATGCTAGATAATTTTCAAGGCATTTTTTTTCCGCGTCTAAGTTACAGTGAATATATGCCAGCAACGATCTTCATAAATCTATTCATGCCTACTTCACGTATTAAGTTTTTAAGTTTATTTTACGTTAAGTCGTTATTTTTTAAATTTAATTTTAAGTTAAGTTACTAAGTTAACATTTTCCCCTATAAATAAAAAGAAATTAAAAACTTAGATGATTTAAAACATATTTAGATAAGGTAAACAAAATGATTTCTATGACACCAAAAAACATCAAGATCGCCATTTTGAAGCGAATGGTCAAATTTAGCGAATTCATTTGAGAGGCAATGTTTACAGTGTCGAGTGGATGCTAATGACAGAAGAACTTTTTTTCGAACTCCTGAGTTACTAAAAACAGAGCTCGGAGCCAGGCAGCTGCATCCATTTTTCATTTAACGTCACGATTTATTTACTCTTTCTGCAAACGCTCCGTCTGGTCTATCCTCTTTTGCATATGGTTGAGCGAGAAAGACGAAAGAGCTGCTTTTCATTTTGATGGACATTTTTTTAAAATCCAGTGATAAAATGTATTGATTTAATGTAACTATAACCTTAAATGATTGTAAATTGTGAGGTAATTTCAGAAGTGGATGATAATTGTTAAAACATGCTGAATATTTTTATGCGCGTGTCTAATATTGCTTTGAAAATAAATTTTTTCCTGATGTCGAACATTCTTCATCGATACAGCAGATTTTGTAGCAGTATTAGCGTTTTCTAAGGATGTACTACATTAAACTTAACATACTATGTTAATAAGAAAGTAGTATTGCCTTCAAGAAAGACTTTTAAGAAAATTTTTTTCTTTTGTTTTGTTTGTATACGCTGTATACAAACAAATGTAAAGTTTCCATACATTTATAAGGTACGAAGGTGGCCACAAGTTTCGGGTTCGAGTCTCGGCGGTACCATGGATGTTTGTAGTGGTGCAAAATCCACTTTAAACCGTAGGTCCCGGTCTAATAGGACCGTAGAGCGTTACGGGGGTAATGTTACTCCGCTTCCGTAGCTTATCTTCAAGCTACCCGCACCTCCTGGGTAGTGCTAAGTGAGTAAAGTCGGTGCAGAATTTGCCTTAAGGCATAAAAGACAACTGTCTATGTTTGCCAGGCTCGGATTAGAAAAACAAATAACATATAAAAACTCTAATCACGGTTTGGTTTGTTTGTCACTCTACGGTCATTTTATGCTCACTTTAGGCTAATTAGGCCAGGACCTACAGCTTAACGTGGATTCCGAACCACCCACAAACATCCATGCCACCGCCAGGATTCGAACCTGAAGCCTGTGGTACCGAAGACCAGAGCTCTAGCTAATTGACCACCAGACCGCCTCTAATCAAGGAGTTTGACTGTTATTATGAGGCATTCAGTGATAATTTCTACTTATAATACTCATTTTTCAAATCGTTAACTGCAACTGACGCCATCAGCTGGAATCAAACTCCCGTCCATTCGCACGGTAGCTTTTTTCATTAACAATGGGTCATGAATTGGACTAATTTACAAATATTTACAACTTACTTATTTCATTAGTTCAAAAAATCTTTTTACCAATCATTTTTATCACATTCTAAAATATTTAAACATCCAAGCAGTCAAGTAGTGATATAAAAATATATGTGATAGGAAAAATAAGGAAAAGCTATATTTTAGATCGAAATAAAATATAATGTTTACTTATAAATCAATACAAAAGGTAATTAATACTTTAATGTAATAATTATTTTTTTAAAATAAATATATGAACTTTAATTTTATATTGTATTTTAGTTATTTTACTAGCTTAACTACGAACAAATAATCACAATCTAAAATTTTTTATTCTTATAAATATACAAAATTAAATTAAATTTTTTGTCTCAACGCTGAGTGGCAGATTTTATTAAATTAATTTTTTTTATGCAACTTTTCTCCAATGTTATAGTTAATTGCATTAAGATTCATAAATTAACATAAAACCAGACAATGTTTTTTATTATTATTACCATCATGCAGCTGGAATAGTGTATTTTGTATGTAATATCTCGTACTTTAACCTCAAGGAATTAAAACCGGAAAAAAAGGGACAGAAAAATAACTTAACTACGACCGCAATAGCTCTCAGCTATTTTTGATTTTTACTATCCGATGGCGACTTGGCGAGCTTGGCAACCATAAACTGGCGCCGTGATGGATTTAACGTTTTTTTTGTTCATTCATTAAGAAATTGAAGCATTCCAGAAGATTTGGATATTAATTTCTGGAACTGTTAGAAATTGTGATTTTTACATAAAACGAATTTCAAATTTAACAAAAATTAAAACAATAAAAAAATCTTCAATGATTTATTAGTTCAAATGACATAGTTTACTCATCAACTTCTTTTAGAACATGATTTCTGTCACTGTGGAAAAATTGTAATTGTAATTTTTTTTTTACAATTTAAATTTTTTATATTGTTTTTGCAATTTCACCATTTCAACTGGTAGAAGGTTACAGGGACCTGGATGATGTGGTGTATATTATAATTTCCCTAGATCATTAGACTTTATGGTACTTACGTATTAACGGTACCTTGGCGACAGACTTGGCGGTTTTTAAGTGTCGCCAATCTTTATTATGTGGAATAAAAATATTTTGAAAGCGTTTTGATTTTAAATGAAGTGTTTCATATATATTTTATTATTTGGAACAAAAATTTTAAATGCAAATTGGCCCCAAATCTGTAACTGCGGTTGGCGCGTGTGCTCTTTATTGGCGCAACTGTCGTCAAGGTACCGTTAATACGTAAGTACCGACTTTATTATAGTGTTCTTTTAGAAGATGATTTCTGTTAATGCGAAGAAATTCTAATTCTAATTTGTGTTTACATTTTTCCCTTTTCAACTATTAGAAGGCTGCAGAGGCCTATATGATGTGGTGTATGTTAGAATTTCCTTTCGAAGTAGATTTTATGCTACAGTACATTATGCCTTGTTTTACTATATCACAATAAATTGAATGTTTCCTAATCCATCTAATAATCCTCTGCCAATCCAATTTCCCAATTCACCAATAATTAAAAATAAGTAGCTGCCATTTTAAAGAAACAATATAACAATATATTTATAGAAGAATGTTTTTTCTAGGTTGCCTACTAAATTCATCTAAGAATTAAGTATTTATTAATTACTAAATTTATTAATTAATATTATTAATTAAATTAATTATTATTAATAGTTAATATTATGAATTTTCTAATTAATATTTATTAAATCAATTATTATCATTAATTATTATCATACATTTATTAATTAAACGTATTTAACAATTAATAAATTATTTATTAATAAACATTTCTGATCATGTATCAGATAAAAAAATTATTATTTTTCTCTGCTTCCTTTTGATAAGTAACTCATTACAATTAATAAGTAATTCATTATTATTTGTGTAATTAGAAAATTATTTTATATGTATTACTAATGTATGCGTTTGTTAATTATAATATATAATAAGTTTTTGTTGACTAGTATGTTGAACATTTTAATTCTGCTTTCATATGTTAAATAAAAATAATAAAATATTTAAAAAATAATATTTTTTAATCAATACTTTTGAAACTAACATAACATAAAAAATAGTACTGTAATCATGTTTCCTCCTACTCACTGGCAAGAGCACTCCTGTGGCGTTCAAGACAAATGGTTAGTTGGTTTACAGACTCTCACTCGGAGAGAAAATATATTTCGCGCACTCTGCACGTATACGTATATCGGGTTTACGGTTTAGAAGTGGAGTCCTTCTACAAATCTATAATTATATGTCTTTAAAAGTGTTAAATATTGCTTCTGTGTAATTGTATGTGCGTGGTGAATGTGCTGTCAATAAAGCTGTGAATTATCCGACCTGTGCCTCAAGTATCTCAACCCAACCACACCCAGTTACAATCTGGTTGCCCAACTTGCACACTACAGTACAACGTTAAAAGTTTGAAAATAATTGGCGAGGGGAGCTAATTTTTCATGTCAAGTCAGAAATTAATGTAAGAAATTTCTGCATTAATTCACGCATACATACATCTAGAGAGAGTGAGATTATATGAAACTTTATAGTCATGTAGGGATACAAAAGTATTTATGGATTTCGTTAAACTATAGTGTTATTTGTTTAAATGTATGAATGAAAATGATTCGAGATCCTGCATATGAAATCTGCGATTTTTTTCAATTATTTTAATTTTTAACAACTAACAATTAATTTTATTATAAAAATTTTTTTTTAAATTAACTTTTGCTTTTGTATCATTTTTTTAATACACTGAAGTGACAAAAAGTCATAGGATACCTCTTAATATCGTGTCGGCCCTCCTTTCGCCCGGCGAAGTGCAGCATCTCGACGTGGCATGGACTCAACAAGTCGTTGGAAGTCTTCTGCAGGAATATTGAGCCATGCTGTCTCGATAGACGTCCATAATTGTGAAAGCGTTGATGGTGCACGATTTTGGGCACGAACAGACTTCTCGATGATGTCCCATAAATGCTCGATGGGATTCATGTCGGGCGATCTAGGTGGCCAGATCATTCGTTGGAATTGTCCAGAATGTTTTTCAAACCAATCGCGAACAGTTGTGGCCCGGTGACATGGCGCATTGTCATCCATAAAAATCCCAACTTTGTTTGGGTACATGAAGTCCATGAATGGCTGCAAGTAATCTCCAAGTAGCTGAACATAAGCATTTCCAGTCAATGTTCGCTCCAGTCGCACCAGAGGACCAAGTCCATGCCATGAAAAAACAGCCCACACCATTACGGAGCCACCACCAGCTTGAACAGTGCCTTGCTGACAGTTTGGGTCCATGGCTTCGTGGGGTCTGCGCCACACTCGAACCCTACCATCAGCTCTTACCAACTGAAATCGTGACTCATCGGACCAGGCCACGGTTTTCCATTCATCTAGGGACCAACCGATATGCTCACGTGCCCACGAGAGTCGCTGCAAGCGATGTCGTTCTGTCAGTAAAGGCACTCGAGTCGGTCTTCTGCTGGAATAGCCCAAGAAAGCCAAATTTCTCCGCACAGTTCTAACAGACAAGTCCCTTGTACGTCCCACATTGATTTCTGATGTTATTTGACGATGTGTTGCTTGTCTGTTAGAATTTACGACTCTTTGCAGACGGTGCCGGTCTCGGTCGTTAAGTGCAGGCGGTCGACCACTGCGCTGTCCATGGTGGGACGTTATGCCTGAAATTTCATACTCTCGGCACACTCTTGACACAGTGGATCTGGGAATGTTGAATTCCCTAACGATTTCCGAAATGGCATGACCCATGCGTCTAGCTCCAACTAACATTCCGCGTTCAAAGTCTGTTAATTCCCATCGTGCGGTCATCATCACGTCAAAACCTCTTCACATGAATAACTTGAACAGAAATGAAAGCTCTGCGAAAGCACTGCGCATTAATACCTGTTATACGCGATGCTACTGCCATCTGAAAATTTGTATATTGCTATCCCATGACTTTTGTCACTTCAGTGTATATTATATAAATGAGATAACTAAATGTGACTTGTCTCCTCTATTTTGGGTATGTTCATGTTTTAAATCATCCCATTCATAAATCTCCTTCAAAAAACATCAAGCAATAATAATATTAAAAAAAATGGAGGTTGAGGTTAAATAAATCAAAGTTTTGAAGTGTTTATGCAGATTGGCTGTAGATAAATAGAAATTCATTCAACACAACTTACGCAGAACTTTTACGCAGAAGTGTTTTCAAATTTTGAATTTTTTTATTTATTTTTTATTTTTTACTTCAAAACGTGAAGGCTATATTTCCTAACTTCTGTTGCATTTGAATATAATTAAATTCAAATTAACGTATTAAATAATTGTCAGTCTTTTAATTCCTATTTCAAATTTCAAATAATTCATTTAATTCTATTTCCTTATAACTGTAAAATGTCCTTCCAATAATCTTCTTTTTTGATTGTATGGTTATAAATTATATTGGAAGAATTTTATGCTAAAGTAAAAAGCTTAAGCTAATTAACTAAAAGCTAACCTAAAAACTAAAGCTTTCCAAATAGTTGCCCTATTTTATTATATAGGTCAACCATAAAAAAATTTCTTGACACTTTGGGTTCTTCTTTATGCTTTTTTTACATGCCAAACCCAAAAATGAACATTAAACCACTACAGAACATACACATTTCTCACAAAAAGTATCTTGATCTACATATATTGGAAAAATTTTATAGAAACATCAAAGTTCTAAACAACTTGCGCAAATAAAAGATTCTTGCGAATGCCCGGTCTGGAGAAATTTTAACATGTGTAGCAGTTATGATATGAGTTATTGCAGAAACGCCTGCAGAAGTTTCTAGCATGCTTTTGTTGCCGAGTAAGTGTTGGTGTCGGGATCCCTTGCTGTTATACAGATTCCTCCGTAGAACTTGTATAGAACGTCTCAGTTTGGGTATGGACCAGAAAGAGAGAGAGGAAAAGGCGTTCTTGTTACTATGTAGCGGTCGAGCCATGGCTCCATGTAGAGAATGCTGCGGATAATTTTGTCTTGTATTCTTTATCTTAATAACATGCATGTGTCACATGCATGTATGTTTAAAATACTAAACTGGTTGAATGTGGCATATGACAAGCACTACATGAGTACGTCACCCATGTTTTTCAGACCTGGGCAACTACAAATAACCCAATTAAGAAGGCAGTTATTTTTCAAATGACCCCACTTTTTACAGCATCTATAAAAAAGAATTATCTCATTTGTTAGAAGCAAAATTAAAAGAAAATACCTTTGTTGGACGTTCTGGAATACAAAAATTGATGTAAGCTAGCTTTGCAAATGCAACAAGCTTAATGCCATAGCTTTGCAACCGTTAAGCGATAAGCTTTGCAAATGCAATGAGTCCAAAAAAATGATGATTGGACTGTATTTAAAGAAGTTGCTTTTAAGTTACCCTTGAAATCCAAAAAGATTCTAATTACGAAAATATAATTCATATTATGCTGATAAAATTTAGAGAACGCGGAAGTAAAGGTGACAAAGGGCGAGTCCAAAGATGACTAATGACAAAAGATATTTTTTGACTTCTAATTAATTGGCACCTGATTTCAATTACTTTCATTAAAAAATAAATTTAAAAAAATTTAGTAGTTGTTAAATTCTGATTATTATTATGAATTAGCATTATATTTTTTGTTGTAAGATTAATGGTCTCAAGTCATTTAGATGTTTAAATACAAATAAAGCAAATGTATATTATATTTAGTAATTCAGCATTCTATTATTTAAATTTTTTAGCAAATATACTATATATATATATACATACATACATATATATATATATATATATATATATATATATATATATATATATATATATATTTTGAAATGGTGCATCAACGCCCATGGTTGGACAAAGGCCGTCTTCCTACTGGTCCATTTCGAAACATGAGATGCTTTCTTTTTACGGGGTAGCGTTGTCAGCCCTACACCCAACGCTCTATTATCATTTTAGACCGGGACCCACAGTTTAAAGTGGATTCCGAACCACTACAAACATCCATGGCACCGCCTGGACTAGAACCCAAAACCTGTAGCACCGAGCTCCAAACACTCGGCCATTCAGGCCCCCTCACAGAGTAATATGGATATGTAAATATGGACTGTTAATAATATGGACTGTTTATTACTTCTAGACCAAAAAAAAAAAAAAAAAAAAAAAAGGACGTTCCGGACCAACCAATTTTTTTTTCTTAGACACTTAAATTTTCAACTTTTAGTTATAGACACCTAAACTACCAAGTATCAAACCGAGCACGTTCAATGTGGAATCCAATGGGATATTCACGAGGTTGCCATGGGTCCTGTTTCAAAAGCTAGTAATATTTAAAAAAATAATAATAATTTTACACAGAGTACTAATATTATTTGTTTCAATATTTTTAATATTGAAAGTCAATATTTATGAGATATATTACTTCCTTGGAAAACAAATATAAAAACATATAAACTGATATCCATATATTATATATGGGTGACACCAAATTTAAAAAACATGGACTGTTTTACATTGCCGCAGATGGTACATATATTAATAAAAATCATTTTTGCTTATAAATTCCAATGATCAGAACAGAAACAAATAAGACCAATAAAAAATACCAACGTAATAGTTGCCAAAACTATGAGTTTTCCCTCACATTTATGTAACTTTCTTTCGATAAAATTGCAGTAGTATTTAAAAAAGTCTGTAATAACCTAATCCAAATGTTATAACTCTTGATAAAATATCAACAAGAAATTATAAAAAAATACCAATTCAAATGGAATTTTTAGAAACACTATAAAATTGGCATTAGAATAAATTAAATAGTATTAATATTTTCTCTTAAAAGGAATGAAAATAGAAAAAAAAATATTAATTAATAAAAGAGATTTGTTATAGTAATTTAAAGTTTTATTGTAAGATGAAAATAATACCTTTTTTTTACATTTTTAATGATATAATTTTTTTAGAAATTTCTATAAAAAATATATTGAAAGTATTTATATGAAATAATAATAAAAAAAGGAATTCGATAAGTGTATATTTTTTCTACAGAGCAAAGGAAATTCCTGACATATTCAATTAAAAAAATATGTATATATCTGCTTTAGTAAACAAATAAATTTTATACATTTTGTATCATATTCTTAAGGTTATAAATAGTTCTTTGAAAATTGCAATTTTTACATTTTTAATGATATAATTTTTTTTACAAATTTCTGTAAAAAAAAAAAATATTCAGCGAATTTATATGAAATGATAAAAAAAAAATGCTATCATTATATATTTTTCCTACAGAAAAAAAAACCCCTTATATTTTGAATTAAGTATGTATATATATATATATATATATATCTGCTTTGATGAACAAATGAATTTTATACATTTTTGTAACATATCCTTATAGTTATAAACAGTTTTTTAAAAACTGCACTTTTTTACATTTTTAGTGATATAATTTTTTTACAAATTTTTGTAAAAAATATATTGGACTTATTTATATGAAATTATAAAAAAAAGCCATATGTATATGTTTTTTCTACAGAAAAAACCCTTGATATTTTGAATTTAGAAAAAAAAATATAGCTGCTTCAGAATTCTAAATTAAGAACAAAATAAACAAATTATATATATTTTTATATCATATCCTTATGGTTATAAGCAATTCTTTGAAAACCGTACTATTTACAATGAAATATTAATTAACTATCACTCACAATAGAAGCACTAAAATATTATTAAATTATTTATTAATAATATATTATAAAATATATATGCATAAATTATGATAATTATCTTCAAACGATATTAATAATGGTATAGATAATAAATATAAATTCTATCCATATACCATTATTAATATCGTTTGAAACAGAACAACTTTAATAAAACTTCCAGTGATTTGTTATTTTACTTCAATCATTCTGTAACCTTTCATTTAATACTCAAAACACGACAGAAGCTGTCTAGACGCCATACATATCAGACGCTACTAGAACTTATACATAGAAGAGAATTAAGCTTCTTCATTTCACTTCTGGAATTTAAAGAACCAAACGATAATCTTCTTCGCTGAAGGAAATGTGAGATAAAAAAAAACAATCTTGTAACAACTTGTATTTCTTTTTGTTTTTTTATTAATCGAAACTTATTCAACCGACGTAATTAACTGTTAAATTAATTGAAAATGAAATGTTCTATTTAAAGAATTATTTTATCTGCCTCTATTAATCATGGGCAGTCTTTAATTTTCGCAATGCTTATTTTTTTAAATCTTTTCAAATAAAGATTGTTTTTATAATTCTTTATCAACCAATTATCACCAATTAAATTAAATTCCTTTTCCTTTTTGTTTTTGAATTTCGTTCTATTCTATTTTAATATTTTATTATTTAAGTATTATTATTAAATATTAATTAGTATTTATTTTAATATTTTATTATTTAAGTATTATTATTAAATATTAATTAGTATTTATTTTAATATTTTATAGTTTTTATTAATTATTAAATTACTTGGAAATGTTAAATATTCATTAAATTAAACTTTTTTCCACTAAAAGATGAAATGAAAATATGTGAAATTAATTATATACAAATATAATTTATATAAATTTATACATATACAAATTTACATTTTATACAAATTTAATCATGATTTAATATATTTAAAACGTTACCTTTTCTTATTAAATATTCTAAACATTATAATTTTAATTATTCGTAAGTGTTGTTACTTTTGTTACTTTTTTTTCTATTCTTCTAACGATTTGTGGAGAATCAAAAACAAAAATAATTATCTGATAAATTAATCTGAGATTTAAATGAATAAAAATAAGTACTTAACTTCATTTAATTTTAAAGATTTAAAAATTAATTCTACTTACATTTTTGTTATGCTTCCATTTTGACACACACATTAAGATAAAAAAAAGGATTTTTTTTTCTTTGCTAGAATTATAAGTTTAAAAAAAATCGTTTGTAAAAGTTAAAGTAGAATTCACTAAAAATTAACATTTTAACTGATTATAAAATATGAATAAATTATTTGTTATATAAAATCGTCTGCTATATTATAAAAAAAATAAAATTGTCTGTTATATTTAAAAAAAAAAATTAATTTAGTTCCATCATTGAAAGTAATAAATTTATTGCTATTTTTCATTTAGAAAATTTGATAAAAATGTAAAAGTTGAAAAATTTCTGATGAAAAATAATTTATTCGAAATATTCTAAATTAATTATTTAAGTACTTCGAAAGAATACATTCGAAATAATAAATATCTACTATATTGCAATATTTTAACGAAATAAATTACTTGGAAATTTTATTGTTATTAAATTAATTTTTTTATTAAACGTATTTAAATTTTTATTTGATGAAATGAAAAAAAATGTGAAATTCATATTACACGAATGAAATTTATTGAAATTTATACATTTACAAATTTATATTTTATACATATGTCATCATTTAATCCATTAAAAAGGTTACCTTTTCTTATTAATTATTCTAAAGATTCTGATTTTAATTATTCATAATATTAATTCTTATTAATCTTAATTATTATCAATTCTTCTAATGAGTTGTAAACAAACAAACAGACAAAAAAAAACCGATTAAAATTACTTATTAATCTGAGATTTAAAAAATTAAATCAAGTACTAATTTCATTTAATTTTAAAGTTTTAAAAATTACTATCATTATTAGTAATTTTACTTACATTTTTGTTATACATACTTCCATTTTGCCATACATATTAAGATAATAAAAAAGATTTTTTTTTGCTCTAATTATAAGTGGATTATTACTTATAATTAAAGTAGAATTCCCTAAAAATAAACATTTTAACTGATTATAAAATATGTAAAATTGTCTGTTGTATTATAAAAAAATAAAATTGTCTGTTATATTTTAAAAAGCACATTAATTTAGTTCTATTTTAAAAAGTTGTAAAATTATTGTTATTTTTCATTTAGAAAATTTGATAAAAATTTAAAAGTTAAAAAATTGCAGGTGAAGAAATATTTTTTTCAAAATATTCTAAATTAACAACTTAAATAATAAGTATCAACTTCGAAATAATAAGTATCTATTATATTTAAATATTTTGAGGAAATAAATTATTCGAAAATTTTATTGTTATTAAATTAAAAATTTTTTTAATAAACGTATTTAAATTTTTATTTGAAAAAATGTGAAATTCATTTTATACAAATTTACATTTTATGCAAATTGAGTCATGATTTAATATCATTAAAATGTTACTTTTTCTTATTTAATATTCTAATTTGATAGTCATTCTTAATTTGTGTTACTTTATCAATTGTTTTAACGAATTTGTAGAGAATAAAAAAATATATCTAATAAAATGGTTTATTAATCTGAGATTTAAAAAAAATTAAAACAAGTACTTAATTTCATTTAATTTTAAAGTTGCAAAAATTAGTTCTACGTACATTGTTGTTATATATGCTTCCATTATGCCATACATATTAAGATAATAAAAAAGATTTTTTTTTTTTTTTGCTCAAATTATAAATTTAAAAAATCATTTGTAAAAGTTAAAGTAGAATTCAGTAAAAATAAGGATTTTAACTGATTATAAAAAATATAAAATCGTAAAAAAAATATAAAAATGTTGTATTATAAAAAAATTAAATTGTCTGTTATAATTTAAAAAAGCCATTAATTTAATTCCATCATTGAAAGTAATAAATTTATTGTTATTTTTCACTTAGAAAATTTGATAAAAATGTAAAAGTTGAAAAATTTCTGATGAAAAATAATTTATTCGAAATATTCTAAATTAATTATTTAAGTACTTCGAAAGAATACATTCGAAATTATAAATATCTATTATATTTAAATATTTTAGGGAAATAAATTACTTGAAAATTTTATTGTTATTAAATTAATTTTTTTTTATTAAACGTATTTAAATTTTTATTTGATAAAATGAAAAAAAAAAAAAAAAATGTAAAATTCATTTTATACAAATGAAATTTATGTAAATTTATACATATACAAATTTAATCAAGATTTAATACGTTACTTTTTCTTATTAATTATTCTAAACATTCTGATTTTAATTATTCTTAATTTTTGTTACTTTATCAAATTTTCTAACGATTTGTAGAAAATAAAAAAATATCTGATAAAAATGATTTACTAATATGTGATTTAAAAAATTAAAACAAGTACTAACTTTATTTAATTTTAAAGTTTAAAAAATTAATTCTACTTACATTTTTGTTATATATGCATCCATTTTGTCAAACATATTAAGATAATAAAAAAGATTTTTTTCCCTCAAATTATAAATTAAAAATTTTTTTTTATATATTTTAAAGTAGAATTCAGTAAAAATAAACATTTTAACTTATAAAATGTGTTGCATTATTAAAAATTAAATTGTTTGTTATATTTTAAAAAGCACATTAATTTAGTTCCATCTTAAAAAGACGTAAAATTATTGCTATTTCTTATTTAGAAAATTGGATAAAAATGTGAAAGTTGAAAAATTTCTGATGAAAAATAATTTATTCAAAATATTCTAAATTAATTATTTAAGTACTTCGAAAGAATACATTCGAAATAATAAATATCTATTATATTGCAATATTTTAGGGAAATAAATTACTTGAAAATTTTATTGTTATTAAATTAATTTTTTTTATTAAACGTATTTAAATTTTTATTTGATAAAATGAAAAAAAAAATGTAAAATTCCTATTACACGAATGAAATTTATTGAAATTTATACATTTACAAATTTACATTTTATACATATCTAGTCATTATTTAATCCATTAAAAATGTTATCTTTTTCTTATTTAATAGTCGAAACATTCTGATTTGATAGTCATTCTTAATTTTTGTTACTTTAGCAATACTTCTAGTGATTTGTAGAGAATAATAATAAAAAATCTGATAAAATGATTTATTAATCTGAGATTTAATAAATTAAAACAAGTATTAACTTCATTTAATTTTAAAGATTTAATAATTAATTCTACTTACATTTTTATTATAATGCTTCCATTTTGCCAAACATATTAAAATAATAATAAAAGAACTTTTTTTGCTCGAATCATAAGTTTAAAAAAAATCATATGTAAAATTTATTCAGTAAAAATAAACATTTTAACTTATTATAAAATGTGTAAAATTGTCTGTTGTATTATAAAAAATTAAATTGTCTGTTATATTTTAAAAAGCACATTAATTTAGTTCCATCTTAAAAAGACGTGAAATTAATGCTGTTTTTTATTTAGAAAATTGAATAAAAATGTAAAAGTTGAAAAATTGCTACTAAAGAATATTCTTTTCAAAATATAATTTAATAATTTTTATGCTTCGAAAGAATAAATTTGAAATAATAAATATCTACTATATTTCAATATTTTATGGAAATAAATTACTTGGAAATGTTATTATTAATAAATTAAAAATTATTACTCGAAATTGAACTTTAAAATAAAATGAAAAAAATTTACGAAATGAAATGAAAAAATATGGAATTACATGAAATGAAAAAAAATATGAAAATTAATTTTTATTCAAATATTTATTTTCATACAAAACTCTGAAAAAATATGAACAATTTTATGATGAAGTTTTTAATTTTGTTTGATAATTTTTTTTATTTCTTGTGCTATGAAATTTCAGATTAAAACTAGCAATTTTTAATGCAATTTTTTTTAATTCTCACTAAATTGTAGTAATACAGAGATCAGCCGTGGCAATACGAATACGAATGAATTCTAACTTAATAATGTTTAACCATTTTATCCAAGCTGTATTAATACCCTGATATTTCATTTTGAACTTTTTTTTTATAAGTAATATATTTTAATAAATTTTGTTTTTTTATTCTGTCACGTATGAACGAATTTTTAAGGGAATATTTCTTTAGAAGCAATTAAATATATATTTTTTTATTTTATTTATTATTATTCTTTTTATTTATTTATTTATTATTATTATTATTATTTACTTATTTACTTATTTACTTATTTACTGTTATTGTTTTATTATTATTATTATTATTTTTTTTTTTTGTAAAATGTGCAGCGTTCTATAAAAAAAGTTCGTTACAGAAAATTAAATTTTTTTTTTCCTCCAATAAAGCATGCCAGTTACCCTTAAATATCCTCCTGGAAGGTAATGCCTCCTTATTCTATCTATTCTCTCATATGTGGAACAGGAAAAATTATGTAGAATTATATTTTAAGAATTTGCTAATATTTAAAGCAGGATCATTTGACGTGAAATCACGTTTTGGAACACTACTCTCCTGAGAATGATAATAAGTTGTCTACTGTAGTTATTTTCCCTAATTTTCTAATAGTTACAGTGTTAACTTTAAAATATTAGTTTCTGTTAAATTTCGTCTTAATTTTTAATATTTAATGGCCATAAGAAAATACTTTGAAGTTAAACATTATGCTTTATAGAAAGCCTGATTGGCCACATAAATGGGTCTAAAACCCAACAAAACCGAATCGAAAGCTCTTGTCTCACGCTTCGGAAGGGCTTTGTAAATCCGCAAGCTAGAAAGTTCTTCAGTTAGGGCCAGAGAAGATTGCTTTGGTTTGTCGCACTACGGTCGTTTTGTGCACACTTTACGGTAATTATACCGGGACCTACAGTTTAACGTGGATTCTGGATCCTGGCGGTGGCATGAATGTTTGTTAACATCCATACCACCGCCAGGATCCAGAATCCACGTTAAACTGTAGGTCTCGAGAGCTAGCCACGGCCTGATGGCCAATTGGCTAGCTCTCTGACCTTTGGTACCACAGGATTCGAACCTGAAGTCCTGAGCAGTATATATTAATTCAGACGATTTAAAAAGAGACCCAAGGTAGTTATAAAATTGTTTACATTTTTGATAATTTGTTACTTTTTTTAAGAAAATAATATTCAAACGCTTTGATTCCCGCTTTTTATTGGATATTAGAATTTATGATTAAGTTCAGTGCATTATCATTTACGGTAGACTTTCAAAAACTCATCATTATCAAAAGAACACAGACGATTTTGAAATAAAAAAAATTTTATAAAGAAATTCAAAATTTCTTAAAGTAGATTCTAAAACACAAACTTTATTCTACAACTTGATTCCTTATAGTACGAAAAACGATAAACTTTTTCAGATAGGGAAAAAAAGGAAAAGAAAATCCCTTTCTATGGATGAACACCTTAACCTAAACAGCATGATGAATCGGTTCGCTTTTGTTTCAAGAAAGACCAGCCATGTGTGACTGAAATGAAACATAAATAACTGCCGAATGCTACAAGGTATCTGAAAAAAGAGTTTCCTTATTGGAGAAAAACTATCCAAAGAATTAAGATCTCAACTTGAAGTGGTTTAAAAATAATATTTATAAATTGTATACCATGGTTCAAAAAACAATACTAAATATCTTGGACGCTATAAACAGCCAAACAGTAAGCCAGTGGTTCTCAAACTTTTTCAAGTTGGGTAGCGTTTAATAATTGTGGGTGTACTTTGCCGTACTGCTATGACTTCGTTATATGATGAAGCACGATGGCATACCAGTATGAATATGACGACTATGACAAAGTCATTGTTAGAAATTTCAGTAAATTGATATCTTTTTGTTAAGTCCTTTTTATTAAAAAAAACTAAATTCAAATATGTTACTTGATCGTTTGTTTAGAATTGATAGTGCAACCGTGAACATTTTGTGAATTAGGAATATTTATAATGTTATAAAGATGATTCCTTTCCTTTTTCTTCCCACTAAATAACTTCGTACATTTTATTATGTGTGAACAATATATTGTCCCAATACGTACAAATGAATAGTCCATAACGTTCAAATGAGTTCCAGTCTGAAGTTCATAACAAAAATTAATTCCATTCTGAAATCCATAACGTACAAATGAAAAATGAATTCCAGAATGAACTCCATAGCTTACAGATGAATTCCAGAATTAAATCCATAACGCACAAATGAATTCCAGAATGAAGTCCATGACGTACAAATGAATTCCAGTATGAAGTACATAACGTATATGTCGATGCAAATATAAAACTAAAAACAACGAATTAAAATTTCTATATTTGTGTGGGTAAAGATATTGTTCAGATATGAAATGCGTGACTTAGCCACAAATGCAAAGCTGAAAAAGTAAGAATTAAAGTTATTATAATCATATGCTCATCATTTTCTCAAATGTGAACAAGATGTTCACATTTGAGATCCATAACGTCATTTAATTATCTTAATTTTTTATTTAACATTAAAAAATTAAGTTTTTATTATCATACGTGAACATGACATTACTCTAGTATGAGTTCCATGGTGTCGCCCAAAAATGTGAATTAAAAATAAAAATTATTATTTAAAACAATGATTAATCTTTTTGATGGTCACGGTTATTATTTCTTTGATAAGCGTAAATTTACCACATAGCTTCAATTAACTTATTGTAAATTTATATGTAGTCACGCCCTCGTGTCACGTGCTCAGTTTGGCATTCTAGAGTTTATTATGGGTCTAGCCGAGAAAGTGCGTAGTTCTTAATTTCTTTGCTTGGTGTTTTGAAAGCTCTAAAGTTCTTAATGTCTATAACTTAATAAAAGCTTCACAATAAAATTTTGACTTGTTTTCTTACAAGTTTTAGGACTTATAATCATTAAAATTCATGGGAAATTGCGTGAAATACCTCAAAAAAATTAAATAATAATCAATATTTTTACTTATTTCAGCAAAATACATGACGCCATACAATAAAATAACATGAGCAAAATTGTTAACTAAAAAGTTTCGTGAATGCTATTGTGAGTTTGGATAATCAAAAATATGATTTGGGATAAATTTTATGGTAATTTCAATATTAATGTGATATTGAAAACTGATCAATAATATCAATAAATGATCTTATAGTTATTGAAAATAATATTATTAATGATTAATCTTTTACAAAATATCGTAGCAGAACCAGAATGGTTATAAAAGTTAGTTACTTTATCTCTAGGTTTTATAAAATTAAAGTTCCATTGAAGAAATAATAAATAAATCATATTCGCCGATTATAAATTGAAACTCTTAAGCAATTTTTTTTTTTTACTTAACTCTACTATCCCATATGGGTTCTCCGGGCCGAGTGACCAGTGCTTGATGCCACAGGTTTCTGGTTCGAGTCCTGGCAATGGCATGGATGCTTGCACTGGTTCGGAATCCACTTTAAACTGTAAGTCCCGGTACAATATGACAGTACAGCGTATGGATGACAACTCTACTCCTTAAAAAGAAAGCATCACCTGCCTCAAACTCTGCCAGTAGGCAGACGGCCTTGGGAACATTGGGGCTGTTGCGCCAATGAAGACTTAGTTTCGTTTGTCGCTCTGCGATTATAGTTTGCACACCCGAACTACTAACAAACATCCATGCATCCCGCCAGATTCGAACCTGAAGACTGTGACACCAACGACCAGAGCGTTAGTCAATTGGCCAATGAAGAAGACTATCGCATTTGTTTTCCCAAGACTTAAACAGTAATTGTCCCGCATTTGAGTATTACGTGGAAAAAATCCGGAAAATCTCCCGCTATATAATCTGACTGTAGATGTGAGATACTCTTGCGAAAATCGTAATCAGTTCTCCTCGTTTCTAAAGGCTTCAGGTTAGAATCCTTGCGATGGCGTGGATGCTTGTTAGTGGTTTAGAATCCACGTTTAACTGCAGGGCCCGGTTTAATTAGCCTGAAGTGTGCAAAAAGTAATCGTGGAGCGACAAACCAAACCAAACCTCATTTCTAAAAGCAGCGACTGCAACGCACTCCATCAGAGGATTGAAACCAACTCACTAGACCAAAAATCTGTCAATGTATTCGCCTTATCAAAAATTTTTTCTTATAAATTACTATTTTTTCCTATATTTTTTTCTAAAATACTTTATAAAATATATAAAAAATATCGCATTCAATTCAAAAATATCATCACAAAAATTTTAAAAATAATAACATTTTTTTTATAATACTATTTATCAAATATAAATATGGATACAAAATATTCATAACATTACTTTAAAACAATAATTTAGAAATCTTTTACCTAAAACATGTCTTTCATGAAAGATACAGTGCCTTTAGAATACTTTGAAATGTTATTTCTCTTTTATTTTCATAGTTTTTCACTATATTTCGATATATTTTTATGCATTTATTATAGTGATATTCTCAAATAACAGAATTTAGGAATACAGTGAATAAAAAACAAGGGCAAACGACATTTTTGCTGCTTTTTTAATACTATCAAACGTTTTAGACGGAGAATAAAGCGGAGAATAAAGTTTTCAATAGATAGAGAAAAAAAAAATGTTTCACGATTTTCTGTGAAAGGATTTTAAAATGTTTCACTGTTTTTTGGATTGGTTTATTTAGCAGAAAAAATTATCTGTAATATTCAGAAAAGTTTTATTACGTAGTAATTTTAGTAGTTTCTGGGTATTAAAACTTTTATAAATTAATAATTTTCATAATTTTATAATTTTTTTTTTGCTTTTACTTCAATGCATACCTTTCAAGAAAGATTCAAGGCTTTTAAAATACTTTCAATGGTTATTTATAAAAAAAAATGTGTATTTATGTAAAAAAAAAATTGTATGTTTATGTAAAAAATATGTAAAAAATGTTATAAAATTCTGTAAGAAATTTAAAAAAAAATGTTATAAAATTATGTATGTAAAAAATTAAAAAAAAATTATGTAACAATTGTTTTTGTTTATGTAAAAAAATTTAATGTAAAATTTTTTTATAAAATTATGAACGTAAAAAATTTTTAAAAAATTATGTAAAAAATTTTTATATTTATGTAAAAAATGTTATAAAATTATGTATGTAAAAATATAAAATTATGTATGTAAAAAATTATGTAAAAAATGTATTTATGCAAAAAAAATGTAATTTTATAAATTTTAAAATGTACTGTTAAACACAAGCACATATATTTTTTTTTTTAACTTTTTAATTTTCAAGCAACACTTTGAAAAGTTGACGAAAATTATTTTCAGATTTATTTATTATTTTTTAGAATAACATTTATGAGAATTTTTTTGAAACCTTGAAAAAGGACTTTTTTCGTTTCTATGGAAACCTTAATATCTCGAAAAAATATTTTTATATAATTTTGTTTGCACGAAAATGGCACAACACCTTGCATAACATGTTACTAAACATGACATACGAAGATATAATTTTTATTACCTATAGGGGAATTTAATCCATGTTGGCCTTGAGAAGTTGTGAATAGTTTTTAAATTTTGATGAAATGGTGTTGAAATATTTTTTTCTTAAATAAATAAAGTAGTGATATGATAAGGTGTGTTTAATTTTCGTAGTTTCTTTCTAATAATGCAAATTTATTTACTGAAAAAATTCAGTTAAGTCAATATGAAATGCAAATTTACATAGAGAGTTATATTTACCAAAGTTAGTTACCAAAGAGATTATATTTTTGATTATATCTCACTTTTTAACACAACATCCTGATTAAATTGAAATGCAAAAGATTAAAACAACATTTACAAAAAATACAAACACAAAAAAATTTAGATAAGAATACCAAGGATTTTTAGTTCAAGGACATTTATTCATTTAAATAAATAAATGTAATAGATAAAATGAATTCCTAATCACTCGTAATTTAATTTTGTTATATATAATGCATTTTACACCAATTCACAACAAAAATTTGCGATTTTTTTTATTTAAAAAATAAAATAAAATTCTGAACTAAAATTTTAACTTAATTTACAAAAAATAACAGATAAATAAATAAAATTATGAAATATATTAAATAAAAATTTAATGTCATAAAATATTACCCTATTTTAATCCACATTAGCATAAGAAATTATTTTATGCCATACTTTTTTCAGAATTGTTCTATCAGGAAAAAATTACAGTTAAATTTCCCCAAACGATTATGGAAAAAATAAACATTTTGTTCTAAACACAAACTTTTCAAACTACTTTTCCCCCACTTCTTGTAGCTTAATTTGTAATAATAGTAGGCACTTGTAATTTAATTTTGTTATATATAATACATTTTAGAGTAATTCACAACAAAAATTTGGGACTTTTTTATTTAAAAAATTAAAATAAAATTCTGAGCTAATATTTTAAGTTACTATTCAATTCACAAAAAATTTATATATAGATTAATAAAATTACAAATATACGAAATAAAAATTTAATGTCATAAATGATTACCCTATTTAAATCACACTAGCATAAGAAACTATTTCATGCTATACTTTCTTCAGAATTGTTCAATGATGGAATAATTACAGTTAATAAAAATATAAAATTTGGTTGAAAATAGTTAATTCCATATATATATCCATATCCATACCCTTCCCAACCATATTTTTAATAACATAAACTTACAGTTACTTTTCAATCTAATTTAACTTCCCTGTTAAAAAAAACATTATGCTCCATCATCTTTAGATAAATATAATAAATAAATAAAAATTTAATGTCATAGGTGATTACCCTATTTAATCCACACTAGCACATGAAACATATTATTTTCATATATCCATATTCTTTCCAACCATATTTTTAATAACATAAACTTACAGTTACTTTTCAATCCAACTTACTTCATTGTTTAAAAAACATCAACATAATGCTCCATCCGCTTTAGGAAAATATAAACAATTTATCAAACCTCCAAACGATTATGAAAAAGAAAAACATTTTGTTCTAAACGCAAACTTTTCAAAACAACTTTTTCCCCACTTGTAGCTTCCTGGAATCTCTTCAAGAAAGGAGAAAAATCAATATCTGTCCTAAAAATTGTTTGAGGAGTTAGTTTGTGGTGGTGCTCCTTATTTAACAGCTCTACATTAAGTGCAACGTGCAATTTCTTAGTAGATTAGGCGTGCATTAGTTGATTACGACGTGCTGATGTTTCAATTATTTCCACCGCTTCCCTACTGTAGTTTCAATTTGCTTAAAAGGATTATCTGTTGAATTTCAGTAAGTGGCGGAGCTCGAATTTTTTTATTTCTTTTAAAATTTTATTCTTCTGCATTTTTTGCGGTTGGAATTGACATCCCTGTTAGGAATTGGGCTTGGTGGGTTTCGAACGAATCATTTAAAGTGTTCTGTTAACGAGGGGGAGGGGAAAGGAAACTCATTTGGGCTGTTGAGTTTATTTAAAACGATATTATTTGAGAGGTTTCGTAATGATCTAATAAATAATTCAGGGAATTTTGACGTGGACATTTGAGTTACAGGTAAAAAAAGGATGTAACTTTTATACATAATATAAAATAAATATAATACATTTGTTATACTTAATTCATTTTAGATCAATTCACAATAAAAATTTCAGAGATATTTTTATTTATAAAATAAAATAAAATTATGAACATTATTTTAAAATTTAATTAAAATTTTATGTTTATTATTAAAAATAAAAAAATATTAAAATATTTTATATTATATACTTATTATTTAAAATATTTTTAAATATTTATTAAAAATTTTTTTTTTTTTTGATTTTGTCGCAAAAAATAATAGAAATAAATAATAAAATAAATAAAATTATGAAATATATGAAATAAAAATTTTGTTATGAAAGATTTACTTATTTTAATCCACAGTAATATAAGAAATTATTTTACGCTGTACTTTCTTCAGAATTGTTCCATCAGGGAATAATTACAGTTATTTAGAAACATAAAATTTGGTTAAAAAATAGTTATTTTTATAACATAAACCACATTTGTAATAATATAAACTTACAGTTACTTTTCATTCTAACCTAACTTCCTAGTTTGAAAAAAAAAAAACATTATGCTCCATCTGCTTTAGGAAAATATCAACAATTTATCAAAACGCCAAACGATTAAGGAAAAAAAAAACATTTTGTTCTAAACGCAAAATTTTCAAACAACTTTTCCCCACTTGTAGCTTCGTGGAATCTCTTCACGAAAGGAGAAAAATCGATATCTCTTCTGAAAATTGTTTTAAGGAGTTAGTTTGTGGTGGTGCTCCTTATTTAACAGCTCTACATTAAGTGCAACGTGCAATTTCTTAGTAGATTAGGCGTGCATTAGTTGATTACGACGTGCTGATGTTTCAATTATTTCCACCGCTTCCCTACTGTAGTTTCAATTTGCTTAAAAGGATTATCTGTTGAATTTAAGTAAGTAGAAGAGTTCGAATTTTTTTTAAAATTTTATTCGTCTGCATCTTTTGAGGTTGGAATTGACGATATCCCTGTTAGGAATTGGGTTTGGTGGGTTTCGAACGAATCATTTAAAGTGTTCTGTTAACGAGGGGGAGGGGAAAGGAAACTCATTTGGGCTGTTGAGTTTATTTAAAACGATATTATTTGAGAGGTTTCGTAATGATCTAATAAATAATTCAGGGAATTTTGACGTGGACATTTGAGTTACAGGTAAAAAAAGGATGTAACTTTTATACATAATATAAAATAAATATAATACATTTGTTATACTTAATTCATTTTAGATCAATTCACAATAAAAATTTCAGAGATATTTTTATTTATAAAATAAAATAAAATTATGAACATTATTTTAAAATTTAATTAAAATTTTATGTTTATTATTAAAAATAAAAAAATATTAAAATATTTTATATTATATACTTATTATTTAAAATATTTTTAAATATTTATTAAAAATTTTTTTTTTTAATTTTGTCGCAAAAAATAATAGAAATAAATAATAAAATAAATAAAATTATGAAATAAAATTTTGTTATGAAAGATTTACTTATTTTAATCCACACTAGTATAAGAAATTATTTTACGCAGTACTTTCTTCAGAATTGTTCCATCAGGGAATAATTACAGTTATTTAGAAACATAAAATTTGGTTAAAAAATAGTTATTTTTATAACATAAACCACATTTTTAATAACATAAACTTACAGTTACTTTAATCTAACCTAACTTCACTGTTTAAAAAAAAAGAACATTTTGCTCCAACTGCTTTATAAAAATATAAACAATTTATCAAAACGCCAAACGATTAAGGAAAAAAAAATCTAAACATTTTGTTCTAAACGCAAACTTCTCAAATAACTTTTCCCCACTTGTAGCTTCCTAGAATCTCTTCACGAACGTAGAAAAATCGATATCTCTCCTAAAAATTGTTTGAGGAGTTAGTTTGTGATGGTGCTCCTCATAACAGCTCTGCATTTTAAGTGCATCGTGCAATTTCTTAGCAGATTAGACGTGCATTAGTTGATTACGACGTGCTGATGTTTCAATTATTCCACCGCTTTCCTACTGAAGTGTCAATTCGTTTAAAAGGATTATCTGTTGAATTTAAGTAACTGAGGGAGTTCGAATTTTTTTTATTCCTTTTTAAATTTTATTCGTCTGCATCTTTTGAGGTTGGAATTGATATCCCTGTTCGGAATTGGGTTTCGAACAAATAATTTAAAGTGTTCTTTTAGGGTGGGAATGGAAACTCGTTTTCGATATTGAGCCCATTTAAAATGATTTTATTTGAGAGGTTTTGTAATGATCTAATAAATTATTCAAAAAATTGTGATGTGGATAGTTGAGTTGCTAGAAAAAAAAAGCTGCAATTTTTATGCATAATATGAAATAAACATAATAAATTGGTTATGCATAATTCATTTTAGGCCAATTCGCAACAAAAATTTGGGAGTTTTTTTATTTAAAAAATTAAATAAAATTATGAAAATTACTTTAAAACCACTTCTCTACGGTTGATTTTCCTGGTGCAAAGTCCGAATAATGTTTATCAAGCCAAGCCTTGGCTTCAATAGTATTTATTTTAGCCAAAAAGCAATGCTTTATTAACACACGAAATTCCTTTTTAACCAACAAAAGTTGCTTCACTAAAAATGCTATAACTCACATACTAATAGTGCAACAGCTGTCAAATTTATACACGTGTCTTTTGAAGGTTAGGGCTAAATAAAAATCATATGGATTTAATACTAGTAGCGCCATCTATGTGGCAGCTTATAAACCTTTCAGCCCACCTGTTAAATACTGAAATTATCTATTATTATTTTTATATTCCTCTTATCCAATAGGTGAAAGAGTTCGTTTATGGTCAGTTAATAATCTATAAATAATTCTCCAACCGGCAAAAAAAAGTGAGAAACAATAAAAAAAAATTACTTAGCAATCTATTAACGATTTTGCCACAAAAAAATGATATATACATTACAGTGAATCTCAATAGCACTCACATTTAACTCAATTTACCGCTAAGTTTTCATGATGTATGTATAAAAAAAGAAATTACAAACAAATAACGAACTAGCAATTATTAAAACGATTTTTAATAATTGCTCGTGGCAACAGCGTCGAATTCACAAATAAGATCTCTTAATCTGCAGCTGCTCAGCAAGTTTCATTAATTCAGTCTATTCTAATTTAGATCATCATTGTGATTTGTTGGTGATACATGACATAAAATGTTCTGTTTTTAACATCTGTCAGTAGAAATAATCTTTAAATAATTGGCAACCACACTTACTGCAGACGATTTAGTCTTGCGAAGCTGTGAAACCAAGGACAAAAAGGTTCTTTTTATTGTTCCTGGTGTTCGACAGAAAACGAGACGGAAATTTGTTTTTGAATTAGCAGAATAATCAACATGCTTTAGTGCAGGTGAAAAAGTCGTTATTTTGTAATATGGTCGTAATATAAAGTATGTACATGGTTGTAAAATACTATAATTAATGTCTCCTTACATATGTTTTGTGGTTATCTCTCGCCTCTCCAAAAATTTTTGTTGACTTTATTTCGTTAATAATATTTATGAAGCAGTAATCATTTTGAGATGAATTTGTCTTTATTATAAGACAAGTGTGTTAGAAAAAATTTATTTATTTTTTATTTCTTATATTTATTGAAAAAAATTAATTATTAAAAACATTTATTTATTATTTTAGAAAATGAAATGTTTTATTTTAAAAAAATGATGTTTCCAATTTTCGTCTTAAAAAAGCTGTAACTAACGTTCTAACTAACTCCCTGGCTCTACAGTACATGTTGGACCTTGGCCGGCAGATTCCGAAACAAAAGACATTTTCTTTTTACGCGGTAGGATTGTCAACCCTACGCCCAACAATCATATTGGTTCGCAACCTACGGTTTAAGGTGGATTCTGAAACCACTACAACCATACAAGTTACCGCCAGGGCATAGACCTTGGAAAAAAATGCTCTTTAATAAACTTAATTCCTTTTTCCAACCTCAAATCCGATTCAGAAAATAATGAATATTTGAAGTTAGCAAGTTATCATAGTTAATTATTAGCTACATCATATGTGAACATTATATAGTTTAAAAATAATGTTCACATTCGCTGCAATGGGCGTCAAATTCATTGCAAATTCACTGCACATCCAGAATCACATTTTAAGAGGAATTATAATACCGTTTGTTGAACTAGATGCACCACAAAAACCTTCTCATAGAGCTTCTTTAATTACACCCTTTTCTGATTTCCTTAACTAGATTTTATTTAATTAGTCACTGAGCAAATTAAAAAAAGCAAAGAACAAGTGATTAAAAAATCGTTACTTATTATCAATTACCCTAAAGCTCAACTTTCAAAAACACTTTCATGTTAACGTTACTGCTCACTGTGAAATGAAAGAGGTGATAATTGGTTATCGCGTATCGTTCTTTCAAGATTAAATAAAAATGACTTAATAACAAAATAAATTGAAAATCTGTTACGCTAGTGAACCCTTGATACTGAATGAAGCCATGTTTAAAACCTTCAATAAATGAAGCCAAAATAATTTCGCTTACAAATAAAAGGTTTAAAAAATGGAACAGGAAAATTGATGCAATTTTAATAAATAATGAAACCCTAATGTTTAGTCAATAATTAATTGCGCGGTATGAATGTTAGTAATAAATTTTAATAATAGGAATTTTCTGATTTCATACTATGATTATCATAATTAACTGATGAACCTTGATTATAAGGATGGACCAAGGATTGTAAATGGCTCATAATATCATCATGTTCTTCTTCATTTTCGCAACAGCCCCAAGGCGCGCTATAGCCGTCTGCATACTGGCAGTTTTTGAGACAGAAGATCTTTTCTTTTTGTGGGGGTGGAGTTGTCAACCCTACCTACGCTTAACACTCTCTAGTCGTATTAGACCAGGATCTACGGTTTAAAGTGGATTCCGAGTCACTACAAACCTCCATAGCACCGCGGGGAAAAAATTGGTTCGAAATCCAATAGGCGATGCGAAACTAGTCGTTTCCGTATATGATGGATAAATCCGTAGGTCGGAAGGACACTCCATCGGGTTTAAAGAATTGGGAAGGATGTGCAATTCCCTTTGGTGCTCGTTCCAGATTAGTGGTCTCAAAGTTCAACTTCGGTTGAATTATGTATGTTATTTATAAATATGGGGGCCTGATGGCCGAATCATTAGCGCCTCGGTGCCACTGGTTTCCGATTCGAGTCCCGGTAGTGCCCTGAATGTTTGTATTGATTTGGAATCCACTATAAACCGTAGGTCCCAGTATAATATGATTGTATAGGTTTGACAACCTGACACGTAGGATTGACAACCTTACCCCGTAAAAAGGAAACATCTCCTACCTCGAAATCTGCTAATAGGCAGATGATCATGGCCCACCATGGGGCTGTTACGCCAATGAGGATGATTTGGTTTGTCGCTCTACAATCGCATTTTGTGCACAAGTTGGCTAAACAGACTGGGACCTACAGTTTAGCGTGGATTCCGAACTTTTAACAAACATGCATGCCACCGTCAAGATTCGAACCTGAAGCCTGTGGTACCAAAGACCTGAGTGCTAGCCAATTGACCATCAGGATAAGCAATGGTGACGATTTATAAACATATTATTACATAACTACATTACTAAACTAAACTAATTATAACATATTATACATTATCATTACGCATTATTTAAAAGCATATTACTTTTTTCCGTCCATTTATTATGGTAAAATAAATAGAAGGAAAGAGTAAATGTAAAATTTGATTACTGGTATTAAATTGATTTCATTGATTAATTACTGTGACGCAACAGTCTCATGGTGGACCAAGGCCGTCTGCTTACTGGCAGATTTTTAAACAGGAGATAATTTATATTTCTTTTTACGGCGCAGGGTTGTTAATCCTACGTCCAGTTCTCTATAGTCGTATTAGACTGGGAACTACGGTTTAAAGTGGATTCCGAACCTGCTGGGACTCAAACCCGAAACCTGTACTATCGAGCGCCATAGTGCTAATCAATTAAATTGATTTAGTACTTGTTTTAGAATATGATTTTTTTTAATAATAACTACACTCATGTCCATAAATTAAGGATAATTCAGAATCACACAGAAATTGAACTCTAAAATAAAATTTCACCTGTAGAATTATCACACACATCTTGAAGAAGAATATGCAAATTACAGGAAACCACCAGATGGCGCGGAGAGTACGTCACAATGACGAGAGTGTAAGAGAGGGGTATAAAAGGAATGGTGGCAAAGAAGTAAAATTGTTCACAAGCGCTTTAAAAGCCTTTCAGTGCAATAACCGCATAGTTATGGCACAAAGGAAGCATTTGGATGATTTTTTACGTGGTAGAATTATCGGACGACAGAAATATGGACGTACACAGCTGGAAGTATCCGAGGAACTTGGAATCGCCCAGAGTGTCATCTCCAGGCTTTGGCAACGATTCCAAGATGATGGTAATGTGAGTAGATGTTACAGCACAGGTCGCACCCGAGTTACAACGTCGAATGAGGACCGGTATTTAGCAGTTACTGCCATAAGAAACAGACGGAGCACAGCATCAGAACTGTCTCGTCAGCTCTCTTCAGCTACCGGTACGACAGTATTAAGGCAGGCAGTGTACAGACGCTTAGGGCACATTGGCCTATATGCTCGTAGGCCTGTCAGATGTGTTCCACTTACCGCCACTCACTGTCGCCTGCGATTAACCTGGAGTAGAGAGCATGCATTGTGGACACCGCAACAGTGGTCTGGTGTGATGTTTTCCGACGAGTCCAGGTTTAGTTTGCAGTCTGATTCTCGCCGGACTTTCATATGGAGAGCGTCAGGTACCCGTTACCACCAAGAGAACGCCATTGAACGACACCGTTACGGTGGTGCAAGATGGCTCGTTTGGGAAGGAATTATTCTTAGTTCCAGAACTGACCTGCATGTTCAGCGTGTAACGATGATAGGCCACATCTATCGGGATATCATTCTGGAACAACATGTACGTTTGTTTCGGGGCGCCATGGGTGCTGAATTTCTGTTTATGGATGACAACGCCCGTCCTCACCGTGCAAATATTGTAGACGAATGTCTTCAATTAGAGGATATCACCCGTATGGATAGGCCAGCATATTCACCGGACTTGAATCCAATGGAGCATGTGTGGGATATGCTTGGCCGACGAATTGCAGCCTGTCAACCCCCTCCCACCTGTCAACCGGAACTTCGGAGGGCACTACTTGATGAGTGGTGTAATATTCCCCAAGATCAGATTGATAATTTGATACTCAGCATGCCTAGGCGTTGTAAGGCCTGTATTGCATCGTCCGGGAGACATACTCCATATTAACCATCATACTAACCATGTTATACTGTTTTTTATAAATAGGTTCTTTTTGAAATTTGCTCCATGGAGTAAAAATCGCAATTTTTATTAATTATGTCTAACATATTTTTTTTTTTTTTGCTCTTTACCTTTTGTTTAATAAATAGACTTTACAAATAAGTCAAATTTGTTTTGCTTCTGTCTCTTTCTTTGCCTGAACCTGATTATCCTTAATTTATGGACATGAGTGTACGTGCAAAAATTAATAGTGAAGTTATATTTACTTTACGATTTGATTTTGTTACTTTGTTATTTCTTAGAAGTTGTGGCTATAACATGGCATTAATTTCATAATATTACATGACATTTTGTTATCTGTAACAAAATGATAGTTATTCTACAGTGCCGATAGTGCCGACTGATGATCTGAAACACTTGACATCCGACCTAAGATTGAACCACTTGACCCCAGAGATGAAAAGTACGGACACAATAGCAGGAAAAAACGGAATTCTGATAATATTGATAAATTGAGCCCACCATTCATACAACGAGGGATTTTTTTAATGTCGGGACTCTATTTGATGTAATTTTTTAAGAATACAATATCGAATGCATGATTCATAAAAGACCTATTACATTACGTCCAAAAGATTTAAAAATTTTTAAGTAGTTTCTTAACATTTGAATTTCATGTGAGATAAACATGTCGGTGACCAAAATGTTTTGAAAATGGTATGTATGTCTATTTTAAGTAACTTAAATTAAGTTGGTAGTTGGCGTTTTCTCCAATTAGGCCATGGTGTGGTATACTGTTAACAAACAGATAAGAGGTAATCTAACCGTTCAATAATGGGGTCTTCTGTTAATAATTGACAAATCACAAATCTATCAATGTCTTTGTTAACAAATCAACAGGACAAACCCATCAAGCTATGTAGGGCTATCTTGTTAACAAACCGATTAAGGACACATTCATTAAGTCATATTGTGGTTTCTTTTTATTGTGGTATTTTTCCTATTGTTTTTTTTTTTGTTTTCCTATGGTTAACAAATAAACCTATCGTCCCAGGTACTAAGGTCCTGTTAATTGTTAAATATCCTGTTAACCTGCAAACTCACAAATGACAGTTCACAAAATCACTTGATAATTCATCAAAAATACTGACTAAAGTCCTGCCCAACAAAAAGCATCAAACCACTGAATTTTGTTATAATAGACGTGTTAACGTATAGATTGTTAATAAGTCGCAAATTCTGTTAACAAACCCTGATAGCCAATTGGCTAGTGATCTGGCCTTTGGCAGCACAGGCTTCAAGTTCAACTCCTGGCGGTGGTATGGATATTTGTTAGTGGTTCGGAATCCATTTTAAACTGACTAATTAGTCTAAGCTGTGCACAAAATGACCTTAGAGCGACAAACCAAATTAACAAAGCACAAACCCATCAAGCTATGTAGGGTTATCTTGTGAATAGACTGTTATCAAACAGATTAAGAGTAAATTCATCAAATAATGCTGTGGTTTCCTGTCAAAAAAAGTTCTTGTTAACAAACCCATCTTCCCATGTAGTCCTTTTTGTTAACAAACCGATTAAAGTGCCGTAATTAAACTAGTAAAGGGCAAACACATCAAGCCGTAATAAGGTTTTTCTGTCAACAAATAGACTTAAAAAATGGCAATAGGTAGATCCATCAGTTGACAATCCATCAAAAATATTGACTAAGATCCTGTTAGCAAACTTACAAAGAGCATCAAACTACCAAGTACTGTTATAATAGACGAGCTAATGTATAGATTGTTAATAAGTCAAGTCATGTTAACAAACTGACAAAGGACAAACCCATCAAGCTATTTAGAGTTATCTTGTGAATAGATTGTTAACAAGCTGATCAAGAACTAAATTCCTCAAGTCATTTTATGGTTTCTTTTTTAAAAATGCCCTGTTAACAAACCCACCATCCCAGGTAGTGTTTCTTTTTAACAAACCGATTAAAGTGTTGTAATTAAACCAGCAAAGGGCGAACCCATCAAGCCATAATAGGGTTTTCCTGTTAACAAATTAATTGATAACAAACTGACAAAAGACAGATCTATCACTTAACGATCCATCAAAAATATTGTTTAAGGTCCTGTTAACAATAGATTGTTAGTATAGATTGTTAATGAATCATAAGTCTTGTTAACAAACTGATAAAGGATAAACTCATCAAGTCATGTAGGGTTGTCTTGTGAATAGACTGTTAGCAAGCCGATTAAGAACAAATTCATCAAGTCATGCTGTGGTTTCCTGTTAAAATAGTTAACAAACAAACCTAGTGTTTTTTGTTAACAAACAGATTAAAGTGTTGTAATCAAACCATTAAATGACAAACTCATCAAGCCATAATAAGATTTTTTTGTTAACAAATATACTGATAACAAACTGACAAAAGACAGATCAATCAGTTGACAATATATCAAAAGTATTGACTAAGATCCGACAAACAAATTGACATTGAAATTGACAAATGACACAAATTTGCTTTTGTTGGCAATCCAACAAAGAGCAAACACATCAAACCATTGAGTGTTGTTATAATAGATGTGTTAATGTGTAGATTGTTGATAAATCACAAGTCCTATTAACAGACTGACAAAGAACAAACCTATCAAGATATTGTGAAGTTTTTATTTTTTTCTTGGCAAACCAAATTTGGCAATTTAATTAACTGATAAATTTAGCATTAAATTAAAGTATCACAAAGCATTTATGAAGTATTCCACGATTTTTTTGGACAAGCAGTTTAATCCCTTTTTTGTTGTAATAGGGAGTTTTAATTGTTGAAAAATACACAATGAAAGCAGAAACTCAATACTCAGTAAAATATAGACAAATAAAAAGGACTTAAAATAGATTTAAGTCCATCCAATGTATTGTTAATATTCTATTTACAGAAAGAAACTAAAAAGTTAAATTATTTTTTAACATTTTACTTTCATATGTGAGTAAAACTCACCTTGAGATAACCTACAGCTCGTGATTTTCATGCTTATGAGCCTCTTTATTGAGACAAGATTTGCATTTCGTAGCAATTTTCAAGAAAAAGTTTAGCAACACCATTAATTACCTGTATGAGGTAATTATAAATTACAAGGAAGCTAAGTATCAAAAAAGCATCCTGTTTCAGTTATTTCCTATGTGAGATACACTGTTACGTCATTGCATTCTTTTTTAGAAAAATGAGCTCTTTGCTGAAATATAAAAAAAATTTGTACCTGGAATAAATTTATTTCAAAAAGATTTTCAAATTTTTATTAAGTATTGAAAATTGTTATTTTATAATCCAAAATTGCTCCTTATGTAGTTGGTTTAACATTATTTTCTGATATATATATATATATATATATATATAAATAAGAAAATAACAATAATTTATGTATATGTATATATATATATATTACTATAAACAACAGAAAGAAATTTTATTTTACTGAAAGCGATTATTATTTTTGCTATTATTAAAGACTTTTTTCAAAAAATCAACTTCATATTTGACACATAACAATATTTCATGTTCTTAGTGTATAGGCCCAGTTATGGCTAAAAAATATTATTTTTAGAATTTTCATGATAGAATATTTATAAATTTTTGATAAATATAGAAAAAAAGAAAAATAGTCTAACAAACAATATTCGAAGAATATATTTTATGCTAAATTTAAAAGAATAACAAAATGAAAACTATTTTTTTAATTTTGCGAAGCATTTGATATTGAACAATATTTTATGTTCTTATTGTATAGACACTATTATGGCCAAAAATATAAATATTATTTTTATATTTTTAATGATAGAATATTTAGATTTTTTTGATAAATATAGAAAAAGGGCAAAAATAGTTTTAAAAACAAGAATCAAAGAGTGCAGTTTACAGTAAATTTAAAATTATAGCAAAATGAAAATGTTTTTTTTTTTTAATTTTACGAAGCATTTGCAATTGAACGATATAGTTTCTTATTGTATGGGCACTGTTATGGCCAAAAATATAAACATTATTTTTTATTTTAATGATAGAATATTTAAAAAAAAAAAAAAAAAACTATACAAAACTGAGAAAAATAGTCCTAAAAACAATATTCAAAGAATGTATTTTACACTAAATTTAAAAGAATAATAAAATGAAAACGGTTTTTTAAATTTTACAAAATATTTTGATACTGAACAATATTTTATGTTCGTTATTGTATGGCCGAAAAACAGCTATGCTATTTTTTTATTTTTGTATGATGCAATACTTTTATTTTTGATAAATAAAAAAAAAAAAGGGGGGAAGTAATCTCAATAAAAATATCCAGAGATTGTTTTTTTACACTAAATTAAAATTTTAAAAACATGCAAACCGGCGTGTTTTTCAAAACAAGTTTAATTAACAATATTTCATGTTTGTTACTAGATTGCCACTTGAATGTTTACTAACTGTGATAAAATATGAAACACTTAACGCATTACATTTTATTAAACTCGGCCTGCTAAAAAAAATATTCGAGTTTAAATTTAAGGCTGACTCATATGCAGATTCATAAACAATAATAATTTTTCACAACAACAAGGTTAATGACCTTTTGGCATGCTGTGGTTAAAGGGTTATGTTTCTTTTTTTAAAATTTGTTATCCATTTATGATAGAAAGGATCTGTATAGTTCGCAAGTAGTAATTCATATGTTTAGTTTACTGTTTTAAATTAAGGCTGATAAGAAATATTTGTTTATTAAATACTTTTAAGTTATAAATAACATTTATCTTTGTTTGTAATTGGGATTAATCAACAGAAGTTGACGTATAAAATTGAAAAACATCCTGTTGACATTTGCGCAGATTCAGTAAAAATATTTACACTGCGCAGATTTGTAAATGCTATGGGCTTAAACTTCCCGTTGTGACGTCACTGTGGGCCACATAAATACATATTTTATTTATTTATAATAATAAATAAATAATAGGAAAAGAGGAAATAAATCATTTGATATTTTTGTATTACATCAGAGATCCACATACTTATGAAGGCCGTATTTTTTCATAACTGCTACCGTACGCGCACATAAACAAAACCCTTCTAAAATGATCTAACATGTATATATTTCATTTTTTATAAATAATATAAAGAATAATATAATAAAAAATTCTAGAGTGTTATTACATTAATGTAATAATTTATTTAGTATTTCATTCTTATTTTGTAGTCACCCAGTGCAAAATATAGATGAAAAATAAAATAAATTATTTTTATGTAAAACAAATAATTTTACATTTTATTTATTTTTAATTATTTCTAGAATATAAAAAATTTTTAGGCAATAAAATAATATAAAAATTGCTTAAACAATAAAATAAAATAAAAATTGTTTGTACAATTAAATTAAATAAAAATTGTTTAGGTAATAAAATAATATAAAAATTGTTTGTACAATAAAATAAAATAAAAATTGTTTGTACAATAAAATAAAATAAAAATTGTTCTCACAATAAAATAAAATAAAAATTGTTTGCACAGTAAAATAAAATAAAAACTGTTTATGTAATAAAATAAAAAAAAATTGTTTAGGAAATAAATTAAAATAAAAATTGTTTATACAATAAAATAAAACAAAAATTATTCATACAATAAAATAACACACAATTTTCTCAATTTCTTAATAGAAAGGGATTTCTTAATAGAAAATACATTTTTATACTAATGTATACATTGGTTGAATTTGAATCGAATAACAATGCATGTAAAAAATATGAACAATACAAAGGTTAAACATTTTTTCTATGATTGAATGATTTTAGAAAAGTATATGCTTCAACGGTTTTAATGCGCGAGGACATAGTAATAATAAAAATATATTTATTTATTATTTCTATGGGAGAGAATCAACTGTAGAAAATTTGTGGTTTTTCTCGAAAATCATCAATAATTCCTATAACTACTCGCCATTTTTAGAAGAGTGAGCAGCTGAGTTTGTGCTATTATAACCACTGTGATTATTTTATTTTATTGATTCAATTTTTTAATTGTTTTAAATTTTAATTTTGAATTAAGTTGGAATTTTCATTTTTTGAAAGATCAGGGCCAAAAAAATTAAACTCCTGTTCGGAATAATATCTTAAGTAAAAGAGTAGTAGTTAATAGTAAAAAAGATGAAAAATGAATCGGTTGGATCGATATACAAGTTACCCATAAAATTTAGAATTTAATGTAAGAACAAAACGCATAACAGTCATCTTAAAAAATAATTAAAAAAAAACAAACTATAGAATTGCAAACGATTTTATTTTCTTAAAAAATATCGTCTTCACTTTGAAATAAAATCGTCTTTGCTTTCACCAGACGATTTTTTAAAACAATTTTACATTATTTAATTATATAATTATAAGATTATTAGCCCGAGAAAGAAATTTTTAAAAAATTAACCAATCAGAAACATTGAACGTGGTTAAGGACAAAAATAAATGTTAAAATAAACGAAAAATCCCACTCTCAAAAACAATACCTATAATTTTATGATTAAAAAAAGGCCGATCAGTTGTTTAGTGCTTTTAGATTCTAGATTAGATTTTTTTAGGAAACTTCATTCGAAACTAGACAAGCGAAACCTTATCGAAATCTCAGTCTCTATACCGTATCCAGATATCATACTTGGTGATGTTTGTTATAAATTCGTGGGTGTAAAATAGCAATTTAAAATATCTACTGTTTCGAAATCTGCCAGTAGGCTGACGGCCTTGGCTCTATATGGGACTGTTGCGCCAATGCAGAAGAAGAAGAAGAAAGTACCAGTTTCCATAGTGCAGTCTGGATACCGTTGAATCTGCTATATATTTGCCGCTCTAATGGATAATGTCATCAGATCACAATGCTCAGCATTTATAAACAACATATAGTTTTTAAAAAAATGGATTCCATTTATGTTGTAATAGTACTAAGTGTTACCTGGCGCTCAAAACTTATATTACTATAAAGATGTTCTTTATATTCATTGCTTTGAACAATGAGTAGATTCGGCAATGATTTTAACAATCTCATATAGAACTTCCATGTTTCCAAGCGGCCTGATGGCTAATTGGCTAGCGCTCTCGCCTCTGGTACCACAAGCTTCACGTTCGAATTCTGGCTGTGGCAAGAATGATGTTTGTGAGTGGTTCGGAAGCCACGTTAAACTGTAGGTCACGGTCTAATTAGTCTACAGTGTGCAAAAAAACAGACAGTAGGACGACAAATAAAACGATGTTTCCATTAATACGATGATCAAATGCGGCTCAGTTACATCTAGTTTTATGAAGAAAGGAGTTAAATAACGATTCTTGGGAACACCTCTGACACCAACGTATCGAAAGTGTTCCCAAGAATCGTTAATTAATTGTTTTACACAACGACGTAAACATTTTAACAGCTTAAAGAGTTTAAGGGCTAAGAGAAAAAACAAATATCGCAATTTTTTGGAAAAAAAAAAATTTTAAATATGCAAGTATCAAACAAAAAAATTTTGTTAAATTAACTTATTTCTAATATTTTTTCTAAATATTCTGTTATGGCATTGGTAGGATTTATGATTTAATCAGAACTTGAAAATATTTAATTAAATTTCTCAGCAAAACAAATCACCAAAAAATTCGCCAAACAAAAATCGAAAGCTAACGAAATTGCGCCAACGAAAAAATTAATTAATTTATAAGAAAACAAGTTCTTAAAATACTGATTTTTTAAAAATGATATTTATTATGAAGTTATTATTAATAAAAACTTTTCTATCTAATATGTTTTTTAATTAATTAATTATCTTTTTAATTTTAGGGAATTTCTTTTTATTTAAATATTATAAGATGCAACAGTTCACTTTATGTTAAAGTAACTTAAATCATTCTAAAAATTGCATATTTTGCGAAAGATTTTTAATTTTTTCCTAACATAAAATTACAACGTTTTATTATAAACAAAAAATATTCGAAATTTAACAGATTGTCTGATGCTACTAAAAATATCCAAATAGTTCCCTCTTTTAAAACAATGTCTCCTAAAATCTCAACCTCTCATTATTATGTATATTTCTGGCGAAATTGAAATGTTTTAATTTAGAATAAATTTAGAAAAGTTTCAATTCTAACTCTCCATTCATTAAAATCTTCTTAGAAATACTTCATTAAGGAATGAAAATGCCTAATGACTGTAAATATCTTTCTTCGTTAAAAAATATATTTCGTGAGTTAAAAATATTATACTTTTTTTCTACAGTAATTTTAGGAAAAAGTTTTTTTCGGGAAATATTATTATTATAAAGTATTTATTAATTTTTGAAAATGATTGAATTTATTCTAAGAAGACTTTGTTTTTTTCGAGAAGTTTTTAATAATGTTCGAAATAATAAAAGAATAATTTTAATAATGTTTTTAACAATTGAATACTTTTATTTTATAAGATATTTTTTTTTATTTCAAGTGAAGTTCTACCCATTGCAGTTGGTTGCAGTGATTAAATAAAAATTTTAAATAAACATACTAGAGCATCTAAACTTGGTTTATCGAAAAACCTCGAATTTTTTTTTTAATTTACTGCTTATTTGCATCTGGCAACAGTTCCACAAGTTGTGAAGAATTCTCTGTTCACTTGTGTTCATGTCTATGAAGCTACTTTAAAGTTGTGTTCTGCTACTTTTTTGTGATAACATATTAATTTATGAAAGAAAATATATAAATCCCACTTTTTTAATAAAGGAATAGTAAAAATCAGGTATAGTAATAAAAATTGATTATCTTTTATTTATAACTGAAAATATTTGATGAAAAAGAACACGATCATAAATATATGTATAGATATCATGAAAAAATTATGAATCATAATTTATATATAATATTATTGTAAAAAAGTGTTTTTTATTTGACTTTAATACAAGATTTTTTTTTACCTTAATATTAGATTTTTTTTAACCTTAATGTTAAATTTATTATTTTTTAACCATAATATTAAATTTATTACTTTTTTTTACCTTAATATTAGACTTATTATTTTTTTATTACCTTAAAGTTAGATTTATTATTTTTTTTTTTTTAATGTTAGATTTATTATTTTTTAACCTAATACTAGATTTACTATTGTTTACCTTAATGTTAGATTTACTACTTTTTACCTTATTATTAGATTTATTATTTTTTTTACCTTAATATTAGATTTAATTTTTTACTTTAATATTAGATTTATTAATTTTTTACCTTAATATTAGATTTATTATTCTTTTTACATTAATATAAGAATTATTTTTTATTTGAATTTAATATAAAATTAAATAAAAAATAACTTTATTATTAAATTATTAAAATTTTTTTGATAATATGAATTTATTTATTTTTTATTTAATGTTAAAATGAAATTAAATGAAAAAATAATTTTATTATAAAATTATTTATTTTTTATTTAACTTTAATATAATATTATCTATTCTACTAACACAATGTAACTATTTTAGTAACCATCTTAAGTTTGAAATTAGGACGACTCATGGCCAAGTGATAGTGTATGTAGCTAGCTTGCAGGAGGGCTCGGGTTAAAATCCGCACTGTATCCATTGCAGTCACTGTTTTTAGAAACTAGGAGACTCAATGGCACTTGCGACAATGAACATAAAGAGTCATACATCGACAATCAGACTGCCTAGCGAGAGTTTTCCAGATTTTCTCCTAAACGACACGCAAATACTGACTGTTACCTAAAAAAAAGCCTCCCTTTATTACCTATCGGTGGTCTGTTCGTGGCACACATCACTAAAACAGAAGATCCACCGTTGTTCAACAAAAAAAAAAAAAAAAAAAAAAAAAAAAAAAAAAAAAAATCTAACAGAAGAACGCCATCATAAATATATGTATAAATAATGCAAAAATGATTAATCATATTTTACGCGTAATGCTTTTGCAAAATTTGTTACACATAAAAGGGATGGAGTTTTCAGGAGTGGGATTTTTCTTTTCCTCGATCACTTTCTTTGTATCCTAGATCAACTTTTCGTTTCCTTGGCCATTTTCAATTCATTGGTTTATTTTTGGCCAGTTTCTGATTGGATTATCTTTTTAAATTTCTTTCACGATCTATTCTTATTGGTTTATTTCAATTTTTTTCACAAACTTTTTTACGCAGAATGTTTAAATTTCTTTCACGGTCTAATATTTATATAATTAAATAATTAAATGAAGTAAAATTATACTAAAAGATCGTCTTGTGAAAGCAAAGACAATTTTATTTGAAAGTGAAAATGAGATTTTTCGGAAAAAGAAAATCGTTTGGAATTCTATAGTTTATTTTTTAAGATTGCTGTTATGCGTTTTGTTCTAAATTAATTACTAAACTTATGGGTAAACTGCATATCGGCGCATCCTATTATATTTACTTTTTTCATTTTCGATTTTTTTACTATAATAAAATATCCATTATGAAAATATCTAATAACTCAATGCAATAATTTTAATAACCATAAAAGCGAAATTTTAAAACTACTTTCAAACCTGTTTTTATGCTGGTAAAAAATGCGGGGTTTATTTTTTTGCACGTTTTAATTTTCCTTTTTTTTGAACGATTTTTTTTTATGTCCCGGTGTAGTTTTTAAATACAAAAATATATAAATATATAATATTGTGGTATATAAAATTTTTTTATCAAATGCATATTACGAATAGAAATTAATAAAAAAATATAATTTAAAGTGAAAGCAACAGATGGCTGTCAAAATAACATGCAAATTTAAAGGAATTTAATAGAATGTGCACCCAATACTATAGCGTCAAATTACCATGGATTTTATTACTTGAACATACAGTATCTTGATTGAAAAAGATTTTGAACTAGTTCTCCCTCAAAAATCCCAATACTTGACTACGATGAATAGTTTTAAATGTACATTTTTGAATCTATATAAATAAATAAATCATGCATAAATGCTCTTGTGTGTCAATTCCATTTTTCCTTGTTTGGAAAAACCAATTTCTAGCTACATACTGAAGTTTTGATTTACATATTTTCTATGAAGGACTTTTATTTATGCGGTCCCTTTTTACGGCATAGAAGAAATGTTTTTAAAAGTGTTGAAAGGCAGTGTTTTTAAATGTGTTGTAAAGTTATAGTGTGTATGTTTAAATGAGGTAAAGTGTTTTTAATGAGGGATGCTTTAATGGGGGATATTATTTTTAATGAGCTATGAGGGGCTTTTTATGCGTTACTTTTTTTACGGCATAAAAGAAATGCTTTTAAATGTGTTGCAAAGCATTGTTTTTAAAAGGCATTGTTGTTAAAGGCATTGTTTTCAAATGTGATGTAAAGTTAAAGGGATTGTTTTAATGAGGGACATTGTTTTTAATGAGCTATGAGGAACTTTTTATGTGGTCCTTTCCCTATTGTTAAAGACATTATTTTTAAATGTGTTGTAAAGTTAAATACATTGTTTCTAATGAGGGATGTTTTAATGAAGGACATTGTTTTTAATGAGCTATGAGGGAATTTTTATTTGGACCCTTTTTTATGGCATAAAAGAAATGTTTTTAAATGTGTTGCAAAGCATTGTTTTTAAAAAGGCATTGTTTTTAAATGTGTTGTAAAGTTAAATGTATTGTTTTTTTAAACGGATTGAAATAATATATTTTATAATTATTTATGAAGTTTAAGATATTTTTTTAAGGAATTTCTTTTTTTCTATCCCTATCCCCCTCACAAAGACAGGTTCGAATGTACTAAGATATAAATGCACATCACTTTCTAGAAAACGCGTGGCAGTGACGTACCAATTTACGCGTACAGTGACGTACGCACATGCTAATTTAAAAATAATTTGTAACCATTTATCTGGGTTATTCACACGTGCGTTTCGATAGAGACGAAAGTGTTCGAAATGAGACGGCCAAAGTCTGACTTATCGGAAATCAACGATAACATTTTATGCAAAGTGTCTGGAAAAAGAAGTGTTATCCTCGTCCTATAAGACCGCATTTAAATCTGATAATAAATAGAGCATTATCGTCTCTCTCTGAAAAGAAATAAAATGTTATCAGGGAGTTTTATCTTTCTAATCAGTCGTCGAAATATTATTTTTAACCGGATTTGTTAGAATGTATTTAAGACGAATGTCGAAAATAAAAACTTTTGATGAAAGGATAAAATGAATGTGTGGAGTAAAGTAAAAATGTGCCAAACAGGTAAATAAAATAAAATCTGACTTTGTTTAGTTTAAAAATAAATGTTGAATTGTTAAAAAAGATGAGATAGAGAACGTTATCTTTACGAAAAAGAGCAACAAGGCGTATGTTCGCGTAAGCATGCCTTGGAAGGGCATAATAAAAGCGCAGAGATTAAGGTTCATTCAAAATTGCGTGTACAAAATGTAGATATATGTAGTGCAATGACACTCTCTTGGTAATGCTGAATGTGTTGCATATCCGCTGTTCCAATACCAAATGACATTAAATAAAAATTCAGGCATTTGAAAAAGCAATATTATGACTTACCAAATATAGTTGTGGGGGCCTGATGCCCGAGTGACTGGCGCTCAGTGCCACTGGTTTCGGGTTCGTGTCCCGGCGGGGCTATGGACGTTTGTAGTGGTTCGGAATTCACATTAAACCGTAAATCCCGGTCTAATATGGCCGTAGAGCGTTGTCTTGAGGTTTAGTCAGTCTAAAGTCCTCATGGTTCTTCGCTAAAGTGAAGCTACATATTACCCTTAGCTATGGACCAGTCGCCTACGAGGGAGTAGGGCTGACAACCCTACCCTAGCATTGAGTGTAGGGTCTACAACCCTATCTCGTAAAAAGGGGCTGTTCGCCAAGTCGCTAGTGCTCTAGCGCCGGGTCCACAGGCTTCAGGTTCGAATCCCGAACGGTGAAATGGTTGTTTGTAGTGGTTCTAAATTCACTTTAAGCCGTAGATCCCGGTCTCATATGAATGTAGAGCGTCACAGAGCCCAATCAGAATTCTTATCCACGTCATTCTCAAACTGTAAAGGGGCAACTCAGCTCTAGGCACAGTGATGTGGTGTGGTGTAGTTGTAGTACCGCGTAAAAAGAAAAACATATCCTGTCTCGAAATCTGCCACTAGGCAAACGGCCTTGGCCTACCAGGGTGCAGTTGCGCCAATGAAGAAGATGTAATAGAGTTATTCTTTTGAGTTAGCAAAACAAGATACATTTTAACTTTTGATTAATTTTATTGAGAAAAAATTAGCATTTCATATAGAAATAAAATTCGGATAAAATCTAAAAGACAATTTATTTTCTCCATACACAATTTAAATTGATCATTTCACATCTTTATCTAATGAGGACCAAATCTATAAGCAAATTTAAAAAAATTATCCATTTAAAATTTCATTAGTTAAAAATAATTAAAATAAATCAAATAAAAAAAAATAGCTAAAAGGAACATTAAATCTGAGTTACGAAAATATAAATTAAAATCAAATATTTATTAAAAATAACCGCATTCAATACGAAGCAAAAGAAAAATTTTTTTTTAAAATTAAAAAAAAAATAAATAAATACTAGTCATCAAGTATACAAGCCACGACTAACTCAACACAACAAAAATTATTTTTATGAAGTAGACTAATCCAAAGGCATGTTAAAAAAATTAAATCCTTGTCTTTATATTACATTATACACTATTTAGTACTTAAATTTAAAAACTCTTTAAATAAATTGGAGAGCTTCAATTATTTTTAATCAACCAATGAGATTTTTTGGAAATCGGATTAATTTAATACCTTTATCCAATTACGATACGTACTACTTTAACTGGAATTAATACTCTTTCTTATTTATTTGTATATTGTATAATTATTTTTAAAACTGTATTTGAATCTAAATAGTCTGTATTTGAATCAAATAATTTGTGTCTTCTTAAATACATACACCCAAATAGCGAATTAGTGTGCAATTAGAATGCAGGAGGGCACTGGTTCGAATCCACTTGTGGCGTCCATTGCAGGCATTGCTTTCAGAACCAAGGAAAGAAGATGACGATTTTGATAATGTGCATAGAATCTAATATCAACGGTAAAGTTTTATAGGATAATAAAGGTTAATAAGATAGGATTTTTTCGCATACAACACGCAAATATGATACAGTTACCTTCAAAGTCACCCCTCCCCTCTTCCCCGAATTAAATATCCTCTATTCTTTAGCCATTATAGCCTTTAATATATTCAATTATACTCCAAACTAACTAATTCTCTGGCACTACAGCCCATTGTGGACCAAGACCGTCTGCCTACTGGCAGATTTCGAGACAGAAGATGTTTATTTTTAACAGGATAGGTTTGTAAGCCCTACACCCTACGCTCTACAGTCATATTAGACCGGGGGTTCTGATGGCCGAGTGGCTAGCTCTCTGGCTCTCGGTACCACAAGTATCGGGTTCGAATTTCGGCGGGACCATGGATCTCTGTAGGGGTTCGGAATCCACTTTATGCCGTAGGTCCCGGTCTCTTATGACCGTAGAGCGTCATAGAACCCAATCAGACTTCTTCTCCCCACATCATTCCCAAATTGTAAAAGGGGAAACTCAGCTCTAAGGCACAGTGATGTGTGGTGTAGTAGTAGTAGTCATATTAGACCGGGACCTAGAGTTTAAAGTGAATTTAGAACCACAACAAACATCCATGGCACCGCCAGAACTCGGACCCGAGACTTATATCACCGAGCGCACCAGAACTGTATGTACTCGGCCCCTTATACACCAAACTGTGATATTTATTATAATGAATTTCCCTTTATTATAATAAATTTTATTATACACTTAATCCAATAAGATCTTGTATAACTAGCAAATAAATGGACAAGTATGCGATTCAGACTTTTGATATGTTTTGCAGATGCTGCTTAAAATGAGTCAGTTGTGATAAAAATATTTTATGCCTTTTCCGGAATTTCGTTATTTCTTTAGATTATAATAATTTCATAAAATCTTGTACTGAGATTTACAGACCGATTCACATTTAGATTTTTGTTCATTAATTTTTGTTGCTCATGCTGAAATGTTTCAAAGTATCTTAGGTCATAATTTACACGTGTCTAACGTAAATTATAATTTAAGACAAGTGTTGCCAAACTTTTTAGACTTCTTCGATAGTTTTTTGACTTACTTTTAACAAACACTTCCTTATAATAAGACAAATAAACAAAATTCTTATGCAAGTTTTTGGATTATTTATAATTGTTATCATTAGTGCATGTTCTTATATTGGCTTAATGTTAAATGAATACGAATGCAATAATATTTATATCCATTATACAAGAAAAAGATGCGAGATTTAGTTAGAGTTAATGAAAACAAAATACTTGAATGGCCGAGTGGCTAGCGCTCTGGCACTCGGTACCACAGGTTTCGGGTTCGAGTCCCAGCGGTGCTATGGATGTTTACAGTGATTCGGAATTCACATTAAACTCCTTCCCCTTAAACCGTAGGTCCCGATCTAATGTGACTATAGAGCGTTGGGCGTAGGGCTGACATCCCTACCCCATAAAAAGACAACATCTCCTGTCTCGAAATCTGCCATTAGGCCGAAGGTCTTGGCCCACCGTGAGGCTGTTGTGCCAATGATGATGTTGAATGAAAACGAAATGCTTTAAAACTTCTGATTACAAATTACTTTCGAAAACAGATTTTTTTTTTTTAATTTGGCTAGTTGGCTATTTTTTGAATTTGGCTAATTGGCTGGTGCTCTGGCCTTTGGTAACACAGGATTCAACTTCGAAACGTGGCATGGATGTATGTGAGTGGTTCTGAATTCACCTTAAACTGTAGGTCCCGATCTAATTAGCCGAAAGTGTGCACAAAATGACCGTAGAGCGACAAACTAATACCAAACCTAGTTTCTGAACTCAATGGACTGAATTCAATGAATTCGAATCTGAAGCGTTAACGTTAACGCTACCAATAAATATTACCGCTACGAGTTGGATTGGTAAGCTGTTAAGCTATTATTGTTAAGCAGTAAGCTTGTATTAAATTATTATATTTTAAATATTAATTTTAAGTAACGGATAATTGTGCGCAATTTTAATAACAATTAAGATGTTTTTTGCTAAATATTTATGTGCTTATAAAAAAAAATTCCTAAGATTTTAATTAATATATTTGATTAATATTTATACGAATGTATCAACATATATTCATTAATAAAAGAATTTTGGCACATTTAATAGCTTTCAATTATTAGGATGAACGCCAATAAAATTTCATTGTATTACTCGAAAACATTTTTGAAGCAGAATCTATTTTATTTCCATATCACAACATAGCATTAGTACCTATTTCCGTATTTTAAAATCCAACATTTAAATACTTACATGTGTTTATAAAATAAATAATGTTTATAATAATTTTGGCGCGATTTTATTCATGTATGTTTTAAATCTGGCATGAAATATTAGTCGCCAAATATAACGATTGAGCCATATAAATCACGGGCTCTATAATTTAATTGTTTGGCTCTCTCACTTGAATTGTCTTTCTTTTATATACTCATGTTTGTGAAAGTTGCAACACCATGAAGGACTTACGCGAGTGAGCTGAAATTTTCAGGAAATGCAAATTAGCGCATGTTATGCAAATGATTAGAATTTCAAATTAGCGCATGCGTATGCTGAGCAGCGCCCTCTGAACGGCGGATGGATCCGAATAAATAGACGGCTGTAGCGTGGCGTGTATGGTTATCGGTGGTTATCTGCTAGTGGTAAACGTTAGCTCAATCGTTACTTATGCTTCTTCGATGAAAGAGAGCGAGATTTGAACAACTTACAGAGTTTGAACGGGGAGAATCATCGACCTTCGTGAAGCTGGATTGTCTTATCGTGCAGTAAGCCGCTCGTGTGCAGCGTAACAGCAGCACAGTGATGCTTCTTTGGAAGCAGTGGACGGACAAGTGTCGGCCAACTCCTAGGAAATCCGGGAGTGGACCCCCGAAATGTGACGTCAGCTCGCGATGATAGACACCTGGTCCGCATGGCGCTGACGGACCGTGCAGCTTCCTCTAGACAATTGGCAGCACAGTGGTCAATAGCTACAGGTGTTTGATTGTGTGCTTCATCAATTCGTAGACGTCTGCTGCAGCGTGGACTGCGCACAAGGACTCATTTATACAGGATCCCTCTCACTCTAAATCATCGCCGCCTGCGGCTACAATGGGCCGCTCAGCATAGAGACTGGCGTGCTGATTGGCAGCATGTCGTGTTTTCTGACGAATCCCGCTTTAATTTGTGGTACCATGATGGCCGCATTCGTGTCAGACGCTATGCCGGTGAACGCCACCTTCTGGAGTGCATTATCGAACGCCACAGTGGACGAACACCCGGAGTTATGGTCTGGGGTGCCATAGCATATCATGGACGATCTCAATTGCTAAGAATTGTGGGCAATCTGAACAGCAACCGGTACATCAGTGAAGTTCTACAGCCCCAAGCTGTTCCCTTCCTTCAAAGCTTGCCAGGCGCCGTATTTCAACAGGACAATGCCCGCCCTCATATCGCTAGGACTGTTCAATCCTTCTTTGCAACGCGACAGGTACAGCTTTTCCTTGGCCTGCGTATTCCCGGATATGTCGCCGATTGAATATGTTGGGATTTCGTTTGTCGGGGGGTCTAGCACGTGATTCTCGTCCTGTTGCTTCTGCAGACGAACTTTGGGTGCGCATACAAACAATATGGAATGCTCTTCCTCAGGCAGACATTCAAAATTTGTTTGACTCCATGCCACGTCGTGTAGCAGCACTTATTGCGGCGCGTGGTGGCTACACAAAAATACTGATTCCGATCTCTTGTTATTGTTTGTTTGCTTTGAATATTTAATCATTTATTTGTACCACTACCCCTCAACTGTGTATTTAATTTCATTCAATTATGACGATTCCTTCATGGTGTTGCAATTTTCACAAACATGAGTTTATATATTAGCATTATTGTTTCAGTATCCTCCAAATAGTGTCTAAAACAGGGGTGGCCAACCCCACTTTGAACCTTTTTCCGGCCGGTGATATTTATCACACTTTTACAAAATATATTTATTTTATAATGAGAAAAAATTAACTTTGATTCTAAAATACTATTCTTGCGAATATAGGACAGATATTGCCGGTTTTATTTATGAGTTTACAGTTATGAGTTTGCAGAATAATTAAACTATAGTTTGCGAATTCATGATGCGCACGCATCTTGGAACATTTAATATTAAAAGTTCTATGTTTCACTTTAAATGATCTCAATGACGCAATGCCCATTCCTAGATACGCATAGTTGATTGTTGATAGCAGAGCAAACCAGACTCTTAGTTGAAGTTGTTAGTGCTTTTGGTTCAACTTACACCTGCGCCTGAAACGTTTTTTTTTTTTAAATTTATTATTATTATTATTATTTATTTATTTATTTTTTTTTATCTGAAAATGAAATTGACCAAATACAAAACACGCTCAAACATAACGGACGCAACACCCATTACGATGTGCAAATACCGAAATGGAGATGGATTTGCAAAGCTAAGTGAAAGAGTGGATAAACAAATATCACACTAGTAAAATAAATATTTTTTAATGATTTCACTTTTTTAATTTCATTATATTTATATATTTTTTTATATTTCATTTTTAGTATTATATACTTCTTTACAATGTGCTTTTAGTATCATTATTATTATACTATTTATGTTTACATGTAAACACAATAATAATAGCTCATTATGCTTCAATTTTTTCACTTCCAAAAAATGTCTGTAGTGGGTCGAAATCTAATATGGGGATATAAATTTTATATGCGGCCCGCGGGATTATGATGCATTTCCAAAGTGGCCCACAAGATCATTTGGGTTGGCCACCCCTGTTGCAAGTCGATCTCAATTTGTGTATTTGCACATCGTAATTGGTGTTGCAGGTTAGCGTCCGTTATGTTTGAGCGCGTTTTGCGTTGGGTCAATTTCATTTTCGAAAAAATTGTTTCGCAGGTGTAAGTTGAACCATAAGCGTTAACAACTTCAACTAAGAGTCTGTTTTGCGCTGCTGTCAGCAATCAATAGTGCGTATCTAAGGATTGCCAAATGCCGCTGAGTCACTGAGGTTACTTAAAGTGAAACATGTTATATTAAATATTCCAAGATGCACGCGCTTATGGAATTTCAATTTTTTTTTTTTCTTTTTAGGTTGCTGGCATTGTCCTTGACATCTGTGTGAAATTTTACGTCAAAATATTCATTTGAGTTACGCTTGGATTTGTGAGCTGCAAAAGCTGATTCCGGCAATTTTTGAAATGTCTGAATGAATTGAGCAAAGAACTTGCATTGCATTTTCTTTGCAGAAACGTATAGAATGTTGCAGAAGGCATTCGGTGAGCATTCCTATATAGAAAAGAAATGTTTACAAGTGGTAAAAATAGTTCAAAGAAGGCAGAGAACGCGTTGAAAACGAAGAGCCCTCTGGTCGACCACCAACTTCAAACGAGAAAGCTCACGTCCAAAAAATTAAAGATTTCGTGCTTGTAAACCGACGATTTACAATTAGAGATCTTGCTGATGATGTTGGAATTTCAAAATTCCATTTTAAAAGATGTTTTGGGCTTCAAATCTCGATTGGTACCGAAAACACTGAATGCGAGAGCTCGCACTGCATTGATTCTTCGTGACTTTTCCGCCAAATATAAATCCCATACCGTTCCACGACCACCGTGTTCACCTGATTTAGCATCGTGCTACTTCTGGCTACTCCCTAAACTCAAAAGACTACCCAGGGGACACCGTTTTGAGTCGATTTTTAGATAGAATCAGTTTTAGCATCTCACAATACCAAGCGTAACTCAAGTACTAATGAATATTTTGACGTGAAATTTCACACACATCTCAAGGAGAGTGCCAACAACCTAAAAAGAAAAAAAAAATTGAAATACCATATGCCCGGGAAATTTAAATTGAAAATTGGTCTTACTTTTTGGACACAGTAGTAAAACTATACAAAGCCACACATAGTGAGTGAAACCAGAAATAGATCCATCGATAACGGAAAAGAGAAAATAACCCGCCAAGTCGTACGTGTCGTCGCCACAACTGGGAAGAAAAGAAAGAAATTTGGCTGCGTAATTAACTGAAATACTTTCGTACAAAGAATACTTCTAGAAGATCAAAAAATGTAGCTACACAACCTTGGGAAAAGTCGTTTCCCTGTATAAAGTAGACTGTCTCGTTTTTAAATCGGATTTTAATTTCATACCAGACGGCGAATTGCATAATATCTCTACTTCCTTTGTTTTTCATCTAAAACCTATTCAATGTTACATAGAATATGTATCTCTACAAAGCATTTTGCATGCGAATCAATTCAAGGGCAAAACGGTTAAAGTGTGATTATCAGCATAATGTCGTAAACAATTTTAGGATGCACATGCGAGACTAATTATATTCCATGTTCAAGTTAAAATTCAATTTGATGATACTACTGACAACCTATTTTGATACAGTTGAAATGGTGCACTATACTATGTATACTGATTTTTTTATTTGGATTAATATCAGTGGGCATTGTATTCCCCTTACAAACAGCCACCACAAAATACACCACACGCACAACTACAGCCCTCTTACAAACAGTCTGCTGAGGACCTATTTCTATACAGTTGAAATGCTGTATTACAGTACGTATACTATTTTTTTTTTAATTGGATTATCATCAGTGGGCCTTGTATTCCCCTTACAAACGACACACCGATTTCATTATTTTCCATGCTCGATTTAAAATTCAATTTGATGATATCGCTGAGGACCTATTTCGATCCAGTTGAAATGTTGCATTACAGTATGCATACTTTTGTTTTATTTCGATTAACATCAGAGGACCTTGTATTCCCCTTACAAACAGTTCACTGACTTAATTATTTTTCATGTTCGATTTAAAATTCAATTATTTCGATCCAGTCGATATGATACATTTTGTATACTTTTTTAAAATTTGCATTAATATCAGTGGGCCTTGTATTTCCTTTACGAACAACCCACCGACGTAAAATGAGAAACAAACATTGCCTTCCAGGAGGTCTTTAAGGGGTAACTACATGCATTTGCAAGGGTGCACATATTACCTAATCATATTCCAGTAATATCGCAAGCATTCCCTTGGAGGATTCTCAGATTTTGATAAAAAAATAAGGAATAGGATTCAGCTTTAGTTTAGAAACATTTAAATATGAAAAAAATACTTTATTCAATGCTGTTCCTATCTATTGATAACTAACAGAGAAGAACTTGTATCAATAACGCGCGAGCCCTAAAGATGTTATTTTGTTTCATATCTGTCTTTTCTTTGGAACTATTTTCCCCCCAACGCGATTCTTCTGTTGGTTCTAAGATATTAATCATGGACAAGGGATTGTTTCAAAATCATTACGATGACATTATACTGATGTCAAAGGATTGCCAAAAAAGTGTTCAATTTCAAAATTACACTTAGCAAAGTAGCTGTAATGATTGATAACATGATACATTAAAATGTGCAAACTACACATATTAACAAGTATTTTCAGACATAAAATATTAATTAAAAAAATCATTTTAGGAATTTCAATTTATCATGCCTGAATATACTTTTCTGGACGAATGCACATACCAATATTCAATAACCCAAGAAATTTATGAGGTAATTGGTCAGAATGTTACAAGAACAGGAGTTCTGCACTTTAGGGTTTCGATTGGCTCTGCGGCCATTTTTGGAACACTTTGGGCTAATTAGATCGGAACCTACAGTTTAACATGGATTCCGAGTCACTAACAAACTTCCATGCCACAGGCAGGATTTGAACCTGAAGCCTATGGCACTAATGGCCGATTGGCCATCAGGCAGCCCGCATTTTAGGATTCCGCTTATTTATGTGGCGATTTTTTTTCGTGCTGTTTTCGCTAACAAATGGCTGCCTGCGATTACAAAATACTGCTGTTTTGGCGATTCCATACGTCGGGGAAACGAGACTTGGCGAAATCGGAACCTTAAAATGTAGAATCCGCGTAAGTACTATCAAATTCAAAGCGACAGAACATAACAAAAATGTAATCTCTAGAACTTTATGAAGAAACAACTGTTCAAATACTACAAGAAGCTCTGTCAAATGTCAAATTATGTAATTAACTTTTACTTACATAAACTAATCCCTAGACACTATTTACAGGAAATTGAAACAATAACTTATTTATATTTTGCTACCCATATAATTCAAAATGAACTACAGAGCACGTGATTTGATATGTCTCTATCGTTATATTTAGCAGCACATATTTCATGTTTTAAAACCCACGTTACTAAAATCACGTTTGAAAATTTATCAAAATTAATTTTAAATAAAAGTTTTTGAAATGAAACATTCTCTTTTGAACGAATCTGTTTTAAATAATAACGTATAATATTACTTATTTTTTCAATTCCTTCTATTAGCTCACACTCTCCCTATATATATCTTGTTCAATTTTCAATCGTTCATAAGATATTTTTTATTCATCCGCACAAGTTCAAATACATTTTTTTGAACTTGTAGTGGATGACACTGGATGTTAATACAGTTTTTTTCAAATATTAATTCAGTAATTTTAGTTTTTTTTTAGATTTAAATTGCATATATCTACCAATAGATGGTGCCAGAAAAACTTTAAAAAAATGAATGAAAATTATTTCTAAAGTACTTTCTGCAATATAGTGCAAAAAAAGTAGGAATTGACTTTAAAATTTTGTTTTTATATATTACTTGTTTTAAATAATAACTTACACTATTACTTATTTTTTATTTTATGGCTTTACTTTTTTGGAGAAATCATGGACCTCTAGCCAGGACAACATAATGTTCACACATGATAAACTATAACCAATCATAAAAGGAATAAACCAGATTAGAATAACCATCTAAAAGTGAATGTCTAAATTGTTAAGTGTTTTATTTTTTGGTTATCGGCCTGCTGTTATGTTGCAATGATTATATGCGGTCCACTGCTTGAGTCTTCCTGTTTATGGAAATTCGTTAAAAATTTACATAATTTTCCAAAAGATTGCGAAACGACTTCCACAACCCCCCCTGATAATTTCTATCATGCATTTGAAATTTAAATGTAACAGAATCTTTCAAATTATAGAAATTAATTTTGAGCATGAAAAAAAGTAATCTCAATAAAATATAAATGCTGAAATCTGCTCGCCAAATTTCAACTTATCATGTGTGAACATTCGAGACGGGTGAATAAACTCAGGAATATGCCAATGTTTAATAATGCACGAGATACACTCATGTCCATAAATTAAGGATAATTCAGAATCACACAGAAATTGAACTCAAAAATAAAAATTTCACCTGTAGAATTATCACACACATCTTGCAAAAGAATATGCAAATTACAGGAAACCACCAGATGGCGCGGATAGTACGTCACAATGACGAGAGTGTAAGAGAGCGGTATATAAGGTACGGTGGCAAAGAAGTAAAATTGTTCACAAGCGCTTTAAAAGCCTTTCAGTGCAATAGCCGCATAGTTATGGCACAAAGGAAGCATTTGGATGATTTTTTACGTGGTAGAATTATCGGACGACTGGAATGTGGACGTACCCAGCTGGAAGTATCCGAGGAACTTGGAATCGCCCAGAGTGTCATCTCCAGGCTTTGGCAACGATTCCAAGATGATGGTAATGTGAGTAAATGTTTTCCGACGAGTCCAGGTTTAGTTTGCAGTCTGATTCTCGCCGGACTTTCATATGGAGAGCGCCAACTACCCATTACCACCAAGAGAACACCATTGAACGACATCGTTACGGTGGTGCAGGATGGCTCGTTTGGGGAGGAATTATTCTTGGTTCCAGAACTGACCTGCATGTTAAGAGTGTAATGATGACAGGCCACATCTATCGGGATGTCATTCTGGAACAACATGTACGTTTGTTTCGGGGCGCCATGGGTGCTGAATTTCTGTTTATGGATGACAACGCCCGTCTTCACTGTGCAAACATTGTAGACGAATGCCTTCAATTGGAGGAAAAATTCAATTGGAGCCAATTGCAGCCTTCAAATAAATTCAATTCAATTCAATTGAGGATTGGCCAGCATACTCACCGGACTTGAATCCAATAGAGCATGTGTGGGATATGCTTGGCCGACGAATTGCAGCCCGTCAACCCCCTCCCACCTGTCAACCGGAACTTCGGAGGGCATTGCTTGATGAGTGGTGTAATATTACACAAGATCAGATTGATAATTTGATACTCAGCATGCCTAGGCGTTGTAAGGTCTGTATTGCATCGTCCGGGAGACATACTCCATATTAACCATCATACTAACCATGTTATACTGTTTTTTGTAAATAGGTTCTTTTTTGAAATTTGCTCCAGGGAGTAAGAATCGCAATTTTTTTTAATTATGTCAAACATATAGCATCTATTTTGCTCTTTACCTTTTGTTTAATAAATAGACTTTACAAATAAGTCAAATTTGTTTTGCTTCTGTCTCTTTCTTTGCCTGAACTTCGTTATCCTTAATTCATGGACATGAGTGTATATGAAGCAATTGATTGGAATACTACAAGAATGGCCAAATTCATTAGCCACATGAATATAGCATTGTTGAATAGATCAAGAGCTTCATGAAAAATAAATTGTTCAAGAATCTCTAAAATAATATACAAAAGTAAGATAAATGTAGCCGTAAATGAAGAATGAAGTATTCCCAATTCTACAAGAAACATTATCACATTCAGTAGCCAAAAGAATATATCGAAGTTTGAACATTCTCGGCATAAATGAAGAATGAAGCCTTCCAAATTCTACAAGAAACTTTATCACATTCAGTAGCCGAAATAATACTGTATATCAAACTTTGAAAATTCTAGTCGTAAATGCAGAATGAAATATTCCAAATTCTACAAGAAACATTATCACATTCAATAGCCAAAAGAATATATCAAAGTTTGAAAATTATACGCATAAAGGAAGAATGAAGTATTCCAAATACAATATGAAGCACTGTACAGCTCAATAGGCATGGGAAAATGCCAAAAGTAATAAATATGAAACTGCAAGGAGAAGGAATTGATCAACTCACTACGAGTACTTTTAGCCATTGGATATACAAATGTTTAAAATCCCAAGCCTAAACGTGAAAAGGGCTTCAAAACCTTACTACAAAATACTTCAAATAAAAGCCAAATTCTCCAGAAAATTGCTTAAGACTAACGTTATTCATGAATCATTTCAAGAGTTGTGTTGTTTTATAAGATAAAACAGCACAACAGTGTGTACTTTTGGATAACACACATTTAAATTATGGTTTTTACTACGGGAATACATTCAATTGTAAATTTTATTTTTCTGTAATAAACGCATAATGTTAAAACTTAAGCGATTAAGCGTTCATTTTCATTGGCAATGCGACGCTAACGTGAAGTCAACTTTAACGAATCAGATTAGTGAACGAGAATGATTAATAGTAGTGATTCATTCATTTTACTATCAATCGTTCTCGATCGCTAATCTGATTCGTCACAGTTGACGAACGACTCTTTAGCGTCAAGTTGCCAATGGAAATGCGCTATGACACACTCATGAAAAATTTATCTGTCTTTCTAGTGCGCATTAAAATATAAATCATTGAATAAAATATTTTTTTAATTTAAATAATTATTTTTTTATTAAATTAAAACTGGATCCAGTTCCCTTTTTAATTTTTCATGTAAACTCCAAAATCTTTCAAAACTGCACTAGTTATATTTTTTAAATGGGGTCTGATGTCCGAGTGGCTAGTGCTCTGGCACTCGGTACCGCAGGTTTCGGGTTCGAGTTCCGGTAGTGCCATGGATGTTTGTAGGGGTTCGGAATCCACTTTAAACCGTACATCCTGGTCTAACAGGACCGTAGAGTGCATCGGGGGTATTGTTACTTCGCGTCCGTAGACTATCTTCAAGCTACAAGCATATCCTGGGTAGTGTTAAGTGAGTAACGTCGGTGCAACCTTTGCTTTTTGGCATAAAAGACAATTGTTCAAGTATTTGACAGCTGCATTTGAAAAAAAATTTTTAATAAAATAACATATATGGACTACAACAATAATCTCCGCATAATTCATTTATACTATTATTATTTAATTTATTATTTTTATTTAATTTATAATTATTATTTTACCATAGTCTCTGCATAGTTTTTTCAAGTGGCCTAAATTCTAAGCAAATTGTTTTCTGAAAATTTCTAAGAAAGATCACAGCTACAGAAAAAGGGTTCGTAATTTTTACGATATTTAATTTCATTTTATTATCCATAAAATTTGTGGGCATTATTTTGATTTGGTTTGTCATTCTCTGCACACTTTAGGTTAATTAGACCGGGAACTACAGTTTAAAGTTTATTTTGAATCACGCTCAAACATCCATGCCTCCGCCAGGATTCGAAACTGAAGCCTGTGATACGAAATGTCAGAGCACCAGCCAATTGGCCATTAGGCCACCTTCCAAAACAGGAGATGGTTTCTTTTTACGGGTTAGGTTTGTCAACCTTAAGTCGAACAGTAATATTAGGCCGGGACCTACAGGGCCTGAATAGCCGAGTGTCTAGCGCTTTGGCGCGCGGTGTCACAGGTTTCAAGTTCGAGTCTCGCCAGTGGGATTAAAGTGGATTCCGAACCATTACATGGATGTTTATAGTGGTTCGGAATCCACTTTATACCGTAGGTCCCGGTCTCATAAGACTGTATAGTTAGAAGTTCAGTTATAGAAGATGTCGTGGTTTTTTTTTAAAGCCCAAACTGCAGTTCTCCAGTAATATTGGTTGAGATTTAACACAGTTAAAGAAAAAAACATATTTTTTTTTTACTATCTCTTTGCTTTGCATAATTCAAATTTACATAATGCAGCCTTCTTAAATTAACGACTGTCTTATACGGGGTGGATTACTCATATGTCATCTAATCCTGACGCATTGCACGAGGAAGAACATACCAGAATCGCAAACAGATGCGTCAGTTATCTGAATCCTACTTGGTTCCCAAGGCCTGGGGGGAAAGTCCGCCAGATAAGTGGCAGATTAAAAGAAGCAAATAAACGCCGATGAATAAAAAATGAAATGCAAACTATTTCCAGCCAGTAGCAACCCCACTTATCAGAGTGGAAGGTAGATCTCGGATACATGGTAACCTTTTTTCCGAGGCACATTCTGCCCAGAGAATGGAGCTGATAAAAAATTGCAACAAATGCGAGCTTCGAAAGGTTAGTATGTTGCTTCGTCGGGTGATAACATGTCTGCCAGTCTGAGTCCCGGATAAGCCTTTGATAACACACGTGGCATTGAGGAAGTGATTTAAAAGCGCGTGCGGTATAAAAGAACGTCGTTTCACAGTTCAGATGTGCTAACTCATCCGGTGAGAAGGTTTAGAATAGTTATTGCTTTAACTTAACTATTTTTCAGGGAACTTATGGAATTTACAACTATTGCCGTAGGAGCTTCTGTAACTTACATATGCTATTGCAAAAGCTTCTGTAACCTGTAACTATTATCATGGGTTTCATTCTGTAACTTACAATAACTATGAGAATTGCTTTAATTCAAAACTACTATAACTAGAATCTTCTTCAATTTACAATTACTATCCCGAGAATTTCTTTAATTTACAACTACAATCACGATAACTTTAATTTACAACTAATTATCACAGTAAGTCATTAGAACTTTAACTTGCAACTACTGTCATGGGAGCTTCTGTAACTTACAGATGCTATTACGGAAATAATTGTAATTTGCAACTACTATCATGATTTGGTTTGGATTGGTTTGTCGCTCTGCGGTGATTTTGTGCACACTGTGGGCTAATTAGACCGGAATACTATCATGGGTACTTTTGTAACTTACAACTACTATCACGAGAATTTCTTTAATTACAACTACTATCATGGGGACTTCTGTAAGTTACAATTACTATTCCAAGAATTTCTTTAATTACAACTACTATCATGGGCTTCTGTATCTTACAAATATTATTACGAGAGCTTCTGTAACTTGCCACTATTATCATGGGTATCATTCTAAAACTTACAATTATTATGAGAACTTCTAGTATAATGAAAGCTACTTTAACTGATAATTACTATTGCAGGAGTTTCTGTAACTTGTAAATGCTATTACGCAAGCTTCTGTAATTTGCAACTACTGTCATGGATACTGCACTACTGTCATGTCAAAATATGTGTGCAATTAGGATGTTATTATGTTCATTTTAATAAATATTTTTTATAATATCATTCTGTAATGTTTCTTATTTACAACATCTTTATATATTATAGTTGTTGTAACTGGTAATTATCCTGTTGTGTGAGGGTAAGGGGTATTTCCTTTATTTTTTGTATGAATTCAGGAATGGTAGATAACCCATCCCGGTCACACGGTCAGGTCCAAAAGAACCGGTCGGTTTGGTGGGATCCATCCCTTTTTTTGGAGTTTTTGCGGGCAGAAAGGAAGACCCGTTGAAAGCAGAGCGAACGATCTACGATAGTGCGTGAGCCTGGTGCACAATTTTTGCTGCGAGAATGGCTCCAGGTATAATTTGTTATAGAGAGTTATGTCCATCTTTGGAATTGTCGGTGAGCATTTTTTTTTGGTAAAAAGGATATGAGGCTACTGGTACCCCACTGCCCACACACTCAAAGGAATATTTTCGATTGAGGTATGCGTGCGAAATATTATGAATACTTCTCTATAAACATTTCTCTGTAAACATTTCTCTATAAACATTCTCTATAAAACTTTTTTTATTTTATTTATTCTGCCAAATATTAAAAATCCTAAATTTTATTGTAATAGTATTTATTCGTATTCATTAAAGGGTAAAAGTAAATTAGTTGTTTGTCCTAGTATTTATTTTAATTGCTTTTTATTAATGTTAATTCATTTGGCCGTCCTACGAGTATACGTAGACCAACGGCCCCATTTCTATGTCGGTATATTAACAATAGTTATATAGATACCTAAAAGAGCACAAACTTTTATTATATCTTTCTGTTTAAAGATGGTAGATTTCCAGGGAGACGTTGAGTCCTTTTTTTTCCTGAAAAGGAGTGGTAAAACAGATATGCATATGATGAGGCTGTCTAGGCAATTTTGTTTTATATGAATGTTAAAGTCTTTTTGTGCATATTTATTAATGTATAAGATGAAGAAATCATTAATGAGTGTTTATTGCTTATAAAACACAGAAATTACATGTTAGAGAAAGGAAGAGAAAGAAGCAAAATGAGAATCCAATCTTTCACAAGAAATTCTACACAAATCATCATCAAAAAGAAGCAAAAAAAGAGGGTTAGTTTTTGTAAAACTGCGTACAAAATAATAATTTATCTTTCCTTTTTACAAAGAATCTCGGCTTGTTTTCTTTTATTTAAAAAAATTATAATGTATAAGCACTTCTTAAATGCCGAAAACAAATTTTTTCAATAGATTATCATTAAAATAGTACTAGTCAGTAACCATCAATACTACTTATGATTTCACCCTTCGCAGAAGTTGCTCACATCACCGAAGCCATGTCACCATGAAAATAAATGGTTTTTGAATGAAAAAGCATTTTAAATTCTAATTTAAGAAGTATTTGTTTTAAATGGATGAGACAACCTTTATTTTTTTTTGTAAGCAGCTATTTTAATTTTATGTATGACTAGCACGTATAACATGGCGTTACCTGAATTCAGAAAATAAAACTTGTTAATTCTTTTTATATCAAAGTGATAGTTAAGTAAAATGATAGTAATTTTATAACAAAGAGTATAAAGTGCATATTGTCTCTTTTACAAGAGATAATATTCTTTTTTCATTGTTAAAAGGGATGTCAATAAAATAAATTTAATGTGAGTTATAAATTAATAGGTTGACTTTTTGGGGACCTGATGGCCGAGTGGATAGCGCTTGGTGCCACTGGTTTCGGGTTCGAGACCTTGCAGTGTCATGGGTGTTTATTGTGGTTCGGAATCCACACAGTAGATCTTAGTATAATGTGACTGGAGAGTAGGGCTGGCAACCCTACCCCGTAAAAAGAAATCATCTTCTATTTCTAAATCTATCAATAGACGCTACCTTGGCCCACCATGGGCTGTAGTACCAGGGAGTTAGTTTTCTATAATATTTTTAGTTAGATTTTTTCATTTCTTTCAATTAAATTTTTATTTAATCAATTCGAGTACTTATGCCCTTCTTTCTGTCCATTTCTACTCCGCCCCATGTTTTGAGAACCAATCATAACTTTAGATCATTTTGTACAATATTTCTTCATTTAGCGGCCTGACGACCAGTTGGCTAGCGCTCTGGCCTTTGGTACCACAGGCTTCAGTCTCGCATTCTGGCGGTGGCATGAATGTAAGTGAGTGGTTCGGAATCCACGTTAAACTGTAGATTAGACTAAAGTGTGAAAAATATGACCGTAGAGCAACAACCAACCAACCCTATACATCATTTATGAGTTGCGCCAATGAAGAAGGTTGTTTATTTCGTATGGCATAAATTTTAAGAGATGCAATATATACGCCTAAATGTTGTTGATTCAGGATGCAATACTTTTAGCAAAAATTTTATTTTTATTTTTATTTACATCATTTCAATTAACAAAAATTACATTACTGTCGTATAAGTTATATTTATTTATCAGTTAGAGCCTGATTATAAAAAAACATTCCTTGTTTCCCTGCGTTTGCAAGCACGTATATATGTTTCCTACACCCAACTCTATACATTGCCACGTATAACTGACCATTACTAAAGCAGTCCGATCTTAAATCCCGGTCTCTGCAGTTTTAAGTGATTGCCTTTGTGCTTTGCTGAGTGACAAAACAAAAGCAAGTCGTATCGGGAATTGTAGATTTTTAATTCGAACGGTGGATCATTTATTATCGAGGGTCGCCTAGTAGTGGGGACCTGATGGCCGAGTGACTAGCGCTCTGGCACTCTGTGCTACAGGTTGCGGTTTCGAGTCCTGACGGTGCCATGGAAGCTTGTAGTGAATCGGAATCCACTTTAAAACGTACATCTCGGTCTAACATGCCTGTAGAGCGTTTAACGTAGATCTGACAACCTTATCCCATAAAAAGAAAACATCTCCTGTCTCGAAATCTGTCTACTTGGGCCACCATGGGGCTGTTACGCCAATGATGATAAACATAGTAGTGATCTTCTTTAACAACTGAGTGTATTTTATTACTGCTCATGCTTAGCATAGCCAGTTTCTCTCATTCTCACGCTGCAAAAGACTGCTTTCTCGAAAACTCACCCCTATACCCTATCAAATTTCAAGCACCCAGTGGAGAATTCCTTGAATTAACTACTGTAACCTAAAAATTGGCAATATTCTTGCAACATTGCAGGGATACAGGAATTTAGAATTAAACCTGGACATTATAATTGGTAAAACGGCAATACAATTTTTTTCAACACATTTTTAGGCGATTGCAATTTATAGGCTATTTTGTTTTATTTATTTATTTTACTTCAACCTATCTATGAACAGCACAATGGCGAAAAATACAGCGTTAACCACGGAAAAGTCGCCAAATTGGCGTAAAACTTAACTGGGTCATTGCTTAACTAATATTGATCCAATTTCAAAAATTTTCTTCGGTTGATTTAGACTTTTCCGAATCCACGCTCATTTTGGTGAAATTTGGATGTAAATTAAGGCCGTGCGTAGGAGGACACACACATACACACAAAGTTTGAGAAATTTTGTGTGTGATTGTGGAGATATGAAACCTTCATAAGCTAGATATTGAATTAAACAAGTCTTTCACTGTCACTGCTTGTTAAGCTGCCAAGTCAAAAACAATTTAATTAATAAAGTATTAATCCATTAAATTAAACTATATACAAGTGAATACCCAGAAGGATGGTTGACGGGTATGAACCCTCTAAGCCCATAAATGAAATGAATTATGTATGTGGTAAGTATATATCAAAATGTTGACCACTTCCCACTTAGGCGCAATTAGTATTATTTTTTTTTTTTGGTTGAATATCTAAAACTTTTTAATATTGAATCAGTGTAATGCTACTAGCGCTCTAATGCTTGGTGTCACAGGTTTCGGGTTCGAGTCAGGGCAATGTCATGGCTGTTTGTAGTGGTTCAGAATCCACTTTAAACCGTAGATCCCGCTCTAATATGACTACTACTACATGATAACGCATCACTGTGCCTAGAGCTGAGTTGCCTCTATACAGTTGGGAATGATGTGGGTGAGAAGTATGACCGGGCTCTGAATAACGGTGTACGATCATATTAGACTGGGACCTACAGGTTTAAAGTGGATTCTGAACCACTACAAACATCCATGGCATTGTCGGCACTCGAACCCGAAGTCTATGGTACCGAGCGCAAGAAATCTAACAAATCAGCCATCAGGTCTCAAGGTCTAATATGACTGTAGAGCGTTGGGCTGATAATCCTTTTTTTTTCCTAATGCAGCTGGCAAACACTGAGACAGTTGTCTTTGATGCCTTAAGACAAGTGCTGCTCCGACGTTACCCACTTAGCACTACCCAGGAGGTGCGTATAGCTTGAAAATAAGCTACGGACGCGGAGTAACATTACCCCCTCAATGCTATACGATCCTCTTAGAAAGGGACCTGCGGTTTAAAGTGAATTACGAACCACTACAAACATTCATGGCACCGCCGGGATTCGAACCCGAAACTTGTGGTACCGAGAGCCAGAGTGCTAGCCACTCGGCCATTCAGTCCCACTTTCTGATAATTCTATCCTGTAAAAAGAAAACATCTTCAGTCTCGAAATCTGCCAGAAGGCAGACGGCCTTGGCCCACCATGGGGCTGTTGGGCCAATGAAGAAGAAATGTCAATTCTTAATGTGTTGATTAAGTCGGGGTTTTTCTGATTTAGTTTTATTAAATATTCATCGAAATATTGAAATTGACATAGACGATGTAATCCATGAATTGGCAAAAGAATAAAGAAGATTGAATTTTATTTTGCAATTTGTTGATGTAATTTTTTTAGAAATTAAATTTTGGTGTAATACTTTGTTAATGTTCTTTTTAACGTATTTTGTCCAAATATGTGCGATGTAAGCATTATTAATAAAATAATTGATACATGAAATTTCAACTGAAGATCCGTTTTCTATTACTGCTTGATATATTATTTATTGAGCTTTCACAAATGGTTACGCTTTATTTTATTAATCCCCTTCCGCTTCAAGACAGAATCCTATTGCGCGCCTGCTTATATAACGTTCAGAAAAATAGCTTTTCCATAAACCATTTATATTCGTAGCGATCATGTTTCAGAATTCAAATAACATAATCCTCTTATGTAATAATATGCTTTGAAATTTCTTCCCAGCTTTTCAAAAAGAAAAAAAAATCACGTTTTTCTTATCGCATGTTGTACAATTTTTCTCCCTTATATTATATCAATTCATTTTCAGTGCCGGCAAATTGTATTGTATAACTGTATATTGTATCACTTATATACACGTAGCCACCAAAGAGGGACTGATAAGCTCGATCGCCTTAAGCCCATAAGTGAAGTCTGCATTCATGCCAGACTCCTAATCCTAACTGTATTATATTGTATAAATGTATATTGTAACACGTATTGCATATTTCATAATTGTAGTTTGTACTGTATAATTGTAATTCTATTGTATAATGCATAATTGTAACTGTATTGCATAATTGCAATCATATTGTATAATTTACTTATGGGTTAATGTTTGGTTTGTCGCTCTATGGTCATATTGTGCACACTGTGGGCTAAACAGACCGGGATCTACAGTTTAAAGTGGGTTCTGAACCACTACAAACACCCATGGCACCGCCGTGACTCGAACCCGAAACCTGTGATACCGAGCGCCAGAGCGTTAGCCACTCGACCATCAGGCCACTATGGGCTAAGGAGACAGACGGACTTCATTCTCTTAAGACCACAAGTGAAATGTGTATGCATAACAAACTCCTAGATGCGCGCCTGCTTATATAACTTTCAGAAAAATAGTTTCTCCAGAAATTTTTTATATTTATAGCGATCCTATTTCAGAATTCCAATAACAACATAATCTTCTTATGTAATATGTTTTGAAAATTTTTTTTTCCCAGCTTTGCAAAAAAAAATTTTTTTTCATACATTTTATATTTCCTATTGTATAATTTTTCTCCTTTATATCCTGTCAACTCTTTTTCAGTGCCTGTACATTGTATATTGTATTGTATAACTGTATATTATATACAAGTAAGCACCAGGATGTACAGATGGGCTTGATTCCCCTAAGCCCATTTGTATGCATGACAAACTCCATCACTGTATTGTATTGTATAAATGTATAGTGTAACACTTATTGCATGTTGCATAATTGTAACCTGGGGGGGGGTAAGCTGATTGGCTTGAACCCCTTAAAGGCTCGTTCCCACTGTGGCCTGAGGCGTTTAAGCGTGAAGCGTTGACCAATCACTAGCCTCACCACGTTCGCCTGAAACCGGTTTGAAATCCACCGCTTCGAGTTGACCCACTTTCAACTCAAAGCGGAACTTCAATAGGCGCAATGCTATTTCTGACGTTTCGCTGTGAAGGGGTCGAAAAATTTCTTGCCTGCCACGGGAATCTTCAACGCTTCACGCCTCGGTGGGAACGAGCCTTAAGTCCATAAGAAAATGTGTATGCATAACACACTCTTAGGTGCGCGGCTACTTGTATAACGTTTAGTTTTAGTTTATCCAGAAAATATTTATATTTATGGCGATCACGTTTCAGAATTCCAATAACAACATAATCCTCTTATGTAATAAATTTGAAATGTTTTCACAGCTTTGCAGAAAAGAAAAATCACGCTTTTCCTATTGCATATTGTATAATTTTTCTCCCTTATATCATGCCAATTCTTTTTCAGTGCCTGTGAACTGTATAACTGTATATTATAATATTATAACACTTAAAAACAAGTACGCATACAGCGGGGATTGATGACTTGACCCTCTTCCATAAACCCATAAGTGAAAGGCAATCACTATTGCATACACTATTGACATAAACTATTGCATTTGTATAATTTTTTCACTTATAAATCAATGTATATCAATAAGTAACTTATATGACAATTCTTATTCAGTGCCAATGAACTGTATATTGTATTGTATAACTGTATATTATTACACTTAAATACAGGTACGCATACAGCGGGGACTGATGGGCTTCCTCCAAGCCCATAAGTGAAATGCAATCACTATTGCATTCACTATTTGACCTATTGGCCAGTCCTAAGCCCATAAGAAAAATAAAATTATTATTGCATACACTATTTGTATCATTGACATAAACAATTGCGTGTTGTATAATTTTTTCTCTTATATTATTTCAACTCTTTTTTAATGCAGTGCTAGTGAATTGTATATTGTATTGTATAATTGTATATTGTAACACAGGTACACTCCCAGGGGGAACTGAAGGGCTTGACTCCCATTCCTATGTCGACTAATAAGCCCACAAGGGAAATACTACATACACTATTGCATATGCTATTTGCACTATTGACATAAACTATTACATATTGTATAATTATTTTCACTTATATCTTGTCAACTCTCTTTCAGTGCCAGTGAACTGTATATTGTATTGTATAACTGTATACAGTTCACTGGCACTGAAAGAGAGTTGACAAGATATAAGTGAAAAGAATTATACAATATGTAATAGTTTATGTCAATAGTGCAAATAGCATAGCATATTGTATTGTATAACTGTATATGCCAACGGCCATACCATGCTGAATATGCCGGTTCTCGTTAGATCACCGAAGTCAAGCATCATTGGGCGCGGTCAGTACTTGGGTGGGTGACCACCACCTGGGAACACCGCGTGCCGTTGGCATTCACACATTTGGGACCTGAATGGCCGAGTGTCTAGCGCTCTGGCGCTTGGTGCCACAGGTTTCGGGTTCGAATCCCAGTGGTGCCCAGGGATGTTTGTATGTGGTTCGGAATCCACTTTAAGCCGTAGGTCCCGGTATCCCATGACTGTAAGAGCGTCACGGAGCCAAAGTCAGGCTTCTACCTACGGGTGCTCCATCGCAACAGAAGCTGCTTCCTTCGCCTTCAATCATGAGCACGTATGGGCTCGTGGGCTTGGCCAGCCAAGTGGGATAAGATACAACAACAAACATAACTGTATATTATAATACTTAAATACAAGATGAATGCACCTGCACTATTGATATTGTATAATTGTTTCACTTATATTATCATCATCAGTGGCGCAATAGCTCCAGGGTGGGCCAAGTCCGTCTGCCTACTGGAAGGTTCTGAAACATGAGACGGGGTAGGGTGTCAGTCCTACTCCCAACACTCTGCAGCCATATTAGGCTGGGAAATACGGTTTACAGTGGATTCCGAACCACTACAAACATCCATGGCACCGTCAGGACTTTAAAGGACCCGAAACCTGTGGCAAAGAGCGCCAGAACGCTAGTCACGACCCTTTTCGCTTATATATCAACTCTTATTCAGTGCCGGTGAACTCTATATTGTATTGTATAATTGTATATTAAAACACTTAAATACGGAGACTAATGGACTTGACCCCCTAAGCCTGTAAGTGAAATACATTTACTATTGCATACACTATTTGCACTATTTACGTAAACTATAGAAAATTGTATAATTTTTTTCTCTTATATCATTTCAACTCTTTTTCAGTGCGGGAACTGTATATTGATCTTCGTATTTAGTTTGTATACAATGTGATTCGCGCATTTTTCCTCTAAGTTTCATAAAAGCCAAGATAACAAATTTATATAGATGTATTTAGTATCATTTTAAAATACATATGTATATTATATATTGTTATTATTTAAAATATAGATATATTTATTAAAATAAAATTTGTGATTCTTTCAGAGAACGACATAAAATCATTAAAAAAAAAATTACAAGATCCTAAATTTTCTATGTACAAAAATAATATAAATATAAATTAGGATGATCTAATCAGGTGCAAATCATTTTATTCATTTTATATCGTATATTTACAAAAATATATTTCTCGAAAATAATTAATAAAATTCAATTTTTACCTTCTTAAATACTTAATGAAAATTTAAGTTTATCGATAAATAATGCAACAAATCTTTTTGACAAATTTTACTTATTGATCATCTTTAACGCATTCGCATTAAAAAACGTACATTGCGTAATCTCGTGTCAAATTTTCAAGTAAATATCAATCAAAGTATTCTTTGAAAGTTTTAAAATAACAGATCTGGCATCAGTGTCTACAACCAGTCTGTGAGCAAGTACCTTCCTGTCGTCAAACCCAGACACTCGTACTTGGGTTAAACTACACGGGCTCAACTAAACTTTCTATAAATAGAGCTGCAATTGCAAAATTAGTTGACAGATCAATTTCACACCAACTGATGCAGAATCCTTTTGCTTTACGCCTGCAGTTTCATTAGATAGTAGTAATCACTAAAAAAAGTGATCCAACTAATCACTGGAGATAAATATTTCTTTTTTTAATACAATATATATTGAGTAAGATAATTATTATATGATTTATATAATAATTATTAATATTATATAATATTTTTTTTTCATTATTAGTTTAGTTATGCATATACTTTCAGCTTTCGTTTGCGTTCAAATATTAAATTTAAATAATATAATAAATTTAAGTAACTATTATATTTTTAATTTAATTTAATTCACAAATTTCTTTTATAAGATTATGCCTAATATATTAAATTTCTTAAAGGCTACGTAGAAAATAGAGCGTTGAGTTATTTATTTTACAAGAAAAACTACAAAATTTACAAAATTGTTACAAAAAGTTTTCTGAAATAGGTACTAGTACTGGCTGGTACAAGTTCTTCCTTAACTAGCCAAGTGTTATTTAGACACACAGACGAGAGACAACCTCACTACATTTTACACTATACAAAAAAGAAAAATAAACATTAAAAGAGAAGAAACTTGTTGATAGACAACTGTTGACCTACATCAGTTGCACAAAATTTATATATTTTGTAACATTTCGATTTTTTTAACCGTTTTGCGAAAACAAATATGGTGCTTTCATTATATCACCTATCTCAAGCAATACCGCAAAGTATTGTCTTCTTCCATAACTAGCCAAGTGTTATTTAGACTCACAGACGAAAGACACTACATTTTACAAGACTACACTTTACAATACAGAAAAAAAGAAAATGAAGCATTAAAATAGACGAAACGTGAATGATAAGTAACCATTGACCTACATCAGTTGCATAAAATTTATATATTTTGTAACATTTCGATTTTTTTAACCGTTTTGCGAAAACAAATATGATGCTTTCATTATATCACCTATCTCAAGCAATACAGCAAATTGTCTTCTTCCATAACTAGCCAATGTTATTTAGACTCACAGACGAAAGACACTACATTTTACAAGACTACACTTTTACAATACAGAAAAAAAGAAAATGAAGCATTAAAATAGACGAAACGTGAATGATAAGTAACCATTGACCTACATCAGTTGCACAAAATTTATATATTTTGTAACATTTCGATTTTTTTAACCGTTTTGCGAAAACAAACAATATGGTGCTTTCATTATATCACCTATCTCAAGCAATACCGCAAAGTATTGTCTTCTTCCATAACTAGCCAAGTGTTATTTAGACTCACAGACGAAAGACACTACATTTTACAAGACTACACTTTACAATACAGAAAAAAAGAAAATGAAGCATTAAAATAGACGAAACGTGAATGATAGGTAACCATTGACCTACATCAGTTGCATAAAATTTATATATTTTGTAACATTTCGATTTTTTTAACCGTTTTGCGAAAACAAATATGGTGCTTTCATTATATCACCTATCTCAAGCAATACCGCAAAGTATTGTCTTCTTCCATAACTAGCCAATGTTATTTAGACTCACAGACGAAAGACACTACATTTTACAAGACTACTCTTTACAATACAGAAAATAAGAAAATGAAGCATTAAAATAGACGAAACGTGAATGATAGGTAACCATTGACCTACATCAGTTGCACAAAATTTATATATTTTGTAACATTTCGATTTTTAACCGTTTTGAAAACAAATATGGTGCTTTCATTATATCACCTATCTCAAGCAATACCGCAATGTATTGTCTTCTTCCATAACTAGCCAATGTTATTTAGACTCACAGACGAAAGACACTACATTTTACAAGACTACACTTTACAATACAGAAAAAAGAAAATGAAGCATTAAAATAGACGAAACGTGAATGATAAGTAACCATTGACCTACATCAGTTGCACAAAATTTATATATTTTGTAACATTTCGATTTTTTTAACCGTTTTGCGAAAACAAATATGGTGCTTTCATTATATCACCTATCTCAAGCAATACCGCAAAGTATTGTCTTCTTCCATAACTAGCCAAGTGTTATTTAGACTCACAGACGAAAGACACTACATTTTACAAGACTACACTTTACAATACAGAAAAAAAGAAAATGAAGCATTAAAATAGACGAAACGTGAATGATAGGTAACCATTGACCTACATCAGTTGCACAAAATTTATATATTTTGTAACATTTCGATTTTTTAACCGTTTTGCGAAAACAAATATGATGCTTTCATTATATCACCTATCTCAAGCAATACCGCAAAGTATTGTCTTCTTCCATAACTAGCCAATGTTATTTAGACTCACAGACGAAAGACACTACATTTTACAAGACTACACTTTACAATAGAGAAAAAAAGAAAATGAAGCATTAAAATAGACGAAACGTGAATGATAGGTAACCATTGACCTACATCAGTTGCACAAAATTTATATATTTTTTAGCATTTCGACATTTAGAAAGGGAAAATCAAAGAACTGGTACAAGTTCTTCCATAACTAGCAAGTATTATTTAGACTCGCAGACGAACTTCATCCCGTGCCATCTATTTTACAATATAGAAAAAAAGAAAATGAAAATGAAATATGATGATTGGTAACCGTTTACCTTCATCAGTTGCATAAAATTGATATTTTTGTAACATTTCGACACTTGAAACATCGAAAGGGAAAATAGAAGGGTACTGGTACAAGTTCTGGCAAGTGTTTATGCGCCAAATTCGTAACGAGCCTACATTCGTGCACACGAAGACACTGCAACCCTTATAGAAAAAGAGGGCTTTTCTATGCAAATTACAAAGAATGGGCTAAATGAAGATGGATCAGTGGTCTATACCACGGAGGGGAAATGCGGTCAATGCCAGCTTGCACGAGCAACTTCGAGAATCTCGACCGCTGAGCGAATGCGTTGTACATAAGGAGAATTGCGTCCTTTCTTGAGCTTTGACAAAGAACCAGTATTTCGCTAATCGAGACACCGTAAAATATGATTTATCAATTTGCGTTTTAAAATCATATATTTCATCATAACAAAAGTAGTGATATATCATTGTAAACTCTGCATTGATGTATATTCTATTCTATTTATTTCACCGTCCTGTTTCTATCAAGAAACATCCGGAACATCAGAGCGGTGTCACGATAGCAAGCCTGCTCCGTACAAACTTAAAATAAGATAATTTAAGGGTAACAACTAGTATCACAACCGAAATAAAAATATTAATCAAAAACTACCACTTGACTCTGACTGGAAGACTTATTAACTTATTTTTTTTCTTTCTTTCTTTCTTTCTTTTTTTTTTTTTTTTTTTCAAAAGGAACAGGAGATCTCAACCCGAAACCAAACAAAGAAAGAAAGAAGAAAGATAGGAAATCACCCAATAGGTCCACCTGCCGGCCGGCCACGCTGCCCAACTTCAATTCAAAGAATCCAAGTGGGCACAATAAACGTTAAGCGGGCCATCGGGCTATACCACTTAAACAGGCAGATCTTATGCCTCAAAGAAAACAAAAAAGGAACCAACTTCAAAACAAGAAATATAAATTGCATTGATGTATACGTGAACTTTTATCATTTGTATCAATATTCTTTATTTTGTATCTGTTTTCTTACTAATTATTCTTGCCAATGAATTTCATGCTACGCAATAGCAGTCGGGTGATTTTATAAATGTTACAAATGATGATGTTGTTGGCACCCTAGTATTCCTGAAGTAAACTCTACATTGACGTATATGTGGACTATTATCATTATTTATTTTTTATCGATATTATTGTCAATTAAAAAAAGATTGCCAAGTATTTACTACCAATAAAATGAATTAGTTGTACCTCAGTATTTCATGCTACACAATAGCAGTTGATTTTGAAAATATTGACAAGTGATGATGTTGTTGGCACTTGGGATTTATGTTGTAAACTGGCGTATATGTGGACTATTATCATTATTTACTTTTTATCAATATTATTGCCAATTGAAAAAAAAAGTGTTTTAAAGTATTTACTACAAATAAAAACAATTAGTTGTACTCCACATGAATCACATTGTACCTTAGTGTTTCAAGCTACTCAATAACAGTTGGTTTTGTAAATGCCACAAGTGATGATGTCGCTCGGCACCATGGGATTCATCTAAGAAGGATCATTGCCTTAATTCACTCTGGACAGAACACCACATTTTATGTAGAGTAGCCCTACATCTTATGTAGAGCACTAATCTGGGGATGGTGGGGAATACATCTTCTGAACATTTATTTAAGGACGGTGGGAAATACATCTTCTGGACATTTATTTAAATGAATATGCAATTGTTGTGACTCATCCTCAGTGTCCGACAACGCCAGGTGGACACCCCATGAGTAGTCTACTCAAGTATGGAGGGAAAGGGGGGCAGCTTCTAATATGATGGAGCACTCGTAGGTGAACTGACTTGACTCCGTGTCGCTGAAGAAGGAGGGCCGGGCATTCCGGAGGACCTTTACGGGGAACTATCCCTTATCGTATGGGAGAAAACCCTGAAAACTCCCGCCCGGCAGTCCGAAACTAACGAGGCAAGAGGCTGAACAACACAAGCACTATCGAGACTCCTTATCTTTGAAACAGCGTCTACAACACTTCCGCCTGCAGATTCAACTACTACCCAAATGCTCACCAGCGGCCCACGTTACTACAGAGCTTCGAGTCAGGTAAATGCACATGTATATTCTGTTAGTGAATACCAGACTGTTGGTCTCTAGATCAGGGGTCTCCAAACTACGGCCCGCGGGCCAAATCCGGCCCGCCAGTGTCATCCATCCGGCCCGCGACAGCGAATAGCTTATTGTTGCTGTAATAATTTGGATAAATAAGCACAGAATGATAATAACTCGGTTTTATTGACTTTCTAGGTAAAGCCTAATGATAAGCATAATACGCGGAAAACTGAACTTAAGCATAACAACTAACAAGTAATTGAAATGAATCCCACTAACATTGTAAACTAGTGAACATCCCGCGGTGACCCTCGGTAGTATGTTGGGGTAAAGAGTATCGCATATGTATGTATATCGATGTTTGTGGTGTATATATCCTGAATCGAACATATGATTTTTATACTGAAAATCTCTCAGGAACGGAAAAGCTAAGTTAACGCGAATGAAACCGCGGAGTATCCACTTGTAAAAAAATACTAATGAGATTTGTGTAATTGTTATTTTCCACTGACAATAGTTTGTAGTTAGCAAGTATATGCTCGCTCAGAGCGCGTACTCGGCGACTGGTCTAGAAATTATAGATAATGGCAGAAAAATTAAAACGGTTTTGGCCCTTGGTACTAACTGGAGTAAACCGTATGGCCCTAAGGTTGGAAAGTTTGGAGACCCCTTCTCTAGATCATTAAACATTTAATGGCAGATATATGCAATCGTGACACTAAAATTTAAATTGTACAATGTATTGTAATTTAATTGTATAATTTAAAATTGCACCACTGAAATTTAAATCGATCTGAAGAGCGGGAAATAATAATTAATTATTTTTAATTAAATAAAAACGAATGAATTTAAAAGGACGATATAGCAATTTTCTCCTTATTTCTTAAAACATAAAAACTATAACTCACAGAAGTTAAATTTGTTTTTCACTAAATTTATCGTTTTTATCTAGCGTGTAGCAAAAAAAAACATGAAGTAATCATTAATTATTTTTAATCAAATGAAAACCTTATTTTTTATTTTTTTTTATAATGCGCTTTTAAATTTTTTTAGCTCAAAAATCATTTCAAAGAATTAAACGACGACATTGCTTTTTTTTCTATTTCTTATTACTTAAAATATAAAAATTATAACAAAAAGATATAAATTTTTTAAAATTTTTTTCATTCTTTATTTTTTCATTTTTTTTTTTTTTTTTATTCTTTATTTTATAATTTTTTTCTTTTATTCTTCATTTTTTTTTTTCTAAATTCATTATTTTTTTTACCTTTCACGTAGACTAAAGTAACGAAATAATTGTAACTAGTTATTTTTAATTAATTTCATTTTTATTATTAAATGTAATAAAAATAAAATGCATTAATAAAAACCCATTATTATTATTCCATATATCATTAAAACTCTAATAATTAAAATTAACTATAATTCTAGAATTAAATTTATAATTATTGCAAAAATACAATAATGAAAATTTTGCAAGTGATAAACAATTTTAGAACATTCTAAATTATGTATTTTAAATTCATTTAATTATTTGTTAATAATCTGACATTAATTAACAATGAAAATAATTTTATATTTAAAATAATTTTAATGTTATAAATTTAACGTTTTATCTTAATTAAATTCATTATTAGTAATAAAACAAAAACATTCAACAAACAAAAAACCAATACTTTTAAAACTTGAGAAAAGTTTTAATGAAAATTCTCATTAAAGCTTAATTAAATTTTTTTAATGAAATTATAATTCTTCGTAAATTATTAATTTATTCATTATGTTTTAAATATTTAATTCATTATCAAAACTTGTAAAGGAATTTAGTAACATTTAATAAGTACTTAACTTACAAATTTTTCGGAATTTGTATTCATCTATATGTCTGCAAATTGTAAAGTATTGAAAAAGATAAAAATATTATTGTATATTGAAATATTAATTTTAAAAAATCTTTGTTTAAAATAAAGATTTAAAGTACTAATTCTCTGTTTTTAAAAAAAATCAATTTCTTTTTTAAAGTCAGAAATATTTAAAAATTTTGAAATATTAAAGCTTTCTTCTATTTCTCTGGAAATATATTGGACCCCTTTTTTTCTAGCTTTCAGCCAATCGACCTTTGGTATCACAGGCTTCAAGTTCGAATCCTGGCGGTGGCATGGATGTTTGTTAGTCGTTCGGAATCCACTTTAAACTGTAGGTCCCGGTCTGTTTAGTCCTCGTGTGCACGAGATGACCGTAGAACGACGAACTAGACTAAACTACTACTGTGCCCAAAAAGTGCCCAATTATTTTTTTTTCAAAAAATCTTTATTTATTCTTCCAAATTTATTTCATCGCCTTCAAAGTAATCCCCTCGGACACAATGCACTTATGCCAACTTTTTTTCCAATCCTCAGTGCATGCTAAAAAGTCATAGGCCGGGATGGCCTTCAAAGCGCGCTCCGATTCACGTTGAATCTCTTCAATCGACTCAAAACGGTGTCCCCGGAGTGATCTTTTGAGTTCAGGGAATAGCCAAAAGTCGTACGGTGTGAATACGGTGGTTGGGAATATGGATTTCATTTTTAGCGAAAAAGTCACGAAGAATCAATGGAGTGTGAGCTGGCGCATTCAGTGTTTTCGGTACCAATCGATATTTGACGCATTTGAGGCCCAAAATGGAATTGACCGATCCTTTTGAAATTCCAACATCATCAGCAAAGGTCTCTAATGATAAATCGACGGTTTGCAAGCACCACATCTTTATTTTTTTGGACGTGAGCTTCGTCGGTTGAGTGGATAGTCAACCAGAGGGCTCTTCGTTTTCAACGCGTTCTCTGACTTCTTTGAACTTTTTATACCCCTTCTAAACATTTCTTTCCGATATAGGAATTTATATTTCCAAATTTCTTCTGCAACATTCTATACGTTTCTGAAACGAAATTTAACTCAAGTTCTTTGCTCACTTAATTCAGACATTTCAAAAATGGCCGGAATCCGTTTTAGCGTCTCACAAAGCCAAGCGTAACTCAAACACTAATGAATATTTTGACGCAAAATTGCACACAGATGTCAAGGACAGTGCCAGCAACCTAAAAAAGGAAAAAAAATTAAATTCCATAAGGTTGAAATTGGGTCGTACTTTTTTGAACACAGTAGTAAATTTAGCGCTGCGTGTTGCAGGTTTTGAATTCGAGTCTCGGAGGTGCCATGGATGTTTGCAGTGATGCGGAATGCATTTTAAACCGTAGGTCCCGGTGTAAGTGAATTTGATTGATCTGTAATGAATTTGATTTATCCTTTTTATTTCCTATCAGTGGATTTTTTGTGATATACAAAAGCAAAAGACCCCGTGATGCTCAAAAAAAAAAAATAATAATTTTTTTTTCTTTTTTTGAGAAATTTTAACATATAGAGTTTTTACAATTTTATTTGCAGTGTAATGCTACTTATTATCCAAAAAATATAAGTTCTCGTATACAGATTTATTTCTAAAGGAATTTAATTTTAATGAAATTTATGTAGGCTATTTTTTATTAAAAACAATTGAATATCTTCATAGAATCATGAAAATATTATCTTCTACTTAAAACAGATAAATTAACCTTAAAATAGATAATTCTTAAATAAAAATGCAATATATTTAAAAAAATAATTAATTAAATGAAAGTTATTAATAGTATGATGAAATGAAAATGAATGGTGATAAAAAATGAATAATTAAATTGAAATGAATAATAATTTTATAATTTTATTGGTTATCTTATTTTAATGTATTCTGTATTTATAACTGCGTAAATATTTTCCAAAATAATTAGCATGTATTAAATTTTAGATACAATCGAAAACCCTCAAAAGCAATAATAATTTTTAAAGCAACATTCATTTATTTCCTTTTAAATTCAAACTTTTTGTTTACAAAACTCAGAATCAAGTTGTTTCAACTCGTTATCTTTCAGCGCATCATTCTGAATCTTTAGCTACCTTAAATAAACTGCTCAATTAAATAAATTATCTTCGCTGAAAACACGTAAACAAATTACAGGAGTCAAAACCCATCTTCATAACCCTTCTGCGATGACAGTTTGACATGCCATAGCATCAGTAAAAATAAAAATAATAATTTGTACCGATATGCAGGTTGCCCATGAAATTTAGAAATTTAATGTAAAAACCAAACGCATCACATCAATCTTTAAAAAATAATTTTTAAAAAAACTATAGAATTGCAAACGATTTTCTTTTCTTGAAAAATATCGTTTTCAATTTGGAATAAAATCGTCTTTGCTTTCACCAGACGATCTTTTAGAACAATTTTATTTTATTTATTTAATTATGTAATTATTAGCTCTTGAAAGAAATGTAAATAAAAATTATATAAAAAGCTCCTGAAAAGAAATTAAAAATAATATGTATAAGAAACTTGTGAAAGAAATTAAAAATATTATGCATAAAAAAGCTTGTGAAAAAAAATTAAAATATTATGTATAAAAAGCTCGTGAAAGAATTTAAGAATATCATATATAAAAAATCTCTTGAAAGTAATTTAAAATATGTATAACAAAGCTCGTGAAAAAAATTAAAATTAAATTATGTAAAATTAAAATTAAATTATGTAAAATTAAGTTCGTTAAAAATAATATATATAAGAAACTTGTGAAAGAAATTAAAATATTATGTATAAAAAAGCTTGTGTAAAAAAATAAAAATATCATGTATAAAAAGCTCATGAAAGAATTTAAGAATAACATATATAAAAAAATCTCTTGAAAGTAATTTAAAATATGTATAACAAAACTCATGAAAAAAATTAAAATTAAATTATGTAAAATTAAAATTAAATTATGTAAAATTAAGTTCGTTAAAAATAATATGTATAAGAAACTTGTGAAAGAAATTAAAAATATTATGTATAAAAAAGCTTGTGTAAAAAAATAAAAATATCATGTATAAAAAGCTCGTGAAAGAATTTAAGAATATCATATATAAAAAATCTCTTGAAAGTAATTTAAAATATGTATAACAAAGCTCATGAAAAAAATTAAAATTAAATTATGTAAAATTAAAATTAAATTATGTAAAATTAAGTTCGTTAAAAATAATATATATAAGAAACTTGTGAAAGAAATTAAAAATATTATGCATAAAAAAGCTTGTGAAAAAAAATAAAAATATTATGTATAAAAAGCTCGTGAAAGAATTTAAGAATAACATATATAAAAAAATCTCTTGAAAGTAATTTAAAATATGTATAACAAAGCTCGTGAAAAATTAAAATTAAATTATGTAAAATTAAAATTAAATTATGTAAAATTAAGTTCGTTAAAAATAATATATATAAGAAACTTGTGAAAGAAATTAAAAATATTATGCATAAAAAAGCTTGTGAAAAAAAATTAAAATATTATGTATAAAAAGCTCGTGAAAGAATTTAAGAATAACATATATAAAAAAATCTCTTGAAAGTAATTTAAAATATGTATAACAAAGCTCGTGAAAAAAATTAAAATTAAATTATGTAAAATTAAAATTAAATTATGTAAAATTAAGTTCGTTAAAAATAATATATATAAGAAACTTGTGAAAGAAATTAAAAATATTATGCATAAAAAAATTGTGAAAAAAAAAAAAAAAATATTATGTATAAAAAGCTCGTGAAAGAATTTAAGAATAACATATATAAAAAATCTCTTGAAAGTAATTTAAAATATGTATAACAAAGCTCGTGAAAAAATTAAAATTAAATTATGTAAAATTAAAATTAAATTATGTAAAATTAAGTTCGTTAAAAATAATATATATAAGAAACTTGTGAAAGAAATTAAAAATATTATGCATAAAAAAAGCTTGTGAAAAAAATTAAAAAATATTATGTATAAAAAGCTCGTGAAAGAATTTAAGAATAACATATATAAAAAAAATCTCTTGAAAGTAATTTAAAATATGTATAACAAAGCTCGTGAAAAAAATTAAAATTAAATTATGTAAAATTAAAATTAAATTATGTAAAATTAAGTTCGTTAAAAATAATATATATAAGAAACTTGTGAAAGAAATTAAAAATATTATGCATAAAAAAGTTTGTGAAAAAAAATTAAAATATTATGTATAAAAAGCTCGTGAAAGAATTTAAGAATAACATATATAAAAAAATCTCTTGAAAGTAATTTAAAATATGTATAACAAAGCTCGTGAAAAAAAAAAGTTAAAATTAAATTATGTAAAATTAAAATTAAATTATGTAAATTAAGTTCGTTAAAAATAATATATATAAGAAACTTGTGAAAGAAATTAAAAATATTATGCATAAAAAGTTTGTGAAAAAAAATTAAAATATTATGTATAAAAAGCTCGTGAAAGAATTTAAGAATAACATATATAAAAAAATCTCTTGAAAGTAATTTAAAATATGTATAACAAAGCTCGTGAAAAAAATTAAAATTAAATTATGTAAAATTAAAATTAAATTATGTAAAATTAAGTTCGTTAAAAATAATATATATAAGAAACTTGTGAAAGAAATTAAAAATATTATGCATAAAAAAGCTTGTGAAAAAAAAATTAAAATATTATGTATAAAAAGCTCGTGAAAGAATTTAAGAATAACATATATAAAAAAAATCTTGAAAGTAATTTAAAATATGTATAACAAAGCTCGTGAAAAAAAATAAAAATTAAATTATGTAAAATTAAAATTAAATTATGTAAAATTAAGTTCGTTAAAAATAATATATATAAGAAACTTGTGAAAGAAATTAAAAATATTATGCATAAAAAAAGCTTGTGAAAAAAAAATTAAAATATTATGTATAAAAAGCTCGTGAAAAAATTTAAGAATAACATATATAAAAAAATCTCTTGAAAGTAATTTAAAATATGTATAACAAAGCTCGTGAAAAAAATTAAAATTAAATTATGTAAAATTAAAATTAAATTATGTAAAATTAAGTTCGTTAAAAATAATATATATAAGAAACTTGTGAAAGAAATTAAAAATATTATGCATAAAAAAAATGAAAAAAAAAATTAAAATATTATGTATAAAAAGCTCGTGAAAAAATTTAAGAATAACATATATAAAAATCTCTTGAAAGTAATTTAAAATATGTATAACAAAGCTCGTGAAAAAAATTAAAATTAAATTATGTAAAATTAAAATTAAATTATGTAAAATTAAGTTCGTTAAAAATAATATATATAAGAAACTTGTGAAAGAAATTAAAAATATTATGCATAAAAAAAGCTTGTGAAAAAAAAAAAAAATATTATGTATAAAAAGCTCGTGAAAGAATTTAAGAATAACATATATAAAAAAATCTCTTGAAAGTAATTTAAAATATGTATAACAAAGCTCGTGAAAAAAATTAAAATTAAATTATGTAAAATTAAAATTAAATTATGTAAAATTAAGTTCGTTAAAAATAATATATATAAAAACTTGTGAAAGAAATTAAAAATATTATGCATAAAAAAGCTTGTGAAAAAAAATAAAAATATTATGTATAAAAAGCTCGTGAAAGAATTTAAGAATAACATATATAAAAAATCTCTTGAAAGTAATTTAAAATATGTATAACAAAGCTCGTGAAAAAAATTAAAATTAAATTATGTAAAATTAAAATTAAATTATGTAAAATTAAGTTCGTTAAAAATAATATATATAAAAACTTGTGAAAGAAATTAAAAAATATTATGCATAAAAAAGCTTGTGAAAAAAAATTAAAATATTATGTATAAAAAGCTCGTGAAAAAATTTAAGAATAACATATATAAAAAAATCTCTTGAAAGTAATTTAAAATATGTATAACAAAGCTCGTGAAAAAATTAAAATTAAATTATGTAAAATTAAAATTAAATTATGTAAAATTAAGTTCGTTAAAAATAATATATATAAGAAACTTGTGAAAGAAATTAAAAATATTATGCATAAAAAAGCTTGTGAAAAAAAATTAAAATATTATGTATAAAAAGCTCGTGAAAAAATTTAAGAATAACATATATAAAAAATCTCTTGAAAGTAATTTAAAATATGTATAACAAAGCTCGTGAAAAAAATTAAAATTAAATTATGTAAAATTAAAATTAAATTATGTAAAATTAAGTTCGTTAAAAATAATATATATAAGAAACTTGTGAAAGAAATTAAAAATATTATGCATAAAAAGCTTGAAAAAAAATTAAAAAATATTATGTATAAAAAGCTCGTGAAAGAATTTAAGAATAACATATATAAAAAAGCTCTTGAAAGTAATTTAAAATATGTATAACAAAGCTCGTGAAAAAAATTAAAAATTAAAATTAAATTATGTAAAAAATTAAAATGTAAAATTAAGTTCGTTAAAAATAATATATATAAGAAACTTGTGAAAGAAATTAAAAATATTATGCATAAAAAGCTTGTGAAAAAAAAAAATTAAAATATTATGTATAAAAAAAGCTTGTGAAAGAATTTAAGAATAACATATATAAAAAAATCTCTTGAAAGTAATTTAAAATATGTATAACAAAGCTCATGAAAAAAAATTAAAATTAAATTATGTAAAATTAAAATTAAATTATGTAAAATTAAGTTCGTTAAAAATAATATATATAAGAAACTTGTGAAAGAAATTAAAAATATTATGCATAAAAAGCTTGTGAAAAAAAATTAAAATATTATGTATAAAAAGCTCGTGAAAGAATTTAAGAATAACATATATAAAAAATGTCTTGAAAGTAATTTAAAATATGTATAACAAAGCTCATGAAAAAATTAAAATTAAATTATGTAAAATTAAAATTAAATTATGTAAAATTAAGTTCGTTAAAAATAATATATATAAGAAACTTGTGAAAGAAATTAAAAATATTATGCATAAAAAAGCTTGTGAAAAAAAATTAAAATATTATGTATAAAAAGCTCGTGAAAGAATTTAAGAATATCATATATAAAAAAATCTCTTGAAAGTAATTTAAAATATGTATAACAAAGCTCATGAAAAAAATTAAAATTAAATTATGTAAAATTAAAATTAAATTATGTAAAATTAAGTTCGTTAAAAATAATATGTATAAGAAACTTGGGAAAGAAATTAAAAATATTATGTATAAAAAAGCTTGTGAAAAAAAATTAAAATATTATACATAAAAAGCTCGTGAAAGAATTTAAGAATATCATATATAAAAAATCTCTTGAAAGTAATTTAAAATATGTATAACAAAGCTCATGAAATAAATTAAAATTAAATTATGTAAAATTAAGTTCGTGAAAGAAATTAAAAATATTATGCATTAAAAAACTTATGGAAAAAATAGCCACTGAAAGAATTAAAAAAAATTAATCAATAAAAAACATTGGAAGTGGTCAAGGACAAAAAAAAATTGATTAAGGATACGAAAAAACTCAATATTTAGCATTTTTAAACAAGAAGAAAATCAATTGATATGAAAAAATGAATTGATTTGTAAATTATTTTTTTTTCTTTTATACAACTGTAACAAAACGCAATTGTTCTGAATATGATATCTCAGAAAGCAACTTAAGAACCTATAGCGCTACTGGTCAGCATTATACAGGTGGACATCAATGTAAAGTAAATGCCATGTAGTCTAATGTACTGATTTCTAGGACAGGTTTTTAGGCGTACTTAGTCCGCTTTTTTTCGTGTCGTATTGAAACAAATATAGAAAACTCAAAATCCTGTTGTAAAAAATACTTAATGATATACATTGCAAATGCATGACCTCATGATTTAGTGGTTGCATATACAAATAGCATTCAGGAGGAATCAAAATTCGAATCCCGCTGTTGACGATCATTGAGGTCTCTGCTTTGAAGGCGATTGTGACAGCTTATGTGAAACTTCTATTCTTGACAGCAAAGCTGCTTGTGGTTTGCCATATTATAATCACTACAGAAATAAGTGTGAAGTATTTACCTTTAAAAATTCACCTGGATGATAATGGTGGGGCTAGGGCCTGATGGCCGAGTGGCTAGCGCTCTGGCACTCGGTACCACAGGTATCGGGTTCGAATCCCGGTGGTGCCATGGAAGTTTGTAGTGGTTCGGAATCCACTTTAAACCGTAGGTCCCGGTCCTAATAGGATCGTAGAGCGTTGCGGGGGCATTGTTACTCCGCATCCGTGGCTTATCTTCAAGTTACACGCGCCCTCTGGATAATGTAAAGTGAGTAACGTCTGTGAAGCGCTTGCCTTAAGGCATCGATGACCAAGCTGTCTAATTGTTTGCCAGCTACATTAGAAAGAAAAAAAATAATGGTGGAGCTTTGGGCATGCATTAGTGGTATTACACATAACTGTGCCTTTAGCAGCTAAGTTGCCCATTTACAGTTTGGGAATGTAATTGGGCTCTGTAACTCTCTACAGTCATGTGAGACTGGGTCCTACGGCTTAAAGTGGATTCCGAACTACTACAAACATCTACGACACCCCCGGGATTCAAACCCGAAACCCGTGGCAGCAAGCGAAAGAGAGCTCGCCACTCGCCCATCAGGCCCCAGCAGTAGTGCAAAACAAATTCCATCAATTACAAAAAAAATTTAGCAAATATGACATTTTTTGGTGTAAAACACAGAAATTTAATCCTTTTGAATTCTCTTGACTTTCGTACCACAGGCTTCAGGTTCGAATCTTGGCGGTGGCATGGATGTTTGTGAATGGTTCTGAATCCCCGTTAAACTATAGGTCCTGGTCTAATTAGCTTAAAGTGTGCACAAAATAACAGTAGATAGACAAATCAAACAAACAAATCAAAATTTTGAATATTTTGGTACATTTCGTAATATATGAACTGTGTTGTTGTTTCTTATCCCACTTGGTAGACATCTAGACCAAGCCCACGAACCCGTATGGACTCATGGTGGAAGGGAAAGGGGACAGCTTTTGTTGTGATGGAACACCAGTAGATGGAAATCTAACCTGGCTCCGTGACTTTCTACAGTCATATAAGACCGGGACATGCGACTTAAAGTCGATTCCGAACCACTACAAACATCCATGGCACCGTCGAGACTCGAACCCGAAACCTGTGGCACCGAGAGCCAGACACTCGGCTATTCAGGCCCCAATATGTAATAATATAATAACATAATAACATGAACTGTAAAAAGTAAATATGTTATAAAAAGTAATAATATAAAATAGCATTATAAAATGAGCTATACGATATTCATTAAAAAGGGGCCTGAATGGCCGAGTGGCTAGCGCTCTGGCTCTCGGTACCCCAGGTTTCGGGTTCGAGTCCCGGCGGTGCCATGGTGTTTGTAGTGGTTCGGAATCCACTTTAAAAGTAGGTCCCGGTCTAATAAGATCGTAGAGCGTTGCGGGGCCATTGTTACTCCGCGTCCGTGGCTTATCTTCAAGTTACACGCGCCCCCTGGGTAATGCAAAGTGAGTACGTCTGTGCAGCACTTGCCTTAAGGCATCCAACACCAAGGTGTCTGTGTTTGCCAGCTGCATTAGAAAATATATATATATATATATTCATTAAAAAAACTATTTTACGTTGTAAACTAACAGATAATATCTTGCTTAGTACACTTTGAATATGATAATATATTTGTTGTAAAAAATTGAGTTGCGAAAACATGACGAAGGAATACAAATTTGTAGAAAAAGATGTTCAACATGTAGACAAAATTTTCAATCAATCATTTTATGTCTTTTGCGCTAATAAGATATGCATATCTTTAGACAACCCATGTCCTTGAAATATTTCATCATTTTTATTTTATTAACAGATAAAGATTAGTATTCCACGCGTCTTTTCTGTAAGCTAACCAAGGTCATAGCTGACAATTCATGCTCATGTTATTAACAGCAAAATGATTTTCATAATGATAAAATCGAAAATGTTCATGCAGATTCAGAAAATCTTTTAAATTCATAAAATTATTCGGTCTTTCATTTTGGAAAAAGTAAACAAATAAACGAAAAATGTAAAATTCAAATGCGATCACAAAAGGCAATTATTTTATGTTTCCTTTCGCTGCAAATTTGCTATCGAAAACTGTAATTTTAATTTATTAATTATTAATTTATTAGAAATAATTGTTAAATTAATAGCTTAATTAATCAAATTAATAAAATTAATTAATTACATAAATTAATTAAATTATTAAATTTTATAGCTTAAAAAAATGAACCATTTCTTTTGAAAATCGTTGTATGATAAAAGACCTTTATCTCCCCTCTCGGCGAACAGCTTAGAGCAATAATAGCCAATAGAAAAGATTGTTGCCAAAAAACATCGCCAAGCTATCATTGCGTATGTTAATTGTATGTTATAACGAAACAGTCAAGCTACGCCTAGCTATCAAAAATCGCCAATTATCATTGATATCGCCAAGCTATCAAAAATCGTCAATTATCATTATCACCAAGCTATCAAAAATCGCCACCTATCATTGCTATCACCAATCAAAAATCGCCAAATATCATTGCTATTACCAAGCTATCAAAAATTGCCAAATATCACTGCTATCGCAAGCTATAAAAAAACGCCAACTATCATTGCTATCATCAATCAAAAATTGCCAAATATCACTGCTATCACCAAGCTATCATTGCATACGTTAAACATAAAAGCTACATGCTATAATGAACGTCACGTGAGGTATATGATCACACGAGAATTATATTTGCCTCAAACTCGCAATCTCAATGATTATGATTCCAACAATTAATTAATAACTAAACAAGAATTTCAATTATATATATTTTTGATTTTTATGTCATGATTAACTTTTAGTTCTGATAAAAAAAATACAATAACAGCATAGTGTAATAAAAGCCAGCCCTATAGATTGTTGCCAAAAAAATCGCCAAGCTATCATTGCATATGTTAAACATAACAGTCACCTGTTATAATGAAATAGTCAAGCTATCATTGCTATCACCAAACTATCAAAAATCGCCAACTATCATTGCTATCGAAAATCTATCATTGCTATCGCCAAGCTATTAAAAATCGCCATCATTGCTAGGATTGCTATCGCCAAGCTATAAAAACTCGCCAACTATCATTGCTATCTCCAAGCTATCTAAGATCACCAAGCTATTATTGCATATGTTAATGATAAAAAATTACATGTTATAATTAAAAGTCACATGAGAATTATATTTGCCTCAAATTCATTATCACAAATCGAATTTCAGATTTATATCTTTGATGATTTTTATGTCGTGATTCAATTTACTTCCTGACAAAAAAATATATTCAAGAGGTGTCAAACAATGATCCATTTTAATACGGATAACAAGAAGCCAAATTACAAAAGATGTTCTCTTCATCTTAAAGTAAATGTAGCCATGATTGTTGGTTGTTATCAAATCATTCAAGATTTGCAGAATTAGACATCCTTTGTTTAAAGATATAACTTCTACTTCAATTAGAGAAGTAATTTTACAACCTCCCGATTTTTAATTAAACGACATTAATTGTTAAAATATAGGTTTAAATGAGGTGATCCATAAGAAATGATAACAAAGTAGCATCTTTCCATGATGGACGAGATTCTAGTCCATCATTCAATTCCTACCAACTCCATAATTGTTGGAAAAATATACTTGACAGAGAAACAAAGATCATTGAATGTAATTCAACCTTTTAGGATTTTATTACTTTTGATTGATAGTCTGGCCGTAGATCACCATTTTGATTGATTGCTTTACTTTGACATGCCATATGATTGATGGACGTTTTTTTTATACCCTAATTTTTTATATTGCCTATTTTGTCAATGTAGTCAAAAGTATATACTTCATATGTTGTATGCTTTAGAAGTTGATGTGGTAGATATAAATTTAGTTTTGAAAGTAAATCAGTGGTTTTACATTGCATGTTATTTTTTTTTTAAACATATTTCGTTTTGTGTTTAAAAAAATTTAGAAACTTCTTTTGCAGTAAGATTTTGCGGCATTAGGTTTGCAGATGAGGCTTGATGGACGATTGACTAGCTTTGTGGTGCTCAGTGCCCCAGGTTTCGAGTTCGAGTCGCGGAGGTGTCATGGGCGTCTGTAGTGATTCGGAATCCATGTTAAACCGTAGTTCCCGGTCTATATGACTGTACATCCGTCCACGTTAAACTGTAGGTCTGATAACCCTACCCCGTAAAAAGAAAACATCTCCTGTCACGAAATCTGCAGTAGGCAGACAGCCTTGGCTAACCATGGGGCTGTTGAGCCACTGAAAAAGAAGAAGAGTATTCACAGATATTGATATAATTAAGAATTATCTACTTTCATTAATTTGTTTACAATTTTTATTTTTAATTTACGATTTCAACATTTTATCTTAATAATTGTTTGATTGGAGATCCTACTTATGGCTCAATAATGATGGGCTCTAAGATAGCGTGCAAAAGAAAGAAAGTTTGAATCCCGCTTGCGGCATAAATTACAATCAATGCTTTGAAAATGAGTAGAGATTATAATTGTCTCTCGAAAAATGTTCTGATTTTCAGTTTCTCAAATCTTTCTCTAATATGTCTAATAAGTGCATGCTTCTTTTTTCATGATGAACTGAAATTATAAAGATCGTCAAATATTAAAAAAATAATATTACAGCAAAAACCAAACACGACGTAATAAGCGTATTATAAAAATCTGTATCTAAAGATTTCAAAAAACTGCTATTATTATTATTATTATATATAGGGTGTAATGACCCAGTTAATGGTGGTCGGTACCTTAGGTTACGGGTTCGGTTCCCGGCGGTACCATGGATGCTTGTAGTAGTTCGGAATCCACTTTAAGCCGTAGGTCTCGGTCTCATATGACTGTAAGAGAGTCATGGAGCAAAAGTCAGACTTCTACCTACTGGTACTCCATCACAACAGAAGCTGCCCCTTTCCCTCCATCCACGAGTAGATCACTCATGGGATGTCCGTCCCGCACTGCAGGATATTGAGGATTAGTCACAAACAAACAAACAAACATGGTGCTCGGTGCCCCAAGTTTTGGGTTCTGTTCCCGGCGGTACCATGGATGTGTGGAATCCACTTTAAACGTAGGTTCCGGTTTCATATGACTGTTGGGCTGACAACCCTACATATCATCTTCATTATCGCAACAACCCCATGGTGGGCCAAAGCCGTCTGCCTACTGGCAGATTTCGAAACATGAGATGTTTTCTTTTTTACTGGGCAAGATTGTCAGCTCAACAGTCATATGAGAACATGATCTACGGTTAAAGTTTATATATATATATAAATATATATTATTTTTTTTAGCATTACATAACCAGAAATATGTTTTAAGTACTGTGCTATTGCTGAAAATGACGAAAAAATAACTTCACGTTAGTAAGTAATCGAATAGTGATAATCTCGTATATGATAAAAAAAAAATAAATAAATAAACCTAATATGTGTATTATTTGTAAATTGATTTTTGTCTGGCTGATGTCTAGTTTTTAGCAATCAATCAACATAGAGCAATAAATCTAGAAACGCAAACAACATTCTTTATCTTTACATCTGTCATCAACTCTTTGATAAAGTTCGTGATGCTTTTAACCAAAACAAGCTTTACACGTTCTTAAGGCAACCTTATACAATGTTCTAATGCTAGATAAATGATAACTCTATATGATCTAACAGACTGTTTTGTTGTCAATTTTGAATTTTTTGTTATGTTTTAGAGTATCTGATTTTAACTACGCAGAATAGCTCAAAGCGAATATCTTACTGCAAAATTTTTTTTCGATCGATAAGATATTATAATTTTACTGATGAAAGCATCCAAGAAATTTACTTATCATTCTTGACTTTGTGAAATGTTTTTGTTACAAAGTATACGTGTCTTTTAACTGAAATTTGATGAAAATTAAGTGAAAGTAATTAATTAATTAATGAGTTTTAAGTGAAAATAATAATTAATAGGTTCCTGAAATTCTTGACGAGTATGTATAACTATCACTCTCATATAGTTAAGGCTTAGAACAAGAATTAAAAATTGTGAAATATTTAAATGTATATCTAGATTTTATTATTTTCATTAAAAAAAATATTTTTTTTGAAAAACAAATTGCTTTATTCTAAAATAATTTAAATTTTTATAATTCAACAGCTAAAAAACAGCTAATTAATTAAATTTGTTATTTTTTTAAACATTTCTAAAACACCAAGTTTTATTTTAAAAACTTTCAGTTTTTTAAGGGTATGTCCAATTAGGTGTAACTTCGATCATTGTAACAAAAGGAATTATAGAGGACGTATAATTATATAGTTATACAGCGAAATCATTTTTGAACGAAGAAAGCTGTACTTCATCCAGAAATTTACCTGAAAAGTTAATAATTTTTTTGCTAAAAATCTACGGTTAGTAGAGAAACAAAATAATTTACTAAAGAGTACACCTCGATTTAGTATAATTTGAACCGTTTTAAGCATTGATAATTTAATTAGAAGATCTGAAATGTATCCAATTACCATGAACAATGTTCCTGAACCATGAACCAGAACAATGTCCCTGAATCATGATGAGAATTTTGTACAAGAGCAGGACGTTATGGACAAGAAAAATAAAAAAAAATTTGTTAAATTAATAATTTCAGTAATATATTATTAATTTAAGTACAATATCGCCATTAAGAATAATATTAGTGTCCACCTTTTCCAGAAATGAACACCAGTATTCAGGATAGAAATTTTTGTTGAAATTACTTTCATGAAATTACTTCATTAAACATTTCATATGTTATACATGTTACGCACCGGTCTCACAGAACTTTAATAATACTCATTGGCAACCTGGTCTATCCACAATGAAATACTGTGGAATTAAGTCAGGTTATCTCGGAGACCATTTCCCATTATCTTAATAACCAATGATTCGTCAGGATTCAAACATTATCTCAATAACCAATGATCTTGGCCCAGAAGTTTTCCAACAAAAGGGTACTAATACCACATGATGCGAAAAGGCGACATACCATGTGATCACATGCTATATTTTGGTTTAGTTTGTCACTCTACGATCATATTTTGCACACTTCGGGCTAATTAGACTGGGATCTACAGCTTAATGTGGATTCCGAACTAGCACACATCCATGCTACCGCCAAGATTCGAACCTGAAAGTCTATGGTACTAAAGACGAGAGCTCTAGCCAACTGGCCATCATGCCGCCACATTCTCCATACAGAAATATCAGTACTATTTCCTTTAAATAACTAATCGCGATCAAAACTGAAAGATTCTGTCCGCTCGATATCTGGTAAGCCATCCTGACTATATAGTATATTTATTCTTCCCAATAAAATATTCACGCCAAATTCCAATTTGCATATTATCACACTACTTCAAAAATCTGGAGGATTACAGAGTATATTTTAGTTGTGTGATGTCGTAGTTAGTTGTCGATATTGTAGTTATGACGGTAACCTCATATCCAGGGATTCACATTTCAGGTATTCTAATTAACTTATTCATGTATATAGAGGTTCACTTTATACTAAATCGATGACGCTGCACACTTTTGTAATGGATTTTATTTTGCTGACTGCAATAGTTTTCAAAATAAAATCATCAATTTTTAAGATTAACCGCTAAAAAGCTGCGATTATTTTCAGATGGTAGCCAATGGCCATGTAGTAACAGCAGACATTACCTTTATAAGTCTAGCTTTCTTGATTCGAAAGTAATTTCGCTTTATAAAGGATATATGTAAATATGATTAAAAATATTTACGTGTATGAACTTCTTAATCTGAATCCTAATATTTGACTCAATTCAACACATGTTATCCGTCTACGAAACAGCCATTGCTATTTGAAGGGCAAATGTCCGTAGGTCCTGGTCTAATATCACTGTAGGGCGTTAGGCGTAGGCTGACAACCCTAACCGGTAAAATAAACGTATCCTATCTCGAAATCTGCCAGTAGGCAGACTGTCTTGGCCCACCATGGGGCTGTTGCACCAATGAAAAATTTTTCGTTTGTCGTTCGACGGTCATCTTGTGCTAAACTACCTGCAGTTTAAAATGAATTCCGAACCACTCACAAACATCTATACCACCGCCGGGATTCAAACTTGAAGCCTGAGATACCAAAGGCTAGAGAGCTAGCTATTTGGCCAACAGGCAGCACGTCAATGACGAAGAAAAAGAAGAAGTATGTATTATATATGTAATATACAATAGAACCTCGTTAAGTCTAACCACGATAAGTCGAAAACCTCAACAAGTCGAAAACATTTTTTGTTCCCTTCAAGACCCAAAACCTCCATTAATTGTAATTTCAACCCTCTCAAAAAGTCGAAATAATTAGTCAATCGCCACAAGTCATTTTGGTATGTACAGTCGTGTCCATAGATTAAGGATAATGAAGTTGAGACAAAGAAAGAGACAGAAGCAAAACAAATTTGACTTATTTGTGAAGTCTATTCATTAAACAAAAGGTAAAGAGCAAAAAAGATGCTATATGTTTGACATAATTAATAAAAATTGCGATTTTTACTCCCTGGAGCAAATTTTAAAAAAGAACCTATTTACAAAAAACAGTATAACATGGTTAGTATGATGGTTAATATGGAGTATGTCTCCCGGACGATGCAATACAGGCCTTACAACGCCTAGGCATGCTGAGTATCAAATTATCAATCTGATCTTACACCACTCATCAAGCAATGCCCTCCGAAGTTCTGGTTGACAGGTGGGAGGGGGTTGACGGGCTGCAATTCGTCGGCCAAGCATATCCCACACATGCTCTATTGGATTCCAGTCCGGTGAGTATGCTGGCCAATCCATACGGCTGATATCCTCCAATTGAAGGCATTCGTCTACAATGTTTGCACGGTGAGGACGCGCGTTGTCATCCATAAACAGAAATTCAGCACCCATAGCACCCCGAAACAAACGTACATGTTGTTCCAGAATGACATCCCGATAGATGTGGCCTGTCATCGTTACACTCTGAACATGCAGGTCAATTCTGGAACCAAGAGTAATTCCTCCCCAAACGAGCCATCCTGCACCACCGTAACGGTGTCGTTCAATGGTGTTCTCTTGCTGGTAACGGGTACCTGGCGCTTTCCATATGAAAGTCCGGCGAGAATCAGACTGCAAACTAAACCTGGACTCGTCGGAAAACATCACACCAGACCACTTTTGCGGTGTCCACAATGCATGCTCTCTACTCCAGGTTAATCGCAGGCGACAGTGAGTTGCGGTAAGTGGAACACATCTGACAGGCCTACGAGCATTTAGACCAATGTGCCCTAAGCGTCTGTACACGGTTTGCCTTGAAACTGTCGTACCGGTAGCTGAAGAGAGCTGACGAGACAGGTCTGATGCTGTGCTCCGTCTGTTTCTTTTGGCAGTAACTGCTAAATACCGGTCCTCATTTGGCGTTATAACTCGGGAGCGACCTGTCCTGTAACAACTACTCACATCGCCATCATCTTGGAATCGTTGCCAAACCCTGGAGATGACACTCTGGGCGATTCCAAGTTCCTCGGATACTTCCAGCTGGGTACGTCCACATTCCAGTCGTCCGATAATTCTACCACGTAAAAAATCATCCAAATGCTTCCTTTGTGCCATAACTATGCGGTTATAGCACTGAAAGGCCTTTAAAGCGCTTGTGAACAATTTTACTTCTTTGCCACCATTCCTTATATATCCCTCTCTTACACTCTCGTCATTGTGACGTACTATCCGCGCCATCTGGTGGTTTCCTGTAGTTTGCATATTCTTCTTCAAGATGTGTGTGATAATTCTACAGGTGAAATTTTTATTTTAGAGTTCAATTTCTGTGTGATTCTGAATTATCCTTAATTTATGGACATGAGTGTATTTTCCATGGGTAACTCGAAAAAAAAATTGGACCTCTGTATCTCGAACATTAGCAATGTTTCATTTTACAATCTTTTTTACAACCTTTACAACTCGATCATTTGAAACTAATTACCTCTATAGCTCGAAGAAAAATAAGTTACCGACTTTAAGGATTTGCCGACAATGCACGTCATTGTTTCTTAGAAAACAATGTATAGTAAATAGAATAACCAATTCTATGGAATAGCAAATCGGAAGAAAAAGAATTTTCTGCTCTTTATATCTTAGATAATCTCGATCGAATTGTCTAAAGCAAAAAAATAAAAAATAATAATAATAATAATAACTGACTTTTTTAATACATAATATTTTTAATTTTAAGGTGGTTTCGGAATTATTTTGATTTTTTATTGTAGTACATAATATAACTTTTAAGTTGCAAATAAACATGTTTATTACCTCTGTAACTTGAATTTTTGTTTATTTTACCTCTCAAACTCAAAATAAGTTAGAAAGAATCTAAACCTCTACAAGTCGAATATTTCCTTACAAAATCCGCGTAAGTCGAAATCCTCCGCAAGTCGAAAACTCTATAACTCGAATTATTTGGCGTCTCCCTTGAAGTTCGACTTACAGAGGTTCTTATGTATATGTAAATAGTATGCTTTAAAAATATTTATATGTACGTACTTAACCTGAATCCTAATATTCGACCTAATTCAACACATGGCATCTGTCTGCGAAACAGCCATTGCTATTTGAAGGACAAATGTCCTATTTAAAGAGCAATTATGCGACTTAAACCAAGATTCAGACAGCAAATAATCCTTTGAACCCAATAAACAGCTATGTTATTGACAGTTTCTGGTACTAGACAATATTGCAGCCTTTTTTGACCTAAAAAACTCAGACTGGTTAAACCTTAACTACATAAATCGAAAATCAATACAAACTGATTTATATGTTAACTGCGTCATTTACAATACGTTTAATTTCTTAAAGATAAATACATATTCAGACAGATTACATATTCTGAGAAATAACGATGATTTTTGACGAAGTTATTTTACTTTATTGACCCAGATGGCCTTTTAAGTTGCGTTAATGCGAATTAAGCTGACTTAAGCTCCTTTTAATTTTGCTCTAGTTAGTCTGAACATTATTTTCTATATTGATATCGTCCCGTCTGGTATTAAAGAACAAAATAGTGCCATTTGTTTTTATACTTTAGAAAGTATTTTTTTAAGCCCTGTTTTTGTACAGATGATAAGGATTTATTTAAAGCGTATTAGATTTATTTATTTTAGCAAAGAGTGCTTTTACATGGTCTATTGTAACAAATGAATTATTATGTCATTTAAGTTGCTTTTCATGGTAATAAAGATCCATTAATGAAAACGAATGAGTACATTAAGTATTTTGTTTTCCTTCTAATTTATTGAGGAAAGCTTTAATGAGCGTTGGTCGAGATAAAGTTTTTGTTCGCAAATATTTTTAATAAATTAAAATTAAATGAACAATAAAAAGTTTTAGAGGAAAAAGAGCCTGACTCGTGACTTAGTGGCAACGTGCGTCGCTAGTGAGTAATAGGGCGGAGGTTCAACCCACTGGTGGCTTTAATGTAGACACTGTTTCAAATAACGAGGTTTGGTTAGGTTTGTCACTCTATTGTTATAAGAGATAGATGGAAACTTTTTGCACACTTCAGGCTAATTAGACCGGGACCTACCTACCTTCCAAACCCCAAACAAACATTCATGCCACCGCCAGGATTCGAACCTGAAGCCTGCGATACCAAAAGCCAGAGCTCTAGACAACTGGCCCTTAAGGCTCGTTCCCACTGAGGCGAGAGACGTGAAGATGCAAGAGGTAAGCGCCTACATTTTTTCGACCCCTTCACAGCGAAACGTCAGAAATAGCATTACGCCTAGTGAAAAACCGCTTCGAGTTGAAAGTTGGGCAACTCCAAGCGGCGGACTGCAAACCGGTTTCAGGCGACCGCGGTGAGGTCAAATTTTGGTCGCTTGCATCTTGTCGCCTTGGTGAGCACGAGCCTTTAGGCTACTCTAAAAATGTGGAGGCTTGATGGCGTTTGTGATGTTCAGCCTCTTGACTAGTGAGTCGGACTATCTGGTGAGAGTTTTCTGGGTTTTTTTCCCCATACGATACACAAATGCCAGGTAATTGCCCCTAAAATTCCTAAGAGACACTGCCCTCCTTCCTCACTGTCATGAAGCCAAGTCAGACTTCTACCTATGAGTGCTCCTTCACAACAGAAGCTGCCCTCTTTCCCTCCATCCATGAGGGATACGACAACAACCACAATAAAGGAAGACTTTGATTAATAAAGGACAAATATTGTTATAATAGATATAATAGTTTTATATAATTATAATTTATGTAATGTGTTTTATATTAAACTTGATATTGTTTGTAATTCGCATATGTGTGTTACACCGAATTTTTCATGATAGAGATTTTTTCAGTATCATAAATACCGTAAGAAGATTAAAGCAGATGTGATATTATATGTTTGTATATATTGTTTGAAGAATTTATTATAGATTTCGTAATGGAAAATTTTTGTTCTAAATATGGTTCTATAATAAAAGATTCCTCTTTATTATTCATTCCTCTTTCAAAAAACTCTTTCATATTTTATGAATTAAATCATCAGCACATGATTAAACTCGTACATATATGAATTACGTATTTTAAAAATTCATAAAATATGAAAGAGTTTTTGAACGGTTCACAATGTTACGATTGCAAAAATCTGAAATTAATGGAATCATTTTAAAATTATTTTGTTGAATCATTCAAAATTTCCCAGTATATAGTTTTGTCCAATTAAAGCTTGAACATAAAAAACAATGTTTTTGCATAGCAGCTAATATGTAAAGATGGCGGCTTTGGCGATTTTCAAGAGTTGAAATATTTTTAACACGTCACAGAGATTGTTGTAGTATGCGAAGGTGCACCATTTTGCATGAACGTTGGTCTCAAGGAGACTAATAAACATGCTACCACACTGAAGCTGAACAACGATAAGGCTTTTTATAACGTTACAGTAATTTACATAATTTTGATTTTTTTATGATAAAGCTTCACCTGACGGAATAATTTTCAATTCATTATTAATATGAGTAGTAATTCATTTTTCAGAAACTCGGAAACTCTTTTTTTAAGGCAAAATAAATGAATAAATAAATCTGAATTTATGACATAAATTTTGTTTTAAAAATTCATAAAATATGAATCAGTTTTTGAATTGTTCATAAGGTTGCGATGGCAAGTATCACTATAAAAATGCAGAAATCTGAAATTAATGGAATCATTATTAAATTATTTTGTGGGGTCATTCAAAATTTCAAATTATAACATTATGAACCATTCATATTTAACCTTATGAATCATTCAAATACACGTTCATATTTTATGAATCAAATATTTTAAAAATTGGATCTGATGGCCGAGTGGCTAACGCTCTGGCACTCGGTATCACAGATTTCGAGTTCGAATTCTGACGGTGCCATGGATGTTTGCAGTGGCGCAGAATCCACTTTAAACCGTAGGTCCCAGTCTACCAGGATCGTATATTGCGGGGATATTGTTGCTCCGCGTCCGTAGCTTATCTTCAAGTTACATGCACTCCTGGGTAGTGTTAAGTGAATAACGTCATTGCAGCGCTTACTTTAAGGCATCAAAGAGAACTGTCTAAGTGTTTGACGGCTGCATTAAAAAAAATCATAAAATGTGAACGAGTTTTCGAACGGTTCATAATATTACGATAGCTAAATATCACTATAAAAAAAAAAGCAGAAATTTGAAATTAATGGAATCATTTTAAAATATTTTTGTTGAATCATTCAAAATATCCCACTATTTAATTTTGTCCAACTAAAGCTTGTACATAAAAAACAATGCTTTTTACACTGCAACCAATATGTAAAGAGGATGGCTTTAGCAATCCGCAAGAGTTGAAGGAGTTTTAAGACGTGGGACGTGAACCTTCTGATTTATTGGAATTCATTAGAATAAATAGGAGCTCAGACACGTTCATCTCTTGACAGCTCTGACACACACGTCTTTTTAAGCTGCCTTAACACGAATTAAGACATCTCCGTCATCTTTAATTTTGATACTATCTCGCCTGAGACTTCTTAAGGATACTTACTATCTTCAGTGACAGTCATTATGTCAAATGCTAAAGAACCAAATTATTTCCAAGCTTTAAAAAGTCCTGTTTTAAAAAGTTTTTATGGATATATATTTAATATTACTAAAAGTATTTTTATCTATTCAATTGGGAATAAGGTAAAAAATTACTTTAAAGACAGACAAGATTAACTTAGAGGCTACATTAAGTTGACGTAATTGACGTTTCGATTTAAGTTTGCTGTAGTCTTTAAAAAATAAACAGTAAGATTTATCAGATTTATTAATCCAAATTTTATAATATTTAATGACACTTACCATTTAAATTTAATTATATTACTCGCTGATAGCTCAATTATAATAGACTTTTTTTTTATTTAATGCACATACAAACTTAAATACTTGCACATAATTCAGATAACTTCCTCTTTAATGGCGCGGCCCGATCACCAATTGGCTAGCGCTCTAGACTTTAGTATCACAGGCTTTAAATTCGAATCCTGGCGGTAGCATGGATGTTTGTTAGTAGTTCGGAATCCGTGTTAAACTGTAGGTCCCGGTCTGTTTAGCCTAAAGTGTGCACAAGATGACCGTAGAGCGACAAGTCAAACCTCTTCTTCAATGGCACAACAGCCCCACGGTGCACCAAGACCGTCTACCTACTGGCAGATTTCAAGACGGAAGATGTTTTTCTTTTTACTGGGTAGGGTTGTCAACCCTATGCTCTTCACAGTTATATGAGACAGAGGACCTGATGGCCAAATGACTAGCGTTCTGGTTGTCGCTACCACGGTTCTAGTCCCGGCTGTGCCATGGATGTTTATAGTGGTTCGTGATCCACTTTAAGCCGTAAGTCCCGGTTTCATATGATTGTAGAGCTCAATAAGCTCCCAACAATAATGTGGTGTGGTGTAGTAGTAGTAGTCGTCATATGAAAACGGGATATACGATTTAAATTGGATTCCAAACCACAGCAGGAATCCATGGTACCGCCGGAACTCGAACACGAAACCTGTGGCACCGAGCTCCAATCACTCGGCCATCATAGATACGGTAATTTATTCTTATTCCACTACAAAATAATAATATACATAATAAGTGTTCCAAAGGATTTCATCCGTATTTAGGTTGGAAAAAGGATTGTCTTAAGGAAGATCTCCAAATCTAGGAATGCACAGATTTCGCCGTATATTCATAATTCATAAACTATATTCATATAATTCATATACTATATTCATATAATTCATATACTATATTCATATAATTCATAAACTATATTCATATAATTCATATACTATATTCATATAATTCATATACTATATTCATATAATTCATATACTATATTCATTGTTCAGGAGAAAACTTCCGAAACACGCGCTCATTTAGCTCAATGATGACAAGACGTATTTCTAAACGATAGTGGATCCAAGTCATCTTAAATGACAATGATAACAACGAGACAACTTATCTTCCTTCCCTGTAGAGTCGAAATACAACTTCCTACAAGCTGTGATCTCCCAACTATGATGAGGCAGAATCGGTATTTGCTCATTACAACTTCGAAAATAGTATCAGTTACAGATAAACAGAAAGTCAACACTGCTAGAATTTTCTATAAATAAATCTCAGAAGTTGTAACAAATGGCATTTTACTATATACGAATTAATTTCTCCCTCGAATACCTGCAGAATTTTTACTACTGACTTACCACTGTTTATCACCACTGACTTTTACCAAAATAAAGATGCTCTTTTGTGGCCATCATTATAAGTAGAGTCAAGCAAAAGGATATACAGTGGTACCTCGACATACGAGTTTAATTCGTTCCGCAACCTTGCTCGTATCTTGAATTACTCGTATCTCGAAGCAAATTTCCCCATACAAAACAATTGAACTACCATTAATCCGTTCCAACCTCCAAAATGTCACCCCAGTTATTTTTGTTACGTGAAAATAATAAAAACGTATTAATAAATATCAAATATTTATTGCACAAAAACAAAAAAGAGAATGTAAAGAAATAAATTAGATATCCTCACTGGTCTTTGCCTTTTTCGCTACATTTTTCTCGCTTTGGAAATTATCGTAAGGCCCTTAGCCAGCGTTACACTCTTTATCGACTCCTTCCGTTTAAGCACAGAACATATCATGGACGTACTACGGCCATACTGCCTCGACAAGTCAACAACTCGAACACCTTGCTCATGTTTTTCTATAATTTCACGTTTTAATTCAATACTCATCATCTTTTTCTTAGCACTTGACTTTTTACAAACTTTTTTCCGATCCATGGTTATAAAAATAAACGAACTACAACTGTAAATGTAAGCGCAACACAAAACGCGAACACAACTACACAACTTATCACAGCGGAAGCACGCTGCTAACTGATCGTGATGGCGCGACTGCGTGTTACTAACGAACCGAACCGGACTCGTATCTCGAATTTCGCTCGTAACTAAAAGCAAAAAATCACTTGCTCGTCGGCTCGTATCTCGAAAAACTCGTATGTTGGGACACTCGTATGTCGAGGTACCACTGTATATATATATATATATAGAGAGAGAGAGAGATTATATTGCATCATACTGTTCGCACGTCAGTACCAACTTTTTAATTTGGCTTGTCAAGTATTCATCCAATTCAATATTGCCATCTTTCATTATTTGCAATGAATGAATGAAAGGCAAAACGACACAATCTCATAAATGCACAAGAAATGTACTGTTCAGCTTGATTTGGTTTTTCGCTCTATGGTCATTTATTTGCACACTTTAGGCGAAGTAGACACTTACAGTTCAATGTGCATTCAGAACCAGTTACAAACATCCATACCACCGCCAGGGTTTGAGTCTAAAGCCTGTGGTACCGAAGGCCAGAGCATTAGCCAGTTGGCCATCAGGCTACGTGTACTAGTCAGCAGGAAATACAGTACCTTTCCAGGCACCCAAGATTATTCCTTTGAAAAGAGGGAGGGGGAAGAAAACTCACAATATAGCGTAACCTGTTATGAAGTTCACGTCAAATTAAACTTTAAATAATAGGAATTATATCTGAAGTCAAAATTCCATAAATAAATTATTTTATTAATAATTTTTACGTTGCACGCATTTGATACACGTACAAATAGAGAACATTAATACTGAGAACTACTGCACAAAAAATTAAAATATGATTTACATATAAAATGGCCTGAATGGCCGAGTGTCTAGCGCTTTGGCGCTCGGTGCCACAGGTTTCGGATTCGAGTCCCGATGGATGTTTGTAGTGGTTTGGAATGGCCATAGGTCCCGGTCTCATATCACTGTAAGAGCGTCACGGAGTCAAGTCAGACTTCTACCTACGGATGCTCCATCACAACAGAAGCTGCCCCCTCCTTTTCCCGTCAACCATGAGTCCATATGGGTTCGTGGGCTTGGTCTAGATGACTGCCAAGTGGGCTAAGTAATAACAACAACATCATATAAAAATATATATATAAACATATAATAAATTAAAATTCAACATTTTTTACTCCTTCGCCAATTTATTCATTACATCGTGCATGAAAACTTTAATATGTCAATAAATATTTAATGAAACTAAACCAGGAAAAATACTGCCTCATTAGACACATTCAGGTGCTACGATAAAGAAAAATACTGATTCAAATAAATAAATGAAATATTCAACTAATTGAACTAAATATTTAAAAAAATAATTGATGGAGGAGGGGGAAATGGCCATAAATTTGAAACACGTGCACAAATAGACTTGGGGGAGGGAGGTCAAGTTCATCAGCCACCACTCTGGATGCTCGCCTGAATCCTTGTCTATGCAATTTATAGCATTATCGAATAAATTCGCAAAGCAGCCTAGTTAGTTATATAGTATTATACAAGTACCACAAAATCATTCATGAGCATCTAGGACAGGGTTGGCCAACCCAAATGATCTCGCAGGCCACTTTGGAAATGCATCCTAACTCCATGGGCCGCACATAAAATTATATATCCTCATATCAGATTTAGACCCACATTTAGACATTTTTGGGGTGTTAAATTGAAACATAATGAGTTATTATTATTGTGTTTACTATTATTCTTACATGCAAACATACATAATATAATAATACCGATACTGAACGCGCATTGGAAATAAATATATAACACTAAAAAAGAAATATAAAAAATATATAAATATAAATGAAATAAAAAAATGGAATCATTAAAAAATATTTATTTGACTAGTGCAATATGTATTTCTCCATTCTTTCAAATAACTTTTGCAAATCGATCTTTACAATTTGGGTATTTATACGTCGTAATTGGTGTTGCAGGTTAGCGTCCGTTATGTTTGAGCATGTTTTGTGATGGGTCAATTTCATTTTCGAAATAAAACGATTCGCAGGTGTAAATTAAACCAAAAGTGCTAATAACTTCAACTAAGGGTTTGCTCTGCTATCAACAATCAACTGTGCGTATCTAGGGATGGTCAGTGCGTCACTTAAAGTAAAACATACTATAGAATCTGTTATATTACATGTTCTAAGATGTGCGCGCATCATAAGTTCACAGAATAAAATTTAATTATAAATGAATGAAATATAAAAAAAATATATAAATATAAACGAAATAAAAAAATGAAGTCATTAAAAAATATTTATTTCACTAGCGCGATATTTGTTTCTCCACTCTTTCACTTAGCTTTTACGAATCGATCTCAATTTGGGTAACAGAATATAATTTAATTATTCTGCGAACTCATAACTGTAAACTCATAAGTAAAACAGGCAATATCTGTTATATATATGCAAGAATATTATTTTTAAATCAAAGTTTATTTTTTTCTCATCTTTTCGATAGTTCATTTTTTGAATATAGGGATGCACACATAATGTATTTTTTAATACATTGTTTTTCACTACTTTGACCATTATAAAATAAATATATTTTGTAAAAGTGAGATAAATCTCACTGGCCAGAAAAATGTTCAAGTAGGTCGCCCCTGGTCTAGGACATGGCACATGAACTCATTAATTTATGATGATTAATACCATTAATGTGCAAGATATATTCAGTGCCATATGTATGACAAGGGTTTCCCTAGAGTGATATATGTGGGAAAGGAATTTCATCTTGGAAGACTTCCAGGAGTAATGTCCTCTCAAAATTTATGTGTCATATTACAGAAAATCAAGAAATCTGACTACCGATGCGAGGCTCTCTGTCATAATTGCCACCAAACTACTCATTTTTCGAAGTAGTGTTTGTGACCAGTAAAAGGAAATACATATCGGCCTTCGTTTTAATTAGTAAACACTACGCCTTAGCCCACGTGTAGCAAATCATAATATGTTCTCATCAAAACAGCAATGATCATGGTGATTACGAATATGTTCGTAAAAGAGGGGGAAATTTTTTTTTTGCACAGTAAAACTCTAAACCAGGGGTGGCCAACCCGCGGCCCATGAGATTTATCCCACTTTTACAAAATAAATTTGTTTTATAACTGCTAAAGTAGTGAAAACCAATGCATTAAAAAATACATTATGTGAGCATCCCTATATTCAAAAATGAACTGTCGAAATTATGAGAAAAATAACTTTGATTTTAAAACAATATTCTTGCGTAAACAAATATCGCACTTGTAAAATAAATATTTTTTAATGATTATTTTTTTCATTTCATTTATATATATATATATATATATATTATATTTCATTTTTAGTGTTATATATTTCTTTACAATGTGCCTTTAGTATCATTATTATTATATTATCTACGTTTACATGTCAAAATAATAGTAAACACAATAATAATAATTCATTCTGTTTCAATTTTTCCCTCCAAAAAATGTCCATAGTGGGTCTAAATGTAATATGGGGACATATAATTTTATATGCGGCCCGCGGAGTTCGGATGCATTTCCAATGTGACCCACAACATCATTTGGGTTGGCCACCCCTGATCTAAACAATTCGGTAAATTTGTAAAAAAATCTTATAATTTTACGTAAGCCATTTGGTTTTTTACGTAAGCCATTTGGTAATTTTACGTAAGCCATTTCAGTTTTTTTTTTTTTTTTTTTTAAATTTGAATGAATTGCGATTTCAAATTAAAAATTTCTTTTACCATTAAACATAACCAAACCAGAAAAACAACAGAATTATCTACTTTTATTTTCTTACGTTTATTATTATTTTCTTTTATCTCATATTTCTTACCGATTTGCATATTGTCTGAATAGGAACAGATGGCTGACGACTTGAAAAGAGCCAGTAACCCTACGCATGCGGATTCGACAGTTGTTTATTGCTTTCAATTAATTTAAACTAAAGGGTTACAACAAGTAAGCATGCGCAGCGTTTTTCCTAAGTGTTTATACAAACATTCTAACTCACTGTACTGATAGTAGTTTTCGATAGTATCACCACAACTTGGGTGTCCAAGATTGAACTTGGCGTTGTAATGGATAATTTATTTTAGATTGATGCTATTGTGGTTTAAAACCTACGGCAAGTAACCGTCATGGTTAAAGGCATACAACATCAATTGTCACCCCATTTGCAGGTTCTTTGTTCTTGAAGAACAGTCTCAATTGTTGTTTATTTAGGTTTCGTCTGGTATCAGATTTTTCATTCTGTTACATGTCATTCACTTATCAGCCATTAGCAAATAATATTACACAAAATATAAACCAAACAATAGATAGTTAGGTGTTAAAAAACATAAAAGTATATATTATTATTTTATTATTATTATTATAATTACTGACTTAGTTCAAAAAGTCTGAAAAAATATACGAAATAAATAAATAAAGTGCAACGATTTAATTTTTTTAATTTAATAATTTCTGATAGGCATAATATATATATATATATTTTCTAATACAGCTGGTTGTACAGTGACATTTTTATGCCATAAGCAAGGGCTGCACCGCTGTTACTCATTTAGCACTATCCAAGGGGCATGTGTAGCTTGAAAATATGCTACGGACGCGAATAACAAACACTACGTGCACAACGCTCTACGATCCTATTAAACCGGGACCTATGATTTAAAGTGGATTTCGCACCACTGCAAACATCCATGGCACCGGCGGGACTCGAACCCAAAACCATGCCGAAATCGAGCGTAGCCATAATATACATTTCCGATATATTTAGTTAAACAAAAAAAAAAAATAGTTTACAAAAATAACAAATACATCATGAAAACATTTTATTATTCTAATTTATATAGACAATTTAGTAACATTTAGTTGTATAATTATTGATCGGTTTTTTTTTAAGTAGTCTTATTTTTTTTTTCAAATAATTTCATGTTTTGTGAGCTCATAAATATTTATCATTCTCTTTTTAGTTAATTATCTTTTCTTACTGAATTTCATTTCATGGAATCCTTATTTTTCCAACATTTGTAAAAGAAAACAAATATCAAATCAGAATATTGTAAAAATTAAAATCTTGAACTATTTAAAGCCAAAAAAAAAAAAAAAAAAAAAAAAAAAAAAAATCACAAATAATTTGTTCAATTATAAAATATGTTACATAATATAACTAAATCCTAAGCAGAAGCAAAAAAAAAAAGCATTTAAAAATATCTAATTCTGATACAAAAATGAATCAGATATCAATATCATTCCTTTCATGAAAACCTTATTTTTCCAATATTTGTAAAAGAAAATAACTATCAAATTATAATATTGTAAAAATTGAAATAATGAAATGTTTTCATCCAAAAAAGAAAAAAAAAACCCATGAACAATTTGTTCAATAATAAAATATGTTACATAGTATGACTAAAACCTCAATAGAAGGCGAAAAAAAAAAAAAAAAAAATTTAAATATCTAATTCTGGTACAAAAAAAAAAAAGAATCAGATTTCAATCTCATTCCTTTTAAATATCTTTCCTTATTGAATTTCATTTCATGTACTCCTTGTTTGTTCAATACTTGTAAAAAGAAACAAATATCAAATCAGAATAGTGTAAAATTAAAATCTGCAAATATTTTACGCCGGAAAAAACACAAATAATTTGTTCAAAAATAAAATACGTTACATAATATAACTGAGCTGAATAGAAAATAAAAAGAAAGCATTTAAAAATATCTAATTCTGATACAAAAATGAATCAGATATTAATATCATTCCTTTCCCTATTGAATTTCATTTCATGAAATCCTTATTTTTTAAATACTTCTAAAACAAACAAATATCAAATCAGAATATTGTAAAACTGAAATGATTTAAGCTAAGAAAAAAAAAAAAATTGTTTAATTATAAAATACGTTACATAATATAACTAAATCCTAAGCAAGAACAAAAAATAATAAATAGAAAGCATTTAAAAATATCTAATTCTGATACAAAAACGAATCAGATATCAATATCATTCCTTTCCTTATTGAATTTCATTTCATGTAATCCTTATTTCTCAAACACTTGTAAAAGAAAATACATATTGTAAAATTGAAATGTTTTACGCCAAAAAAACACAAATAATTTGTTCAATTATAAAATGTTGCATAATATAACTAAATACTGAGCAGAAACGAAAAATAAAGAAAACATTTAAAAATATCTAATTCTGATACAAAAATGCATCAGATATCAATATCATTTCCTTTTTTTACACCGTTTATAACCTTGTCGAGGCAAAAATGAACGAAAGTTAAGAATCGCTTTCTCACCTTGTTTTATTTTTTGTTATAATTCTGTCTTTATCGCGTGTTTGTTAATGTAGAGGAAATGTGGTTGAGCGAGACGATAAGAGCGCCAAAGAGGCAACCCGGCGAAAACGAGACAGTCGGGGGGAAAATGAGACGGTCAAAGCTTTCGGTCAGACACTCCCTAACACAAAAAAGATACTTTGTTTATTTCGCATCACGTGAATGCAATGACGTAATAGTGCGCCAAAAGAGGAGGACTGCATTCGCCAAGCGGGGGCGATAAAGTTGCCAAATTGGGAATCCTTAAGGAGCAGGAGAGGAGGTGTATAGGTCAATGTTTATGGAGAGACGAATTTTAAGCGGTTTGTTTAATACTTTCTTCCATTTAATGATTTGAATTGAGTTCAGATATTTAAAAATAAGGAATGATGTTTTAATATTGTAACAGCTACAATTGTTTTGTTTTGAAAAAAAATGTTTAATAAAATTATTTACAGAAACTTTCCAATTGAAAACTCACTGCACTATACTTAAATTTTGAGGGATATGCTATGAATGAATTGCATAAAATTAAACAATTTACTTTATAAATGCAAATTCATGTTATTATGTAAGGTTGTTAAGCATTAAGCACTTATAGCAGTTGGTTTGTATCTCTTTTCAAGTGAAATATTAATAATAGATACTTTTTATAGTGGTTTTAAATTGTTGACATTTTTTTTAAAAGTTTTATTTTTAGAATTCCGATTTTTTTTTTTTTTTTTTTTTTTTTTTTTTTAAAGAATTATTCATCGAAAAAAGTTAATGGAAGTTTTGTTATTGTAAAATAACGAAACTTTGATTAATTATTATTATTTGATTTATAAATATTTTATCATGAAATTATTATACTTTCATTTTAATGAAAAAAAAAATACTTCCATTTACAGAAATTTTAAACGAATTAGTGCTTTAAAATGTTGATTAAAATTTATGGATTATACATTTATTTACTTTACATTAAAAATATCATGAAAAATAAATAATATAATGTAAAAAATAAATGAAGAATTTGATGTGTGACATTACATCGAATTTTTTTGAGGTAATCAAACAAATTTTACTATTTTATTTATTTATTAATATATATTTTTTTCCTGTGGACTTCTGCAGTTTTTGCTCCTAATCTTTTAATGTTTGCGTATGTCTAGCAATTTTCAATTTCATCTTTGCAACTTATACGCATTTTAGTTTTTGAATTAATTCACTTTAAAATTTCTGTTTTGGGTGATTTTTTGATGGGACTCATTATGAATCACATAAAAATATACCATGTATAGCAAATGTTGTTATGACTTTGTTAGACAAATAGGTTGTGTTTATAAAAAGTCCCATCAACTTTTTGCTTTTCTCTTGTGTTTGCTTTTTCTGTAGCACAACTTTTACTTTTTTTATTTATTAATATTTCTTTTTTCTGATCAACGTCTGCAATTTTTGATCTTAATCATTTGTTTGCATATTTCAAAAATTTTTAATTTTATCTTTGCAACTCATACGCATTTCAGATTTTGAATTAAATCTTGTGTTTGTATTTGTTTCTCTTGTGTTTGCATTTTCTGTCGTTTTTGTCTTCTATATAAAAATGACATATGACAAGATCTGTCATCATTTGGGCATACTTAGATTAAAAGTAGTAATAAGTTCTGCAATAGCAAAAATAGCTGGATTCAAGTCACCCAAATTACTGAATGCTTTTTATTATCAAATGGTTTTTAATTAATGAAAAATAATTTATTTAAATAATTTTAATAAAACCACTATGATATTACACTGCTGAAGTTTATGGGGCCTGATGTCCAGTTGGATTGCGCTCTGGTCTTTGGAACCACAGGCTTCAGGTTCGAATGCTGGTGGTGGCATGGGTGTTTGTGAGTTGTTTAGAATCCACGTTAAACTTGTATATTCCAGTCTAATTAGCATAAAATGGCACAAAATGACAGTAGAGCGACAAACGAAATCAAAGTGCTGAAGTTTATATTAATTTGAGATGAAATCTTATAAGAAATCTTTGAAAAGTCAAGAAATCTTCACTTTATGTACAGAGAGCTAAAATTTTTTAAGTACATCTGCATGCTATTTCTATGAAAAAAGTTTATGATTGTTCTTTCTATTTAGAAAATAAACGCTTGAATTTAATGTTTATGATTTTTAGTTCGTTCTGATCATATTTTTATGTATAGAAAAAAAAATCATCATATCTAAGGGGCGATCAAAAAGTTTCCGTTTGAGGGTGTGGCTGCAACGTATATGTAAATTAGCGATACGGATATATAAGTATCGACATCGAGATATGGAATTATTGTACTACAAAAAACGAACTGATTATAATCTCCTAGAATGCAAATAGTATTTGCAATAAACGAATTGAGTTCCTAACCACAGCCCGAATGCTGCTACTACACTCAGTGACGGATTTAGGTTCGATGGCGATTAATTTAACGCCCTTATATTTAATAATAATAATAATAATACGAATAGTAATAAGGGATTCGAATTAAATTTAGGTATTGAATGAATTAAATATATATATTTTTTGGTATACCACAGGTTTCGAGTTCGAGTTCCGGCGGTACCATGGATGTTTGTAGTGTTTGGGAATCCACTTTAAACCGTAGGTTCTTGGTCTAATAGGATCGTACAGCGTTGCGGGGGCATTGTTACTCCGCGTCCGTAGCTTATCTTCAAGTTACACGCGCTGCCTGGGTAATGCAAAGTGAGTAACGTCTGTACAGCGCTTGCCTTAAGGCATCAAAGACGTCTAAGTGTTTGCCAGTTGCATTAGAAATTTTTTTTTTTTTTTTTTTTTTGCATAACGACTAAACATACAATTTAGAATAAATTGCTTTTAATTAAGAAATAAATCCTATCTATCTAATTATTCATATAATATATTTGTTTCTTGATTTCATACCGTGCGAAAGTATTAATGACATCCTCATATTTAATTGTGTTTCAATGCTTAATAATGCAAGTGCATTGAGCCTATCTTGCTTCATACAATAGATAAATGCTATACTAAACGAAAACTTATTTAGTACCTATTTGTTAGATATTTTAAATTTTACTACTTACACAATTAATTATTTAAAAAATAATGCTATCATTTAAATATTGACATCTTGAGGTTGTCAAAGCAAGAAAAGAAGCATTAAAATTCGGTCTTATAGTTGATGAAAATCAAAATCGATTTCAAATTTTTGCCGCCTCGAAAAAGGTTGGCGCCCCTAAAAATTTGCCACTCTAAACCTCGCGGGTCTAAACCTAACTCCGTCACTGACTACACCTCATCATTATGCCTAGAGCTGAGTTGCCCTTTTACAGATTGCGACCTGATGGACAACTGGCTAGCGCTCTGGCCATTGGTACTTTAGGCTTCAGGTTCGAATCCTGGCGATGGCATGGATGTTTGTTGGTGGTTCGGAATCCACATTAAACTGTAGGTCCCAGTCTGTTTAGCCTAAAATGTGCACAAGATGACCGTAGAGCCACAAACCAAACCAACCCTTTTACAGTTTGGAAAATATGTGGATGAGAAGAAGTCTGATTTGGCTCTAGTACGGTCATATGAAACCGGGACCTAAAGATTAAAGTGGATTCCGAACCGCTACAAACATCCATGGTACCTCCGGGATTTGTCATTGTCAATGACAGATGCTAGCCCTCGACCAATTAGGCTCTGCCATAACTTTCCCAGCATCCTGTAACTTGTTAACCATATAAGGCGAATGACAACTAACGGTTATACGGGGATGAAAAATGTAACAGCAAGGGCAGAAGAAGGAACGCGAGTGCGGTTGGCGGGCAGTTGCTAAAATACGTATTGTTGGAATGTGAATAAATACTTTATATATCAACTGAAAGTGTGCTTATTTATAAGAACAGAAAAAGAAGCCAACACAGGTGGGTTCGACCTCCATGGATGTTTGTAGTTCGAACCCGAAACATGTGGTACCGAGTGCCAGAGCGCTAGCCACTCGGCCCGTATATTATGCTTATCTAAGAAACTTTCCCAGCCCCTAACAAAAAAGTAATGTTGTTAACCATGATATGATAGAATGATACAGATCTGGCAACTAACGGTGTAGCTTCAGAAGGTACTGCAATTTTAAACAAACCTTCTCTCCAATCATCTGGGGGCATGATGGCCGAGTGGCTAGCATTCTGGCCTTCGGTTCCACAGCCTTCGGGTTCGAATCTCGGCAGGGCCATGGATGTTTGTAGTGGTTCGAAATCCACTTTAAACTGTAGGTCTTGTCTGTTTATCCCTCGTGTGCACAAGATGACCGTAGAGCGACAAAGCAAACTCCCATATCATCAAGTTCTCAATCCTAATTTGGATTTTATAGAAGCCACAATTATTTCTCTAAATCTTAATAATCAAGATCCACTCATCATTGCCTCTAACCGCATTCCCCCTTCTTCAGATAACGCTTTATTTACTCTTGAATTAGAAATTTGAATTCAACTTGGATCGAATGTTATTCTATGCTGTGATTTTAATGCTAAATACACTTTGCGGAACTGTAATAATATTAATACTAGGGTAATAATCTTATTAACTTCTGTAATAATACTTTTACTGAATTAATTGCTCCTCCCACTCCTACTCGCTTCGGACTCAACTCGGCTTCTGCTATTGGCCTTTGCTCTTATCAAAAACTTCTTCTACCCATTGAAATTTTCTCTTGCCTGAACTTATTAAAGTTGTTTTCAAATTTAATTATGATATTCCTCCTAATTATCTTACGAATAAGACTGATTAACCAATCAGTCTTATTCGTAGTATTTGCATTCGTGAAATTTGTAGTTTAAAATCTTATCTCGAAAATTCGATTAAATTACCTTTTGTCCAAATTTCTAATATACGAGATTTAGATAACGAAACTTATTACTTTACTAATTACATTAAGGGGGCTGATGGACGAGTGACTAGGGTTCTGGCACTCGGTACCACAGGTTCGGGTTTGAGTCCTGGAGCTGCCATGGATGTTTGTCGTGGTACGGAACTCACTTTAAACCTTTCGTGGAACGTTACGGGGGTACTGTTACTCTGCGTCCGTAGCTACACGCACCTCCTGGGTAAGTGACTAACGTCGTTGCAGCGCTTTCCTTAAGGCATCAAAGACAACTGTCTAAGTGTTTGACAGTTGCATTAAGAAAAACTAATTACATTAATAACGCTTTCAATCATAATTCGTTTATGATATTAAATTAATTTTCTTGTATTTTGTAAAGATATTCTGGACAAATTTCATTGCTTCAACTTTGTTTACTGTTTGATGAAGCCCCCCAGGGATAAATGCAAAAGTATACGTCAAGTCAAATACTTAATCAGACTTCTACCTACGGCTTCTCCAAAAGAAGAGAATCGGCCCCTTTCCCACCATCCGTGAGTAGAAAACTCATGGGACGGATATCCCATGACATGTAGGATAGCATACAGGATACTGAGGATTAGACACATCCGCCTTATTTATAAATGTAATGACAGGAGAGGTCTGGTAGATAACATTTTAAGTTTCACGTCTGTTTTGAAGACCGACAAATTAAGACATTGAAAATATCCATTGACTATTCCGAACGATAAATCTTTAGGTTAGAAAGTCGTCACGTAAAGCTCGAAGAGCCTCATTCGAACTTCAAGATGTCTCATTAATCGGACTATCTGGTGGGAGTTGTTCAGTTTTCTTCCATACGATACGGAAATGCGGGGTAGTTCCTCCCTAAAAGTCCCCCGGAAGGCATTGTCCCCCTTTTTCAGCGTCACGTCAAACTTCTACCTACGGATGCTCCATCACAACAGAAGCTGCCCCCTTACTGCTTCCATGAGACCACACGGGTTCATGGGCTTGGTCGAAATGTTGCTGTCGACCAAGTGGGATTATAAAATACCAATTATATGTTACGTGTTAAATCTTTTTGGAATTTATGCTAACACGTGATCAAAATAACTAAATCACGTGATATTAGTTTAAAAAAAAATAGGCATTTAAGTGTTTCTGATTTGAATACATGCTTCATTAAAATTACTAGTATTTTTTTTTTCTGTTCTCACAATAAGCGACCTTTTTGAAGGTTACAAACGCACAGACTGCAAACTATCTCATTACTCACGACTAAATTCTTTTACCGATAATATATTTCAAAATAAGCCTTCGGGCAGTAGTCCAAAAGGGAATTATTTGATGATTACTTCGCGGAAAAAAGAAAAAGAACAAAAAAGAAAACACCCTTGTAGCTCGTATACGCCAGATGTTAACTATAAATGGTCAAACGCTGCAGTTAATTTCCGATTCAAAATGTAAGTGACAATTAACTGAATTTTTCTCTGTTTATATTGTGGATATCAGTTCATTTTCTTGTTGAAAAAAAAATCACTATCACACTTTCGATCAAAAATGATAGATCATTTTTATATTGATTGTATTTTGTCACAGCAGTCTGAAAAAATAATAGGTGTGATTTATTAATTATGAGAATCTTTTAGACTTTAATTGAGGATTTTGGTAAATTCAAAGTCTTAAATTTATAAAGTACTTTCTTTTTTATAACAATTAAAATATATGATGATTTAATTATTACATCAAGGTGAGATTTTTGAATTTAAATGCAATATTCTTTCGGTTTGAATCCCAACGGTGCCATGGATGTTTGATGTGGTTCGCAATCCACTTTAAATCGTAGCTCCCGGTCTACTATGGCTACTACTACTACTACACCACACCACATCACTATTTCTAGAGCTCTACACGACACCACATCACTATGTTTAGGGCTCTATACAACACCACATCACTACGTCTAGAGCTAAGCTGCCTCTTTACAGTTTGGGAATGATATGGGTGAGAAGAAGTCTAATAGGGCTCCGTGGCGCTCTGCGGTCACATGAGACCGGGACCTACGGCTTAAAGTGGATTCCGAACCACTACAAACATCCAATGCATCGCTTAAATATGGATTCCGAACCACTACAAACATCCAAGGCCTCGCTGGGATCGGTGACGCAAGCAGCAACCCAATCAGCCCCAAAAGCGACCGGAAATTTCACCCGAAATTTGTTGAACCGAGCGCCATAGCGCCAGCCACTCGGCCATCAGCCCCCCCATCGAGTCCCCCAATATGACTGTAGGGCAGATAACCCTACCCCGTAAAAAGAAAAACATCTCCTGTCATGAAATTTGCTAGTAGGTAGACGGCTTTGGTCCACAGTGGGGCTGTTGCGGCAATGAAGAAGTTTGATAGGCTTGTAGAAGTTTGAAGGTGCAATGAACGAGCCGTAATGATAGCTAAGGAGACATACTTCCAGTCAGGTTGTTGTTGTGTCTTATCTTCAGTGTCCTTCAGTGTGAGATAGACACCTTATGAGTCTCTACTCATGGATGTAGGGAAAGGGGGTCAGCTTCTGTTGTGATGGACTACCAGTAGGTAGAAAGGGGACTTGGATACTGTCGCTGAAGAATGTGGCCAGTGCTTTCCGGGAGGACTTTTTAGAAAGAACTACCCAGCATTTGAGTATTGTATGGGAGAAAACCCGCAAAACTCCCACCAGGTAATCCGACTCACGGGGCAAGAGGCTGAATATCCCAAACGCCATCCATCCGCCTCGTTTTTGAAACAGTGTCTACAAAAACGGGCATGGGGGAAGGGCATCCCATGAGTAGTCAACTCATGGATGGAGGGAAAGAGGCAGCTTCTATTGGGATGGTGCACCCGCAGGTAGAAGTCTGACGAGGCTCTATGCCGCTGAAAAAAGAGGGTAGTGCCTTCCGAGAGGACATTTAGAGGGAACTACCAGCATTTGTTTATCGTTTGAGATAAAACTTGGAAAACTCCCACCAGGAAGTCTGATTAACGAGGCAAGAAGCTGAACATGACAAACGCCATCAAATCTCCTCGTTTTTTGAACCTCAGTCCTAATGCTCCCCAACGGCGCACGTTGCCACTGAGCAACGAGAACGGGCACTTCCATTCATCTGTTTGAATGTTATCTTCAGAAAGCCTCATGTGTCATAAATAAATGGACATGGTCAAAACTGTACTAAATCTCGTACAGGTTCCAGTACTCAAACTACAGTACTGGAACTGTCGAATCCTCCAGACAATACAGTGCACTCCATTGTATTGTCTGGAGGATTCGACATGACCAATGTTTGGTGATATCCATTGAGTAATAACTACATATTCATCTAATAGGCTTGTGCTAATATTGAACTGTCCCATATGAACTGAACGTTTAAGTACGCAATTTTTAAAAGGCATTTAATCATAATTTGAACATATGTAATCTAAAATCGATTACACAACTTTTTCTTTCTGCTAATTTTAAAGAACACCCTTGATTTAGAGTCAATAAATCCAGTAAAGACTATTTTGACAACTTAGTGATTGATTGGTCGGTTGGTTGGTGTTTGGATTCCTGGACCTTCCTAGCCTCGAGGGACCTCATCTACAGTAGAACAGGTATAGACAGTTGACTAAACACTAGTTATACACTAGTTGGTTACACTAGTTACATTGAGATTACCGGGACAGAGCTTTCTAAGTTTTCTCCGAAATGGTATGCAAATACAAGCAATAACATTTGAAAACTCCTTGTAGAAGGGTTTTTTTTCCTCCGTACCGAGTGCTTTTTTAAGAAACATAATTTATCTCTACCAATTTCGTCATTCGCCATTTCAAAATTAAAAATTATCTTGTCTAAATATTAACCAATTACAATCCCGGCAGGCAGATCCGGATTTTCCTATAGGCTAACTAGGCTTAAGCCTAGGGACTCAAGATCAAGAGGGGCCTACCTTCAAATTGTTAGCAAAATTAGAATGACACTATTCTAAAAACAGTAAACACTAAAACACTGAATCGAAAATAAGAAGAAATTCTACACATATGAATAATAAACAAACATAAAAATGTATTGGTTAAGATCAACGCGTTCGGCTCATTGGGTCTGTTCATTTGTATATACTAGATTGCACCAAAGTATAGCTCATGCGCTCACTGATTGCTATGGCAAATATTGACGTGCCTTATTAGCATAAGGCACGTCAATATTTGGTTCTGGTTTGTAATATTAGCTCTGGTTTGTTCTTGCATTAATAAAGTGCAGATTGGTGTAGATTGGAACAGACAAACGAATTTTTATTATTTGAATTTTGTTTCTTTGTAAATTGTTCTTGTAAAATTTTTGTCTTTCTTTGTAAAATTTTCTTGTTTCCTGTTATGTTTGATTAGTTATTGTTACAAGAACTATATAGGGTGCTGAGAATAAGAGTTCTCGACTTTTTTTTTTATTTATTATGCGTGTCACATTTTTTATAAAGATTAGTACCCATCACAACACGTTTCATTTAACATATTGATATATATCACAGTAAGGATGCATTTTATTATCTCTCATGTAATTTACAAACTTAAAAATGGGAGGTGAAGGGGCCTCATAAGTGGAATAGCCTAGGGACTCTTTTCGTCTAAATCCGGCCCTAAAGACAGGGGTGCCAAATTTTACTTCACCAAAACAATCCGCCAAACTAGAAAAATTTCGTATAAAATTTATCTTACCTTTCTAGACCAACTCATTGCAATAATGAGATATCCAAAAGGACGGGCTGTAGTTAATCAATTCAAATAAATATTTACAACACTTTTATTTACATATCATAATGACGACTTGACACAAAAAATCCACGTCTACCACGGATGACTGCCAGCAAGAAAGTTCTAACTTATAACTGTAAACTTATCAATAAAACAGGCAGTATCTGTCCTATATTCGCAAGAATAGTATTTTGAAATCAAAGTTCATTTTTTCTCATCATTTCGACAGGTCATTTTTGAATATAGGGATGCACACATAATGGATTTTTTAATACATTAGTTTCCAGTACTTTTACCATTATAAAATAAATATGCTTTGTAAAAGTGTGATAAATCTCACGGGCCGGGAAAATATTCAAGGCGGGCCGCGGGTTGGCCACCCTACTGTAAGGGATAACTCCCCTTCGATTCCACCAAAATGTCAACATTGTCTTCTTTGATCGTTAATTTCGTTTGGGTATGTGTTTAGGTTTTTCATCTGCATCCAGCCATGATGCCAAGCATTTGAGATTACCATACAATTTCCATTTTTCATCACAAGTAATGAATAAAAGGTCCAAAAAGAAACACTTTCTTTGCCCAATCTCTAGTGATGGGCAAATCTGCAAGCGTTGCAATTGCTGCTTATCTGTCAACTCGCGTTGAACCCAATTTGTCAATATTTTTTCACCTTTTCAAGTGCTAAGAGACGTCTCAAAAGATGTCTCATTGAGGCTGTGACTACTTCAAGGTCAACAGGAAGTTCTCTGACATGTATTGTAAGGTTAGCTTTAACTTTTGCCATCAGAACATCATTAGACAGGATGTCTTCAGGTCTTGCATTTATTTCTGAGAGCAAATCATTTGATTTCAAAAGTTTCAAACTATCGTCTCACTTTGGAAACAATAGAGAGTTTTTGCATAACGTTTTTTTATCGTCCGATATTTTTCTTCCTAGCGCGCATGCTCATATGAATAGTTCAGCAGTGCAATATTACAAATGCGCATGCGTAACAGGTACAATGTTTCCTATGAGCATGCGCGCTAGGAAGAAAAAAAATATCGGACGTTAAAAAAACGTTATGCAAAAACTCTCTATTATCTGCATCATTTACCAAATGAATCATTAATGTTTTGTGTTAATTGGGCGATAGAATGTCTAAGCATGTTTAGACTGTCTATGTCTAAAATGCCTAGAATGTTTATATTTATACAAAAAAAAATTACCTTTATCTTGAAGAATTTCACGTTTTTATTTGTTTAAGATTTTCTAAACATTTCGAAATTTGCAAGCGACAAAACATGCCATTAGACAGAGCAGTGAATAAGCAATAAAATGACATATAATTCCTATAAAATGATATATTTTGTTATATCTTATTTGTCTTCATATTGGTAGATATATATTCTTGTTCATTGGCGCAACAGCCCCATGGTAGGCTAAGGCCGTCTATCCATTGACAGATTTCGAGACAGGAGATGCTTTTTTTTACGAGGTAGGGTTGTCAACCCTACAATTATATTAGATAGGAACCTACAGTTTAAAGTGAATTACGAACCATTATAAATATCCATGGCACCTCCAGTATTCAAATCCGAAAAACTATGGCATCGAGCTCCCCAGTGCTAGTCACTCGGCCATCCGGCCTCAGTAGAAATACATTGCACAGAATTTTCTAAAAAGTTCTCCTTTTTCTTAACTAATACTAAAAAGTTCATTTTATGTGCAGCTTAGGGTTGTCAGCCCTACTTCCTACAGTCATATTAGACCGAGACCTACGGTTCAAAGTGAATTATGAACCCTTACAAGCATCCATGCCAGCGCGGGGACTAGAACCCGCAACCTGTAGCACCTAACTGCAGAGGGCTAATAACTCGTCCATCAGGCTCCAGTAGATACAATGCGTAGAACTTTAACTAGAAAGTTCTACGCATTGTATCTACTGGTAAATACATTACATTGTATCTACATTCATTACATTGTATGTACAGTGTATCTACATTCATTACATGTGGAACTATCTAATATTAACATAATTATTCATTTAACTACGTTGATGTTAATTTGTGGTCAACTCCAGTTGAAGAAAGAAAGAATTAAAGGTTAATTTTAGCGGTGATAGTTAACGTAATTCAGAAAGAAAATACTACGGTTAATTTAACAGAGTTTCACAGCTACTGTGCAAAGTAGCGTAGGAGTAGCATTCATTTTAGACCCATTAAATTCAATGCTGACTCATTCAGACTGCGTTATTTTTTTAACTCCAGATAAATTTAGCGTATATGTTATTTAAAATATATTTTTTCAACTCCACTTAAACGTAATATTTCGATCACTTGATAGTTATTATTAAGAAAATTCAAAATAGGCTTATTTAATTATTTTAGTCTTTTATAACGTATGAAAGATTTTTAATTTTATGCACATGAAAAAATAAATTTAGTGTAATTGTTAAATTTAGAAAATATAACTAAAAAATGAATCAGATTTCTTCTGGTAGGTCTTCCAATATATGTAATCTGTGTTACAATTCAAATTTGTGTTACAGATACTGTTACGAGACTGTTTATTGTTTTTCACTGTGGAGATTATCTTTATGCCTTAAGCAAGGGCTGCACCGACGTTACTTATTTAGCACTACCCAAGGGGCACATGTAGCTTGAAGATATGCTACAAACGCGAGTAACACTATCCCCCAATAAAAAAAGTAGGTGTTTCCATTTGAAATTTTCGAAATATACTCACTTTAACCATAACTGTTAGAGTTTAACTTTTGTTTTTCATATGCGTCTTGAGTTTATGCCTCGAAATAACTTGAACCAAAATTTCATTCAATTTCTGTGAGTGGTATGATAACTAGGGAATCATACATGTAGAAAGTGCTTTTTTCTTTATAATCAGCTGTACATAACTTCGCTTTTTAACAATTTTTTTTTTCGCTTTTTCTATATAACTTCGTTTTTAAGTGTATTTTCTAAAATCTCCAATGTAGAAACATTAAACATCATAGTCAGTCAGCAAATGTGAGATCTGTTGTATGATATTAATTTCATAAAATATGAAATTTCACCTTTAAAAATTGCTTTTTAAAAATTAATATTATATTTTTGATCATGAATTCAGCATTATTTATTGTCATCTAATATTCGATTTTAAAATTTATTTATTTATTGCAATTAGTATTACAATAAAAGGAAAACTCATTAGAAAATCTTCATTAGCAAATTTCTACAAATATTTATGGTATGTCTGATGATAAAATGAAGTAAACATAATTCCCTTTAAATACAAAGTAATTCTTTTAAATTATAAGAAACATTTGAAACAAAATAACCGGTTAATTATAAAAATAACAGAAACAAAATATCATGTATCATACAATCTACATATATATCTTGATCAACATACGCAGTTGTCATTACAAGCACATTTGATGCAACAAGCCAAGGTTTTCTTCAAATTTCTATGAATATTTAAAATAAACTAGGCGGTAAAAGGAAGTAAACATTTTTATCATTTAGAAACAAAGTAATTCCTTTAAATTACGAGGCACATTTTTAAATAAAAATAGAAACAAAGTTTCATCTATGATTTAATCTGTATATATTACTGTGCCCACAAAGTAAGACCAATGAAATTTTTTTTTTCAAAAACTCTTTATTTGTTCTTCCAAATTTGTTTCACCGCCTTCAAAGTAATCCCATCCGGACACAATGCCCTTATGCCCACATTTTTTTCCAATCCTCAATGCATGCTAAAAAGTCATCGGCAGGGATGGCCTTCAAAGCGCGTGCCGATTCAGGTTGAATCTCTTCAATCGACTCAAAATGGTGTCACCGGAGTGATCTTTTCAGTTTCGGGAATAGCCAGAAGTCGCATGATGCTAAATCTGGTGAACGATATGGGTTTCAATTTTGGCGAAAAAGATACGAAGAATCAATTCAGTGTGAGCTGGCGCATTATCGTGAAGCAAAAACCAAGAGTTGTATTTCCATAAATGTGAGCTTTTTTTTCGCTTCACGCAAACGACGCATAACACAAATAATATTCAAATAATATTCCTTGTTGTTAAATAATATTCCTTGTTGACAGTTTGGCCCGGCGGATGGAATTCGTAATGCACCACACCACGGTAATCGAAGAAAACAGTCAACATGACCTTGATTTTTGAGTGACTTTGGCGTGCTCTTTTCGGTCTTGCTTCACCTTTATCATGATATTCGCACGATTGATCGGTCATTTCCGGGTCGTAAGCATAAATCCAAGTCTCATCTCCAGTTATGATGCATTTCAACTTGTCCTGATAGTCAGAAAGCATCGTTTCACACACTTTCCAAAAAATTCAATGTTTTCGGTACCAATCGAGATTTGACGCGTTTGAGGCCCATAACATCTTTTAAAATGGAATTGACCGATCCTTTTGAAATTCCAACATCCTCAGCAAGGTCTCTAGTTGTAAACTGACTGTTTGCAAGCACCAAATCTTTAATTTTTTTGGATGTGAGCTTCGTCGGTAGAGGTGGAGGGTCAACCAGAGGGCTCTTCGTCTTCAACGCGTTCTCTGTCTTCTTTAAACTGTTTATACTTCTGTAAACATTTCTTTCCGATATAGGAATGTTCAACGAATGCCTTCTGCAACATTCTATGAGTTTCCGCAAACAAAATTGAATGCAAGTTCTTTGTTCAATGAATTCTGACATTTCAAAGAATCAGTTTTAGGCCGGAATCAGCTTTAGCGTCTCACCAAGCCAAGCGTAACTCAAACACTAATGAATATTTTGACGTCAAATTTCACACAGATGTCAAGGACAGTGCCAACAACCTAAAACAGAAAAAAAAATTGAAATTCCATATGCCCGGGAAATTTAAATTGAAAATTGGTTTTACTTTTTGAGCACAGTAGTGCATCGTGATCGTTTTAATACGCAGTCACCATTTGCCTGTAAGCACTTTTTTTTATCACGGTACAAAATTTCTGAGACAATAAAAAAAAATCTCCATAAATAGGCAACCAGATTTCTACCATTATATATAACGTTTTTAAAGATGAGGATGAAATAAGAATTTTTGCTTATCAAGAAACATGCAATTTATATTACGAGGTACATTTCATTCAAAATAATAGGTTGATTATAAAAATAATTAAAAAAATTTCGTTAATGACTTAAATTGCATGCATATCCTGATCGTTTTAATACGCAGTCACCATGCATCTGTAAGCACTTTTGTTAATACGGAACAAGATTTCTTAGACAATGAAAAAATTTCAATAGATGAGCAAACAGATTTCTACGATTATTTATAATGTTTTTAACGCTAAGGTAAAGTAAGCATTTTTGCATATCAAAAACCGTATAATTCTTTGAAATTGTGAAGTTTATTTTAAACAAAATAACCGTTTGATTATAAAAATAATTTTAAAAAAATTAGAAACAAGGTTTCATCAATCATTTAAATTGCTTGCATATCTTGATCGTTTTAATACGCAGTTATCATTGACCTGTAAGCACTTTTGTTATCATGGAACAAGCTTTCTCAGTCAAAGAAAAAAAAATGTCCATAAATAGGCAAGCAGATTTCTACGATTATTTATAATGCTTTTAACGATAAGATGAAGTAAACATTTTTGTTCATCAAAAATCTCGTAATTCTTTTAGTTATCAGGTACATTTCTAACAAAATAACTGGTTTACTATAAAAATAATTTTAAAAAATAGAAACAAGGTTTAGTTAATGATCCAAAATGCACGGTTATCTTGATCGTTTTAATATGCAGTCACTATTCACCTGTAAGGACTTTTGATAAAGCAGGACAAACTTTCTGAGCATACACCACCTGAGACATCAATAAATTCCAAAACTGATTATTTTTAATAATTAACTGCCGGAAAACATTAAGAAATAAGTCATGTCTTAAAATAAAGAAAATGGTGAAAGTCACTGTGTGCGAGGTCAGGACTGCAGGAAGGTAGCAAAGAGTTCCGATTGGATATTTTGAATGATTTGAATAGTATGGAAAGCTACACATGATACATTTGTAATGAATAAAAAATTCCAGATCTGAACATTCTAAGCATGCCGGTTCTGAAAAGTCTCTATTTCACAAATATTTTATTGTATTGTTGTTTCTTATCCCATTTGGTCGACAGCAACATCTAGACCAAGTCCAAGAACCCACGTGTGGTCTCATGAAAGAAGGGACGGGGGGGCAGCTTCTGTTGTGAGGGAGCACCCATAGGTAGATGTCCAACTTGGCTCTGTGAAGTTGATTTTTTACTGGGTAGGGCTACCAGCCCTACGCCTAATACTCTACAGTCATATTAGAGAGGGAACTACGCCTTTAAAGTGGATTTCCGAAAGTGGATTTTTAAAGTGGATTCCATGGCACCGCCGGGATTCAAACCAGAAACATGTGGCACTGAGCGTCAGAATGCTAATCACACGACCATCACCCCCCTCCCCCTAAAAAAATCTTTATCGTAAAAATAAATAAATGAAATGATAATGACGAAAATAGCAACTGTCAAAAGTTTTAGCAATAATTATTTAATCGCTTAGTTCTTTTTATTTATTTATTTATTTGCATGAATTCTTGAATTTTATAGATTAAAAATACAAACTTTAATCTTTTTTTAAATGGACTACTCAGAAAAGTTTAATCCATAAATATAAATTTCATTAGTTAGTACCTGGCTAAATTTTAGTAATTATTGAAAAATATAAATTAAAATTTGAGTTTGATATTGTACTTAATTACTATTTTATACTGATATTACATAAAAAAAAACATATCGAAAATTTAAAAAAAATGTATTAATTAAAAATATGTTTTAAGAAGCTATCAGTTGGTCTTTATTAATAATGCTGATCTAAATAGCAATACAACAACAAAAACATTATTACACAATGATATTGTTTTTTATTTAAATTTTATTTAAATATAATAATGAAATTCCATAAACCACACCATAAATATATATATATATATATATATGGCGGGCCGAAAAGTTCATAGCCTGACACATAGATGGCGCTACTAGTATTAAATCCATATGATTTTTGGTTAGCCCTAACCAAACGACACGTGACAGCTGTTGCACTATTAGTATGTGAGTTATAGCATTTTTAGTGAAGCAACTTTTGTTAGTTTGAAAAAATGGATGTTATTAAAGCATTGCTTTTTGGAGAAAAAAAATACTATTGAAACCAAGGCTTGGCTTGATAAACATTATTCGGACTTTTCAACAGGAAAATCAACCGTAGAGAAGTGGTTTGCTAAATTTAAACGTGGCGAAAGGAGCACCGAGAACGATGCACGCAGTGGACGCCTCAAAGAGGCTGTTACCGACGAAAACATCAAAAAAGTCCACAAAATAATTTCTGATAACCGTAAGGTGAAGTTGATTGAGATAGTTGAGACCCTAAAGATATCAAAGGAACGTGTTGGACATATCGTGAATGAATATTTGGATATGCGAAAGCTCTGTTCAAAGTGGGTGTCGCGCGAGCTCACAATCGACCCAAAACAACAACGAATTGATGATTCTAAGCAGTGTTCGGAGCTGTTCAATCGTAATAAATCCGAATTTTTGCGTCGATATGTGACAATGGATGAAACATGGCTCCATCATTTCACACCGGAGTCCAATCGACAGTCAGCCGAGTGGACTGCACGTGAGGAACACTAAAAATGCTATAACCCACATACTAATAGTGCAACAGCTGTCAAATTTATACACGTGTCTTTTGAAGGTTAGGGCTAACTAAAACTCATATGGATTTAATACTAGTAGCGCCATCTATGTGTCAGCCTACGAACCTTTCAGCCCACCTGTTATGAAAAGATTGCTAAAGTTTATGTTATTCAAAGTTACAATTTATTTATATTGTAGTAAAATGCCTTTCTTTTTATCTTTATCTATTTATATTGTATTGAATGAATTCTAAACAAATATTTCATTGTATATTCCATTTATTATTAAATGACTAAAATAAAAATAATAATAATCCCTTTTTTGACTAATTAAAAAGCGAATGTTGGGATTTATGCCTTTTTTCGATTGAAATTGTATTGTTAGCATTTTAATTGGCTACCCATTCTCAGTTACTATACAGTCAATAAAAAGTAATACAAATACAGTAACGTCCAGTATTCGTTAAAATATTTCCTCTGTTTAATACCGCAGTATTTCATATTTTTTATCTGAGTAACTTTTCCAAAAGTTTTTCGCTAATTAACCCCGTTAAGCTGGTAGTATTGTTTAAAATCAAAAGTAATTGGAATTTGTGTTCATTATTTCTAGAGATATTAGATTAATTTTTAATGTTTTTAAAATAGTATATAACATTTTGGTAAAAAAATATTTTTCCAAAATAGAATAGGATAGATTGTATATATATATATTATTAACGCAATGACCATTTTCTTGTGAATTTCATTTTTTTCTTTGTAAAATTTAATAATTTTTTTAATAATAACTTTTTGAAGAAAAGCTAAACGTGGGAATATGATATGGTTCCAATTTTATGAAAAAAAGTAGACGTCTTATGCTTCATTTATATATACTCCTTGAGTTACCCACTGTAACGTATCGTCCTATACTAGACCTATAATATACATATATATATATATAAATTAAATTCAAAATACTTGGTCTGTGCAGACCTAAATTATCATACGGCATGATACACGAAACCCCTAAAGAGGCTCGCTTTGGAAACAGGCGGAAACTCCGACCTATTCAGTTACTTCAGAGAAAAAGGGAAAACAACAAATCTTATCAAGTCGCAGAAGTCTCTTTTTTTCTCCCCAAACCCCCTTTAGGAAAATCTGTCAAGAGAGGGAGGAGGAGTCAGCTTCCCTCACTTTTCATTGGAGTAGACACTTTCTCAGCTCGTGGTCGATCACCAATCTCGATGAAATGATTCATGGTGTAGTCCATATTCAGTCTGTGGTTGTTTCGACCTGTGAAGGTCGCACTGACAACCACTAATTTTATCCATGACATTATCCATCTCATTATCCATGACACTGATTATCTGCTATCAGATTTCAGTGGCAGGTTGTTCTCATTAGAACAAAACATTAATTATGTGTAAGATAACTATCCACGACGACACTGTCTGTCTCACAAAATAATTGAATAATTGAGTAATTATTATAATTATAATAATTGAGTAATTATAATTATAATTGAGTATTATATAATTTAGTGAAAAAATTAATTCAAAAGAAAAATTAATGTAAAATTGTTCTAAAAGAATCGTCTGGTGAAAGCAAAGACGATTTTATTTCAAAGTGAAAACGAGGTTTTTCTAGAAAAGAAAATTGTTTGGAATTCTATAGTTTTTTTATTTTTAAAGATTGCTATTATGCATTTTGTTCTTACATTAAATTCTAAATTTTATGGGTAACCTGTATATCGCCTCTTCATATTTCAATTTTTTCCAACATTTTTATTGTATTTTATAGTATTTATTTTTTAACATATATTAAAATATGAAATATAAATATAAATTCAACCATTTTCGAATTTTTTTTTATACATATTTTTCTACGACCCTTGGACTTATTAAGTCTATTCTGTAGTTATTGAAAAAGCATTTGTAAAACGCGAGGCTTCATTGTAAAAATAAATATAAATTAAATATTTAAAAAATTTTACTTTTGTTATAATTTCTATATCATGTATGTACTTAATGTGGCAGTTTTTGTTCTTTTGGTAAATTTTATTATTTTTAATTCACGAATGGCAACACATCTAATTTTTCAAGCAGTTTTAAGAATTTTTATGCCAATATTTCCTTTAATACTGTTACAATTAGATTAAAAAGTTATTACACGAAAAGTATGAATAAGAATAAACAAGTATAAATTTTTTTTCATATAATATGTAATATTATAATTTGTATAATTTGTTTTGTATGATACAGCTGTAATTTAATTTTTTTTAAAAATCGTTTGCTTATATTTATTCAATTCCTTCTATTAGTTCACACTCTCCCTATATATATCTTGTTCAAATTTTCAATAGTTCATAAAATACTTTTTATTCATCCACTCAAGTTCAAATACATTTTTTTAAACTTGTAGTGGATGACACTTGTTAATGCATTTTTTAAACTTGTAGGGGATGACACTGGATGTTAATGCATTTTTTTAAACTTGTAGGGGATGACACTGGATGTTAATGCATTTTTTAAACTTGTAGTGGATGACACTTTTAATGCAAAACTTGTAGTGGATGACACTGGATGTTAATGCATTTTTTTAAACTTGTAGGGGATGACACTGGATGTTAATGCAGTTTTTCAAATATTAATTGAGTAATTTAATTTAATTAATTAATTGTAGTTTTTTTAGATAGAGACAACAATTAATTTTTGTTATTTAATATTTTTTGTTGTAAAACATTAGTCGAAAATCTCGAAAAAATTGCTATTATTTATTTTTAAATAAAACCAAAACATTATTCAATTCATTCTATTAGCTCACACTCCCTATATATATCTTGTCCAAGTGTTCAATCGTTTATAAAATACTTTTTATTCCTCCACTCAAGGTTCAAATACATTTTTTTGAACTTGTAGTGGATGACACTGCATGTTAATACATCAAATATTAATTCAGCAATTGAATTTAATTAATTAGTTTTAGTTTTTTTAGATTTAAGTTGCATATATCTACCAATATATGGCGCCAGATAAACTTAAAAACAGGAATGAAAATTATTTATAAAGGACTTTCTGCATTATAGTGAAAAAAAGTAGGAATTGACTTTAAATTTTTTTTTTATATATATTACTTGTTTTTTGTTTATTTCATGTAGAAATAAAAAAACGAATTTAAAACTATAGCGATAGAACTAAAATACTATTTTTTAAATATAGAAATTAATCTGTTAATTAATTTATTTAAATTAATATAATAATTAAATATTTAGTAGTATTTAAAATGAATATTTTTAAATAGCACGTTACTCAAATAACGAAAAAATATTAATTTCATTTTAATAAAACAAATAGAATAAACGCTGAGTAATATTAGCCAGTAGAAATTGAAAATAGTAATTTCACATTGACCAATGAATGAAATCGAAAATGGTTGGAAAGCATCGTAAAACTTTTACTGCCTATATGTATAGCAATCTTTCTTTTTCACTTAATATTAAACTCTTCATGTAAACCTTTAAATATTTATTATTATTATACATAAATACGTAAATATTTATTATTTGCATGTAAACCCTTAAGTAGTTATTGCTATTGCGTATTAATACGTAAATATTATTCGCATGTAAACTATTAAATAATAATTATTATTATTAATATTATTATTAAAAAATTATTATTATTGCGTATTAATACATAAATATTAATTATTTGCATGTAAACCATTAAATATTTATCCTTATTGCGTATTAATACTAAATATTTATTATTTACATGTAAACCATTAAATATTTATTATTATTATACATGAATACGTAAATATTTATTATTTGCATGTAAACCCTTAAATAGTTATTGCTATTGCGTATTAATACGTAAATATTATTCGCATGTAAACTATTAAATAATAATAATTATTATTAATATTATTATTAAATAATTATTATTATTGCGTATTAATACATAAATATTAATTATTTGCATGTAAACCATTAAATATTTATCCTTATTGCGTATTAATACTAAATATTTATTATTTACATGTAAACCATTAAATATTTATTATTATTATGTATTAATAATAAATATTTATTATTTACATGTAAACCATTAAATATTTATTATTATTATACATGAATACGTAAATATTTATTATTTGCATGTAAACCCTTAAATAGTTATTGCTATTGCGTATTAATACGTAAATATTATTCGCATGTAAACTATTAAATAATAATAATAATTATTATTAATATTATTATTAAATAATTATTATTATTGCGTATTAATACATATATTAATTATTTGCATGTAAACCATTAAATATTTATCCTTATTGCGTATTAATACTAAATATTTATTATTTACATGTAAACCATTAAATATTTATTATTATTATGTATTAATAATAAATATTTATTATTTACATGTAAACCATTAAATATTTATTATTATTATGTATTAATAATAAATATTTATTATTTACATGTAAACCATTAAATATTTATTATTATTATACATGAATACGTAAATATTTATTATTTGCATGTAAACCCTTAAATAGTTATTGCTATTGCGTATTAATACGTAAATATTATTCGCATGTAAACTATTAAATAATAATTATTATTATTAATATTATTATTAAATAATTATTATTATTGCGTATTAATACATATATATTAATTATTTGCATGTAAACCATTAAATATTTATCCTTATTGCGTATTAATACTAAATATTTATTATTTACATGTAAACCATTAAATATTTATTATTATTATGTATTAATAATAAATATTTATTATTTACATGTAAACCATTAAATATTTATTATTATTATACATGAATACGTAAATATTTATTATTTGCATGTAAACCCTTAAATAGTTATTGCTATTGCGTATTAATACGTAAATATTATTCGCATGTAAACTATTAAATAATAATTATTATTATTAATATTATTATTAAATAATTATTATTATTGCGTATTAATACATATATTAATTATTTGCATGTAAACCATTAAATATTTATCCTTATTGCGTATTAATACTAAATATTTATTATTTACATGTAAACCATTAAATATTTATTATTATTATGTATTAATAATAAATATTTATTATTTACATGTAAACCATTAAATATTTATTATTATTATACATGAATACGTAAATATTTATTATTATTATACATGAATACGTAAATATTTATTATTTACATGTAAACCATTAAATATTTATTTATTTAGAGCAACAAAGTAATTTTTATCATATCTTTTGCTTTATACATATAGAAATAAACTCTTTCTTACATTGTTTATGAATTATTAAAACATGGAAAATGAATTTTTTTTTTCTATTTGTTTCAATAAAAACAAATTACATTTCAACAATTTTTCAAGAAATTTATATAAAATATTCGAATTACATTAGAAAGTAAAATTTAAATTTTATTACATTATATTCAGATGCTAGTATAATGTCTTCATTTTTATAGTATTTTACCATTTGCAACACGTTCATCATTTAAAACTAGAAGAATGTTTCTTTTACTTTATACATATTTTTTTAAAAAATACAAAATTTTACTGTATCTAAAATAAATAAAATGGAAAGAAATGACCATCAAAAATATGTTTTCCAACTGAAGCAAAAGTCCGAATGAAACATGATCTATTTTTTAAAAGATTAAAAAAAAAAATCAACTCAAATCAAGCATCGAATTTCTTCTCCACAACAAAAAATGTCTGCTTTTAAGTTCTTATTAATTGAGTGAAGCTGAAATACTATCTTCAAATAATTTATTTTTAGATCCTTTCTACTCCCAAATAAAATTTTAGCTCTGTACCTTTAAATAATTAAAAGGCTTCAATGGCTGAATTAATAATAAAAAAAACCACCATTTAAATTACACAAGGTAAGCTAAATTTTTGTATTTTCTTTCAAACTTTTTTTGAGTACGGCCTGAATGGCCGAGTGGCTAGAGCTCTGACGCTCGGTACCGCAGGTTTCGGGTTCGCGTCCTGGTGGTGCCATAGATGTTTGTAGTGGTTTGGAATAACTTTAAATAGTAGGTTTCGTTCTAACGTGATCGTAGAGCGTTGGGGGGATAATTCCGCGTCCGAAATTTATCTTCAAGCTGCACGTACCTCCTGGGTAGTAAGTACTAAGTGAGTAAAATCTGTGCAGAGCTTGCCTTACGTTGGAATTCTTATGCTTTCGTTCGCGTGGTAGTTTTATAGAAATCGTTTGGAACCGATTCAGAATTGCGCTGTTGCCGTGGGAACGGGCTGTTGGTTGCTGTGAAAACTGGCTATTGCCGTGGAGACCATCTGTTGCTTTGGAAACGAGTGGTTTTATTCTAAAAAGAACACTTTTCTTCCAGTTGAGCTTTTACCTTTGAGATGTTATCATCACCCCTGTATATCTATGTAAATATTGCTTGTAAATAAATGAAGATTCCATAAATGTTTGTATGGATTGATCAATACTTCTCGAACCACTAGAAAGCTGCGGCTAACCAGAAAAATTGAACCACCGAATGAAAGAAATACGATAGTCGTAGTGACACCTTAAGGCATCGGAGACAATTGTCTAAGTGTTTGCCAGCTGCATTAGACAAAAAAAAAACTTTTTATAAGTAACGTCTGAACTCAACAATAACATTCAAACTAAATTACATTCTGAGACACAAGATATCTGCTTTCTTTCAGATGTTACACAAAGACAATTGACGATCGGTTACATGAATGCATTTGCGGTTGACTCAAGCATTAAAACGTCCATCTTTCCTTAACAGAATAGCGAGGGAAAAGTGGCAGTTGTATCTAGTACCTCCTTTTTTTCAATTCCTTCTATTAGCTCACACTCGCCCTATATATATCTTGTTCAAGTTTTCAGGCGTTCATAAAATACTTTTTACTCATCCACTCAAGTTCAAGTACATTTTTTTTTTTTTTTTTGAACTTGTAGTGAATGGCACTGGATGTTAATGCAATTTCCTCAAATATTAATTCATTCATTAAATTTAATTAATTAATTATATTTTTTTTATATTTAAGTTGCATATAGCTACCAATAGAGGGCGCCAGATAAACTTAAAAAAGGAATGGAAATTATTCATAAAGGATTTTCTGCAATAGAGTGGGAAAAAAGTAGGAATTGACTTTAAAAAAAATTTTTTAATATTATTTTAAACACGACCCAAGAAATTTTTCTCTAAGACATTCTTGTCGAGTTTTTAACTAGATGTAGAGCAAACTGGTGATTAACTCACTGATCTAGGGTAGTTCATTTCGAAGCCTAGTAGGTTACGTGTTTACAATGAGCATAAGCGCGGTAAATATGTAGGCTGGAAAATCCTCTAATTGTGTTCCGTGTAAGGAGAAGGTGAGTATGAATTCTCCAAATATCTTTCCCGTATTTGTTTAACATGTCAATGCAACATTTGTTAATTCATTGTTAAGGCATCAACATTTGTTAATTCATTTTTAAGATATAAACATTTGTTAATTCATTGTTAAGTTATCAACATTTGTTAATTCATTGCTAAGGCATCAACATTTGTTAATTCAATGTTAAATCAGCAACATTTGTTAATTCATTGTTAAGTTATCAACATTTGTTAATTCAATGTTAAATCATCAACATTTGTTAATTCATTGTTAGATCCTCAATATTTGTTAATTCATTGTTAAGTCCTCAACATTTTTTAATTCATTGTTAAACAATCAGCATTTGTTAATTCAATGTTAAGTCATCAACATTTGTTAACTGTTGTTCAACAATTTACCCAGTGTTTGTTCAACATTTCGATTAACACTGATTTGTCAGAATTGTGGTCTTATATTGTATAGTGACATGAATTAACGTTCAAGGTATGAATGCAAGTTGGAATGGGAAGAACACTATAGTGTCTGTGCATTTTCTGTGTTTCTTTATATATGTGTGTATATTATATATGTCTGGTTTTAATTCTTAAAAAAATCAACGAGACCGAGCATTGAATTTCTTTTCCACAAAAAAGAAATGTCTGCGTTGAGTTCTTAATTGAGTGAAGCTGAAATACTATCTCCAAATAATCTATTTTTAGATCCTTTCTACTCCCAAATAAAATTTTAAAATTGTACCTTAAAATATTTAAAGGGCTTAAATGGCAGAATTAAAAAAAAAATAGAAACACTATTTAAATTACACAAGGTAAGCTAAATGTTTGCACTTTCTTTCAAACTTTTTATAAATATTGTCTGAACTCAATAATGACATTCAAAGTTAAATGACATTCAGAGACACAAGATATCTGTTTTACTTCAAATGTTACACAAAGACAATTCACAATCGTTCACATTATGGAGACATTCACAAAGACAGTTGAAGATCGGTTACATGAATGCATTTGCAGTTGGCTCAAGCGTTAAAGCTTCCATCTTTTTTTAATAGAATAGCGAAGGGAAAATAGAATAGCGAGGAAATAGAATAGCTAAGGAAAAGTCTTATCTAGTCCCCTTTTTCAATTCCTTCTATTAGCTCACACTCTCCCTATATATATCTTGTTCAAATTTTCAATCGTTCATAAAATACTTTCCATTCATCCACTCAATTTCAAATACATTTTTTTTAACTTGTAGTGGATGGCACTGGATGTTAATACAGTTTTTTCAAATATTAATTCAGTAATTAAATTTAATTAATTATTTTAAGTTTTTTTTTAGATTTAAGTTACATATATCTACCAATAGATGGCGCCAGATAGACTTAAAAAATGAAGGAAAATTATTTATAAAGGACTTTCTGCAATATAGTAGAAAAAAAAGTAGGAATTGACTTTAAAATTTTTTTTTTATAATACTTGTTTTTAAACATGCCCCAGGATATTTTTCTCCGAGAACATTCTTATTGTGTTTTAAACTTGGTGTAGCTTATAACTGTTCTGCTGTTCTTGCTGATCTAGGGTAGTTCAATTCGAAGCCTAGTAGGTCACGTGTTTACAATGAGCATAAGCATGATAAATATGTAGGCTGGAAACTCCTCTCTTTGTGTCCGTGTAAGAAGGAGGAGTGTATGAATTCTCCAAATATCTTCTCAGTGTTTGTACATCATTTGTTAATTCATTGTTAAGTCATCATTTTTTAATTCCTTGTTAGTTCATTGTTGATGTTCTGGTAATCCTAAAGGCAAATATGACAGAAAAAAAACCCAAAATAAAACAAGATATCAAGTTCTTTAATAAAAATGGTAAATGCATCTTTTTCCAGTGGATTCCATCACAGGTTGAAATTCAAGGAAACAAAAGACAAATGGATTGCAAAAAAAGGAACACAAGTTCCTTGACAGTGTCCTATCCCTCTTGACTCTTTTAGAACTATACGGGACAAAATTAAATCATCGTCTATTAGATGAACACCAAAAGGAAAAGTCTGGGAGAAAATCGGAAATGACTGAAAAAATTGAGTTGGAAAAACTCGCAAAGACTTTGCAAATTTTAGATTAAGAGCTGGACATCATTGGCTGGCCGAACATCTGCCCAAAATAGGGATTTTTTTTTATTTATTTATTTCCAATGGCAGATTATGAGCACTTACAGCAATAAAAAGAACAACGAATAAAAAATAAAAAAAAAAAAAAAAAACAGAGAATACAACAAAACATGCTGCAACAGAGTTCATTAATCTAACATATCTCTAGCCTCCCAATATCGCTCGGCGAGAAAAGTCTTGCTCAGAGCAGGATAGTGAAGTAAATCAGGGCTCTCCAAACTTTTTTGGTCGCGGGCCAAAAATTGAAAAAAATAAAAGTTTGGCGGGCCAAGAAAAATTTTGCTAAAATTTTAAAAACAATATACAAGTATTACAATTTAAATATATTAATGAGCAGAATGAAATCGAGATTTCATTTTAAAACTTCCTTATAGTGAGGTTCGATGTGAGAACCTCACTATAAGGAATCACAAATGCTCCTCTGTCAGTCTACTTCTGAAATAATTCTTTCCAAGATTCATAGTTGAAAACACTTGCTCACATGTATAGATGAAACAAACATAGCACTGAATTTCTGGCCGTGAGATATTGAATTTGGGAAACCTACTTTCGATATTGATTTGTAAAACTCTAACTTTGGCATATTTAGAAACAACTGCTTGAGATGATTGTTAGAATGTAACTCAATTAATTCAACTTGCAAATCCTTTCCGATTGAAAGCTGTCTGTGCTTGCTATTTCCGTCGATTTAGGTTATGTAGAACAAAAATAGAGAAAGTAAAAAGATCATCAGTCCTTTGAAAAAAGGAAGAAAAAAAAATATTTAATTAAAGTAGAAAAGGAGATGGATATATAATGTATAAATTTATGTTTCTTTTAATTTGCCTCGGACCGGAAAATTAAAATTCTATCCGCGGAAAATTCTATCCGTTGTTTGGAGACCCCTGAAGTAGATGAGTGGAGTCCATGGCCTCTCCAGAGCTGCATATCGGGGAAGGAACAATTTTGAGTCTGGGGATTGTGAGCTCGGATCTGTGTGTTTTATGTAAGACAGAGAAAATGAATAAGGCCCATCTGCTTGTTTGCTCGGGACTGGACTCTATCTTAAATAGAATAGTGATGTGTGTGTTAAGAGTGTCTGGCCTTTTCCCTTTGTAATTTTGATTTGCCTTTATATTCTCTTTGCTTCTACGGTAAGTGGCCAAATTTGTATGGTTTGAATTCTAATTAAGCCATAAGTAACATAACAACAACAACAAAATAAGGTTAAAACCTATTTCTGGCAAACGTGTTCTTCAAAAAAGAATTAATTACTGTTTCGAATTTTCATTACTTTGAAATGGGTCAAATCCATGCCACGATAATTACAAGCTGATACAAATTCCAAAAGATAAACAATTAATATCAATTATAAATGATTTATAATAAAACTTTTAATTATTTTGACCGTGCAAATATTTTTCACTTACATCACTCTATTAGATAAAAGGCCGATTTTTTTTTATTCTAAATTATTGAACGATTCTTTTATTTTAATTAGGATAACAAATAAATATTAGTATGTATATTAATCAGCTTTGTTTAAAAATGTCATTTCAAAGGGTTGAAACTTCAGGTGTGAAAGAGTGTAAAAAGGGTGAAAATGTGTACGGATACGATCTACATTCACTGTTATTTACTATTTCGTATTTTATAGAATAATTCAGTTTACTGCTTTGTAATTGAGAAACAATACTTCTTAGTAAAATTAATCGTAAAAAAAAAATAATCTAATAGACATCAAAATTTTATCAGACAATATATAAAAAAATTTAATTTAAACCAAATCAAACGATAAATAATTAGCGGTATTAAATTGTAATTGTGAGTCAAAAAATTAACACTATAGCTATACTAGTTTATAAACAATACTTACAATACAATATATTACTACACAATAATATATTACAAAGAATACTATATATACTAGTTTATAAACAATACTTTTTAGTATCAAAAAAAATAATCTAACACATATCAAAAATTTTATCAGACACTAAATACAAAAAAAAAAAAAAAAAAAAAAAAAAAAAAAAAAAAAAAAAAAAAAAATTAAATTAAACCAAATTAAACGATAAATAACTAGCTATATTAAATTCTAATTATGAGTAAAAACAAATAATATAAAAAAATTTTTTTAGTCAATTCCTACTTTTTTTTCCCTCTATTGCAGAAAGTCCTTTATAAATAGTTTTCATTCATTTCATTATCTGGCGCCATCTATTGGTAGATATATGCAACTTAAATCTAAAAAAAAAATTAATTAATTAAATTTAATTAATATTTGAAAAAACTGTATTAACATCAAGCGTCATCCACTACAAGTTACCAAAAAATGTATTTGAACCTGAGTGGATGAATAAAAAGTATTTTATGAACGATTGAAAATTTGAACAAGATATATATATGGAGAGTGTGAAATAATAGTAGGAATTGAAAAATTAAAACCATAACTATACTAGTTTATAAACAATACTTACAATACAATATATAATAATATTTACAATATATTACTATACATTACAAACAATACTATATATACTAATTTATAAACAATATTTTTTAGTAAAATAAATTGTAAAAATATATTCTAATAAACATTTTATCAGACATTAAATAAAAAAAACAATTAAAATTATACCAAATCAGAAAATAAATAAGTAAAGATATTAAATTCTAATTATGAGTCAAAAAAGTGAATAAGAATATCTATAGAACTATGACGTTATTTAACAGCAAGAAAAATAATTTTGTATAAAATTAAAAATAGTTCTAAGGGTTCTTCTAAGAATTCTTCATATAGCCAGATAAAAAGATAATGAATTACGAGAAAACATGAAACCTCTCAATACTATAGTATTTAATTATGATACCACATATTAATTAACTTTTAGTAAACAAGTACTGACGTATGCAGACGATTCTTAAACTATAATTAAAAGCATTAATTTTTACAGTTCAAAAACAACGCTTTTTATTGAATGAAAAATAACTGATATTTTCCTGGTAAGTATTAATTACAGACTAAATCAAAACAAAGTGAAATTGAATTTCAATAATTTTCAATAAAAACACAGACGCACAAATATTTTGCATTAAAATAATGCAATATGAAATGTATTAAATATAATTTTTTTATATAGGCTATGAACATTTTTTTTTACATCTACCTTTGATTATTTTTGTGATTGACGAAATTCCAATTAAAAAATGGAAAAAATAGTTCAATTTGTAATATAGATTAGTATCATATTTCGTCATTTGAAAAAAACTATAAAAAAAAAATGATGGCAATTAAATTTTTCTACAATTTTATTTTGGATAGTTAATGTTGTTAATCATTCACAATTATTTTCTACTACTAAAACCTATATTGTAGAGTTGTGGGTTGTGCAGCTGGATTGTAACTGGGTGTGGTTGGGTTGAGACTTGAGACACAGGTTTGAGAACTCACAGCTTTATTTACACACTCGCAAACAGCACATATGTACAATTAAAAATATGGAATATTTAACATATTTAAAAACAGATAATTTTAGATTCGTGGAAGGATTCCACTTCTAATCCGAAAACCCGATACTTAGGTTTGTGCAGGATGCGCGAAATATACTACTTCTCCGGGTAAGAATCTGTAGGCCAACACATACGCAGAGTGCATAAAATATATTTCATCGCGGGATGAGAAATTACAAACTAAACGTTTCTCAGAGGCAGAGCTGGTTGCAATGTATTTCCTCTCCGATGAAAATCGCGAGGTCTACTTACTATTTCTCCTGAACGCCACAGGGGGCGCTTTTGTAGTGTGTGGGAGGGGACGGGCCTGAGTGTCTAGTGTCCTGGCGCTCGGTGCTATAGATTTCGGGTTTGATTCCCGGTGGTGTCATGGATGTTTGTAGTGGTTCGGAATCCACTTTAAGCCGTAGTTCCCGGCCTCATATGACTGTAGAGTTTCACACAGCCCAAACAGACTTCTCACCCATATTATTCCCAAACTGTAAAGGGGAAACTAAGCTTTAGAGACAGTAATGTGGTGTGGTGTAGCAGTAGTGTGTAAGAGGAAGCACTGTTACAATACACACATAAAATGGGAACAATATGTTATAATAATATAAATAAATAATTCTACAATAAATGAATATACACTCAAGAGCCAAAACATTATGACTACCTGTCAATAACAAGTTGGCCCACCTTTGGCGCGCAACACAGCTTCAACCCGCCTTGGCATGGATGCCACAAGTCCTTGGTAGATGGCCGGAGACAGATTGTACCAGATGTTTAAGCAACGGTCACGCAATTCCGAGATATTGCGAATTAGTGGTTTTTGAACTCTGAGCAGCCGTCCCAGGACATCCCAAATGTGTTCTATTGGATGAGATCCGGTCAGTTAGGCGGCCAGGATATTAACTGGAATTCAGAATCATGTTCCTGGAACCACTCCAACACAATTTTAGCCTTGTGACAAGGGGCGTTGTCCTGTTGGAATATTCCATTTCCATCTGGAGAAACAGGGGCCATGTAAGGGTGCAACTGGTCCGCAATGATGTTCAGATACCCTGTAGCATTCATGGTCTGCTCTACCACAACCACGGGTCCCAGAGATGCCCAAGAGAACTTCCCCCAAAGCATAATCTTGCCACCACCGGCCTGTGTATGACCTACTGTACAATGAGGGAGCAACTGTTCGCCTGGAAAAATGCGTATCCTGACACGGCCATCGGCGTGATGAATGACAAACCGTGATTCATCTGACCAGGCAACTCTCTCCCACTGATCCATGGACCAGTCACGATGTTCTCTGGCCCAGCGCAGGCGAAGTTGGCGATGACGCTAGGTCAGCAAAGGCACACGAGTGGGACGTTTGCTGCGTAGCCCCCACAGTGTCCGCTGAACAGTGTGCTCCGATACTATTCTACTTGGCCCTGCATTGTATTGGGCTGTCAGCGGTGCCACTGTCTGGCTCCGGTTTTGCTTCACCATGCGAGCAGTCTCCGACGACCTTTTTCTTTGATAGCGTGTGGACGTCCAACACCGTGTCGTCTACTGCTGGTTTCACCGTCATTCATCCACTTTGCATAAGTACTAACAACAGTAGATCGCAAACAACCCACGAGTCGTGCAGTTTCGGAAATACTTGTTCTGAGCCTTCGAGCCATTACAATCTGCCCTCTATCAAAGTCGCTTCCCATCACACACAGAAGTAAGTGAAAGAATGATTCTTCAGACTCTCCAGCAGCAGTTAAATACCACTTCCACCTGATCACGTGCCTTCCATGTCATCCAGGCGAGTTCATTGCAAAATGTAGGCGGGGGGGGTTATAATGTTTTGGCACTTGAGTGTATTTAAAATGAGAAATAAATTCTAGGTGAAAGACAATAAAGAAATCAATAAATAGTTTAAAAGATAAATAATGATTATATCTGATTGTTTATTTATTATATTCTCAAAATAAAAATTTCAATAAATTTTTTTTTGTCATTGTTATAAAGTAAAAATATTTAAATTAATATAAATGTAAAACAATGTATCATTTTATTTTAAACAAATAATAAAGAAAAATATTCAAAATATCGTGTAAGAACACCTTAAATTCATCTAAAATAAACAATGTTTCAAAACAAAACTTATATACATCCCACCCAAAAAAATGAGTGTCTAATATTAATAAATCAAAATAATTCGTGATCAAAATTCAACCATCTTTAAAACAATTTTAAACAAAACTGCGAACCTGATTTGTATAAATAATCACTCATGATTTTTTTGCATTGTTTTTTTTTAATTATCAAACCAGTTTTGATGCCAACGAGGGCAGCTTATCAAAATACACACAGCAAATCCGAATTCCGACCTTAAATCTACTTTTCGTAACTTGTATACAGTCCCCAACTTTAATGGTGTCCTGATCGTAAATCTCTCTCTGTAGTGAAACATAGTTGCCAATTTTTGTTGTGGTTCATATCAAGATCATGATTCAAATAAGAACCTTAATGGATTTTATATGAAGTCTGCACTTTCCGCTCTTAAAACATTATGTTTTCACATTTTTTTTGTTGTTTTTTTTTTTTTTTTTTTTTTTTTTTTTTTTTTTTTTATTTCTAGGCCTATTTTGTCATGAGTTTGAGCTAAAAGAGAAGGCGTGAAAAGAAAAAGAAATAAAAATGGAAAGGTGGGAAACTATAATCGTCTGCTTGTTTACAGTTAAGTAACAGCGCATGCGCTTACAAATTAATTTGGCGTAAACCGCAGAAGATGGAAAACGAGATACAGATAATGAAGTGGTTTTGAATATTTTTTGATGTTCATAATTTTTTTTAGATAAGTTGAAAAACAGTAACTCATATCATTTTTTATACTTATTAAAAAAAATTGTAGATGGTTTAAAGAATTGTTCGTTTCAATGAAAACAAAACAATAGAGAACTGCTTTAGTTTAACGTCTATCAGGATAATTTGGATAAACAGTATTTTATGGCAATGTGCCCCAATCTTTTTTCTTCCCACTTTAATGAAATTTTAATTTATTTGTAACCCCCTTTCCTAACCCACCCTTCTACGATATAACGTCTCGGCCTATACTAGATATATAACGGCTTCAAGAAGAGGGCCACTTTCAGGTTCATGAGAACACTTAAAAATTTTTTTACAAACATTGTATATATACAAATACAGAACTCTGGGTTATTCTACAAAGAAATTAAAATTAAAAATATAAGTTTTATCACAAATGCACTATTGAATTACAAATGCAGTTCACTCTATGGCCTGAGATTTTCAGAGTTCTCGAGTCTACGTCGAATCTAATTGCCTGGTCTGCGGCAGACCTTAATTATCACACGGCGTGATAAACGAAACCACAAAGGGTTCACTTTGGAAAAATTGACGTTTAACTCCAGTCTATTCAGTGACTTCAGAGAAAAAAGAAAAATATTTCTTCTGGTCGGCTCGTCGCAGAACTCTCTTCTGCACCAAAAACCTTCTTTTAAGACAATCCGTCAAGAGAGAGGTCAGCTTTCCTCATTTCTCATTGGAGTAGATATATCGTGGTCTATTACCAATCTCGACGGAACAATTCATGGTGTAGTGCATATTCAATCTGTAATTATGTCTAGCTGGGAACGTGGAAATAATTACAGATTATTCTCTAATTTTATGACTCGCTAATTTTCTGGATCTCATTATACATGATACCGAATACCTGCTATCAGATTTAAGTGATGGGTTGTTCTCATTAGTACAAAAAACTAACTGCATGTAATATAACTACCCATAATAAAGCTCGTTTGCTGTCAAATTTGAGTGATGGTTTTATTACATATTTTTCAAATATCATACATTTCTCTCTCCTGGGAATGAATTGCCAAAACTCTTCTAGTGTGAAAAAAATGCTACAATATTTTTAATAACATAAACGCTGTTAGTTATAACATAACCGCTAATAATAATAACAGAAACGAAACATAACATAAAAACATAAACGCTGTTAGTACAGTTACTTTTCAATCTAACTTACTTCATTGTTTCAAAAAAAAAAAAAAAAAAAAATCAATATGCTCCATCCGCTTTAGGAAAATATAAACAATTTATCAAAACGCCAAACGATCATGGAAAAAAAAAACATTTTGTTCTAAACACAAACTTTTCAAAACAACTTTTTCCCCACTTGTAGCTTCCTGGAATCTCTTCACGAAAGGAGAAAAATCGATATCTCTCCTGAAAATTGTTTGAAGGAGTTAGTTTGTGGAGGTGCTCCTTATTTAACAGCTCTGCATTAAGTGCATCGTGCAATGCGCATCGACAATCGCTAATTTCCTGAGTCTCATTATAGATGATACTGATTATCTGCTATTAGATTTAAGTGACAGGTTGTTCTCATTAATACAAAACACCAATTCCTTGCAATATAACTACCCACAATACTGTTTGTCTGCTGTCAGATTTGAGTGATGGATTGTTATATACTTGTCAAATAACACACATTCCTGTGTCCTGGGAATGAAATGCCAAAACTCTTCTCAAGAGAAAAAAATGCTACAACGTCAAATAATGAAGTTTATTTTTATTAATTATAAAATTAATAAAATGATTCAAATTAATGTTTTTTTTATTTAACATTTTGAAATTTCTATCATTTCTTTTATTTAAATAGCAGCTTAACATCAAAACAAATAGCATTATAATAATATCCAACCTCACAAACTTACAATATAAGATCACATCAATTATTCAATTTCATAGGCAAATTTTCTAACGTAGGAATTCAAGAAATCAATATTTTCTTGAGTTTATTTCAAATATAATCAGTTTTAAAAGAAAACATTCATAATCTCAAGTCAGGATCTCTATAAAGCTTATTTTGGATATTTATTCTTTCTAAGATTGAATGTTGACTTGTTCGACTTGAATATTTATTCGGCGTAATACGAGAAGTCCTTTTCAACAGGCACTATGTGCGTGAAAGGCAATAAATATGTCATTGCTTAACAACGGAGTTTTTGATATTCTCTTTTCACTGGTGCCCAAAAATTAATGAGATCTCTTTTTTGGAATCAATCAACATTTCTTTTTTTAAAAAATAAATAGAAAAATGATAATTTTTTCGGCTTGTAGAAAGAACAATTCGTCGAATAGGTTTTCGATTTAATTATCATCACTATTTGGCTTTTGGGACAAGTTCTCTCCAACGATACCTGAAGTCCTTTTAAGAGTTTGTTTCGTTTTGTCGCTCTACGGTCATTTTATGCACGTGTGCATTATACCTGGACCTATAGTTAAACGTAGATTCCGAAAGATGACATCGATTGGTATTAAATACAATACTCTCGCCTGTTTATTTTTCAGTGAAAGAATGGTACAGTAAGAGATTTTCTTCAGACAAATGCTATTAATTTTGTTGTAATTACAATTAATTTTGTTGTAATTGTAATTATAACAAAATTACTAAATTTTAAAAATCAGTGCTTTCTTCCATCCGTACTGAAGAGAAAGGACTGTTTTTCATCCTTTCAATTACTATTGTTTATTGTTGTCAGATATGTTTCTGAATCTTCAAGAAACTGTACTGTGAGATTGGAATTTCACTGAACTCCAAAGAGAATTTTTAAAGGTAATTATGATTCTTTAATTACCCTGTGTATAAATAAATAAATAAATATTAAGCAACTCCCAGTTTGTTACAGAACTCCCCGTGACATTTCATTCATGTTATTTTTGGACATCTACCAGTGGTTCGTCACAGAATGGCAGTAATTCAAAACAAAAACGAAAATCTGCGTAATTACCACGTTTCAGATCGTTAAAAACGAAATGTCACCAACGTGAAACCTTCGCATCAAGTAGACAACTGTTTGTGTCCTACCCAACAAAAGTGATGCTTGTTTCTTGATTAACAACATTTCTTTAGCTTCTTGTCACTTGAGAGCTGTGAAAAAATTTTGAATTATTTGTCGTTATATGAGATAATGCGTAGAAAAAAAAGTTTGGCTCAGGGACATCTATTATAATGAGGGATGTTGTAATAGAGAGGTAAATGATCAAAGACGACGGTTTGGGTGCCAAAATAAGTTGGCGCTAAAGTGACTATTAAACGACTCCTTCATAAATAATGACAAGAGAAGATTAATTTTCTTATTGAATTAAAATGTTAATCTAAGATTATGGCTTGCAAACTTTCCCACTTTTTGTGTTTAATTTAACAAAATAAAATATTGCCACAACACAAGACTTTATTATTGAACTTTCTCCCTTTATGTTCTATTTAGCAACATAAAATATAAAAAAGTCTTGAAGCGTTGTGCCAATTATTGAACTTTTCTCCTTTTTTATTCAATTTAACAACATTAAATATAACCAAAATATTTTATTCCCTTTTTTGTTCAATTTAACAACATAAAATATTGCAACAACACTTCAAGACTTTTTCATTATTGAACTTTTCTTCTTTTTATTTAATTTAAGAACATAAAATATTGTCAAAACATTTCAAGACTTTTTATTATACAACTTTCCCCTTTTTTGCTCAGTTTAACAACATAAAATATTGCCACAACACATCAAGACTTTTTTATTATTCCTATTTTTGTTCAATTTAATAACATCAAATATTGCCACACTTCAAGACTTTTTTTAATTATTGAACTTTCACCCTTTTTGTTCATTTTAACATCATAAAATATTGCCACAACACCTCAAGACCTTTTTATTACTGAACTTTCCCCCTTTTTGTTTAATTTAACAACGTAAAATAATTGCCTCAAAATTTCAAGACTTTATTTTAGAACTTTCAACCTTTTTGTTCAATTTAACAACATAAAATATTTCTACTACATTTTAACACATTTTTAATTATTGAATTTTTACCCTTTTTGATCAATTTAACAAGGTAAAATATTATCACAACACTTCAAGACTTTTTCATTAGTAAACTTTTCTTGTTCAAATTAACAGCATAAAATTTTGCCACAACACTTCAAGACTTTTCTATTATTGAACAGTTCCATTTCTTTTATCCATTCTTTACCTCATACTAGAGCTCTACTAGTTTAAATTAAATCATAAAAGCTTTGTTATGTTATTATTCGATTTATTTCCTCATAATATAGCAGGAAAGCTTTTTATACAACATGTGTTCGATACCTAAAAGCCCCTTATTATACAAAATAGAGTTGAGTTCTAACATTCTGAGTAAATCGGGAGCATTCATGAACTGGGATTACAAAAAAACTCAGACTGCTCAGACAATCCTCTTGACAAAAGGAACAGAGCAAAAAATATTTTATAATACAAGAAGAAACCAATTGGAACGAAAGAAATAGCAGGCGCACAAAATTCGAGTAACATTATACTTGCATGATTTTATGGCCGAAAAAAAAAATTCAATACACGTTTGTTTTGGTGCGATTTATTTATAGGTATTATTTATTTATTTTGTTGTTGTTGTTGCAATGTTGTCTATGAAATTTTACAAAAAAATGTAACATCAATCTGAGTCTGCCGTTCTGGAAAACAAATGATTCATTCAATTAACAAAAAGCGACGTCTATTGTCGCCTGCTTCTGCTTGTGAAATAACATTTCATTTTTGGGGTGTCTAGCGCTCTGAAGCTCGGCACCACAGGTTTCGGGTTTGAGTCCCGGAGGGGCCATGGATGTTTGTAGTGGTTCGGAATCCACTTTAAGCCGTAAGTCCCGGTCTCATACGACTGTAAGAGCGTCACAGAGCCCAATAAGACTTCTTCTCACCCACATCATTCCCAAACAGTATAGGGGCAACTCAGCTCTACGTACAGTGTTGTGTTGTGGTGTAGTATAGCAGTAGTAGTACAAATTGGTTTGGCATGCGAAAAAGACCTATTTAATAAACTTTCCAACAATACGAATAGCACAAGTTTAAACAAAATTTAAGTATGTAACATAATATTCAGGTTTAGAATAAATAAATTTTTATTAATAATTATTAATATTTATTTAAATTTTATTCTAGCATTGTATTGCAGTGAAAAAATTAATCAGACATTAATGCCATCAATCATCCGCATACACAGGACAGCCAATAATTTTTTTTAAAAATTATTTGCGTATAAATTTAAATCTTCTTCCTGGGGTAGCAAGAAAAATTTATTTTGACTTGCGTTTTCACAAGTAACCAAATAAATGCCTTATCACATTTTTGTAAAAGTCATAAGGAAAATTTTTTAATTTAAAATCAAGAACAGCTCCTCAATCACAGACTAATTTTTTTTGTTTTTGTTTTTTTTGAAATTCGTATTTGTTTTAAATTGTGGTCATCAAAAGTTTCATCTATATATATTTAAAAAAGAAAAACTTTTTTTTAATCTGTATTAGTTTCAATTTTTTTGGCCCGACTCGTGGCTCAGAGGCAGCGTGCGTTGTGAGCAGAGTTGAAGTTCAATCCGCTAGCGGCTTTGTTGTAGACACTGTTTCAAATTGCGTTTATAATGTTTCAGGATCTTGCCTCGTGAGTCGGACTACCCGATGACAGTTTTCCCCTACGATACACAAATGCGGGGTAATTTTCCTTAAAAAGTCCCGTCGTAATTGCCCCCCCGTCCGTAAGTCACTGCCCCCCCTTCTTCAGCGACACGGAGCTGAAGTCAGATTTCTGCCTACGGGTGCTCCATCCCAACAGAAGCTGCCCACCCTTTCCCTCCTTCCATGGGTTCATGAACTTGTTCAAGATGTTGCTGTCTACCTAACTTGGCGGGATAAGGAAATATATATATATATATTACAGGTTAAATGTTTTGTATTTATATATTAAGCCCGATAATTTATTTATTACGCCCGATTCATGGCTCATTGGCAACACGCACCGCTGGTGAGCATTAGGGAGGAAGTTCCATCTACTGATGGCTTTGTTGTAGACACTGTTTCAAAACACGAGGAGACTCGATGGCGTTTATGAGATTCATCTTACTAGTTAGTTTTACTAGCTAGTGGGAGTTTTCCATGTTTTCTCCCATACGATAAAGAAATTTGGAGATTCCCCTTAAAAAGTCTTCCCGTAAGTCAATGCCTCCTTTTACAGAGACTCGGAGCCATGTCAAACTTCTACATACGGGAGCTCCATCCCAACAGAAGCTTCCCCCTTCCTTCTATTCATGAGAACACATTTGGGTTCTTGGACTTGGTCTAGATGTGGCTGTCGACCAAGTGGAAAAAGAAATAAATTTTGTCATTTAATTTAAATTTTAAAAAAACGTAGTACATTTATGTAACCGAGCCGCCTTAGGGGTCACATCCCTCTTTAATGTAGCGGGGCCCATCATGAGTGACGAACCTCATTGAAACACCCGAACCCCCTTAGAAATCGACCCTACCTTAAATATAACTGCATCCCTGAGCGGTCGCACTAATTGTAAAGAGTCTGGGCAGCAATGATAGTAGAGTGCTTCAGACCTCTACTAGACTGTAAATGACTATACTGTAAAATGGATAATAATAAATAATGACTAGACTAGACAATATCTAAACACCTTTCAAGGGTCATTCTCCTCTTTATTGTGATCAAGTCCCTTAGGGATCATGTCTTATAGTTTGAGAACCACTTTTTTAAAAGAATATTTTCCAATTATTAAGTACTTATTCATACTTTTTTGTGATAATTACGCTCTCATTTCAATTTGTATTCTTTTCTATCAGGTATGCTTAGAAAAGTTCTATTTAAAGAACATGTGTTATTTGTTTTTAACCATATTAATTAAAAAAAATGTATTTACTTACATAAATATACATTAAATAAATATATGTTTATACACTCAAGGGCCGAAACATTATAACCACCTGTCAATAACGAGTTGGCTCCCCTTTGGCGCACAACACAGCTTCAACCCGCCTTGGCATGCATTAATACCACCACTTAATACCAGTTAAATACCATTTCCACCTGATCACATGCCTTCCACGTCATCCAGGTGAGTTCAATGCAAAATGTAGGGGGTGGTCATAATGTTTTGGCTCTTGAGTGTAAATTAAAAACAAATCCATGCATAAAAGGTATTTATATACATATAAACAAAGTATATATAGATATATGTACATATAAACAAGGTATATTCGCTAATAAGAGCAAAATGTAATTTTCCTTTGCTTTGCTCTTTATTTTATTGGATCATTCGTTTTTTTGGTTGTTATGTATTCGAAATTAATTAGACAATCTCTTATTCAATAAATGTATTTAATAAATGATTATACTACGCCCTATTCGTGGCTCAGCGGTAACGTGAGTCGCTAGTGAGCATTAGGGCTAAGGTTCAATCCACCTGTGGCAGTGTCGTAGGCACTGTTTCAAAAACGAGGAGGCTCTATGCAGTTTGTGATGTTTCAGCATCTTGCCTACTACTACAGCACACTGTGCTGTCGAACTACTACTACAGCACACTGTGCCTAGAGCTGAATTGCCCCTTTACAGTTTGGGAATGATGTGGGTGAGAAGTCTGATTGGGCTCTATGACGCTCTACAGTTATGTGAGACTGGGACCTCCGGCTTAAAGTGGATACCGAACCCTTGCAAACATCCAAGGCACCGCCGGGACTCAAACCCGAAATCTGTGGACCGATCACCAGAACTCTAGACATTCAGGCCCCCTCATGAGACGGACTACCTGGTGGGGGTTTTCTCCCATACTATACCCAAATGCAGGGTGATTCCTCCTAAAAGTCGACCCTGAAGGCAAGGATCTTTTTCTTCAGCGACTCTCCAAGGCGTACTTCTACCTGAGGGTACTACATCCCGGACACTGAGGATGAATTGCTACATATAGTATTGTTGTGGTTGAAAGCTTTGTGCTGCGGTTCATCCATTGCACGCCAGTTCCATAAGAATGATGCATATCCGCTAGTTCGGTTTTCGTATGATCAGCCATTTTATTACTTCTGCATCAAATAAAGTGCTTCTGCGAGAATTCTCAGAAAACCCATGCCCATGCAACGCCTTTTACCGGGTTTGGGAAGCATTTCGCTACATTCGCTATGTAATTCTGAGTTGTCTTTGTACATCCCATTGATCCTAGAAGTTTGTAAATAGAGTATTCAAAATTAAATTTGAATGATTAAATTCAAAAATTAATTCCAATAATTAAATTTAAAATTTAAAACTAACTTCGATTGATTAAACTTAAAATTAAATTCAAATTTAAAATTCAAAAATTAATTCCTATAATTAAATTCAAAATTTAAAACTAAATTCGATTGATTAAATTCAAATTTAAAATTCAAAAATTAATTCGAATAATTAAATTCAAAATTTAAAACTAAATTCGAATGATGAAATTCAAATTTAAAATTCAAAAATTAATTCGAATAATTAAATTTAAAATTTAAAACTAAATTCGAATGATTAAATTCAAAATTAAATTCGAATGATTAAATTCAAAAATTAATTCGAATAATTAAATTTAAAATTTAAAACTAACTTCGATTGATTAAACTTAAAATTAAATTCAAATTTAAAATTCAAAAATTAATTCGAATAATTAAATTCAAAATTTAAAACTAAATTCAAATGATTAAATTCAAATTTAAAATTCAAAAATTAATTCGAATAATTAAATTTAAAATTTAAAACTAAATTCGAATGATGAAATTCAAATTTAAAATTCAAAAATTAATTCGAATAATTAAATTCAAAATTTAAAACTAAATTCGAATGATTAAATTCAAATTTAAAATTCAAAAATTAATTCGAATAATTAAATTCAAAATTTAAAACTAAATTCGATTGATTAAATTCAAATTTAAAATTCAAAAATTAATTCGAATAATTAAATTCAAAATTTAAAACTAAATTCGATTGATTAAATTCAAAAATTAATTCGAATAATTAAATTCAAAATTTAAAACTAAATTCGAATGATTAAATTCAAATTTAATATTCAAAAATTAATTCGAATAATTAAATTTAAAATTTAAAACTAAATTCGAATGATGAAATTCAAATTTAAAATTCAAAAATTAATTCGAATAATTAAATTCAAAATTTAAAACTAAATTCGAATGATGAAATTCAAATTTAAAATTCAAAAATTAATTCGAATAATTAAATTCAAAATTTAAAACTAAATTCGATTGATTAAATTCAAATTTAAAATTCAAAAATTAATTCGAATAATTAAATTCAAAATTTAAAACTAAATTCGATTGATTAAATTCAAATTTAAAATTCAAAAATTAATTCGAATAATTAAATTCAAAATTTAACACTAAATTCGATTGATTAAATTCAAATTTAAAATTCAAAAATTAATTCGAATAATTAAATTCAAAATTTAAAACTAAATTCGATTGATTAAATTCAAATTTAAAATTCAAAAACTAATTCGAATAATTAAATTTAAAATTTAAAACTAAATTCGGATGATTAAATTCAAATTTAAAATTCAAAAATTAATTCGAATAATTAAATTCAAAATTTAAAACTAAATTCGAATGATTAAATTCAAATTTAAAATTCAAAAATTAATTCGAATAATTAAATTTAAAATTTGAAACTAAATTCGATTGATTAAATTCAAATTTAAAATTCAAAAATTAATTCGAATAATTAAATTCAAAATTTAAAACTAAATTCGAATGATTAAATTCAAATTTAAAATTCAAAAACTAATTCGAATAATTAAATTCAAAATTTAAAACTAAATTCGAATGATTAAATTCAAATTTAAAATTCAAAAATTAATTCGAATAATTAAATTTAAAATTTGAAACTAAATTCGATTGATTAAATTCAAATTTAAAATTCAAAAATTAATTCGAATAATTAAATTCAAAATTTAAAAACTAAATTCGAATGATTAAATTCAAATTTAAAATTCAAAAACTAATTCGAATAATTAAATTCAAAATTTAAAACTAAATTCGAATGATGAAATTCAAATTTAAAATTAAAAAATTAATTCGAATAATTAAATCCAAAATTTAAAACTAGAGTCGAATGATTAAATTCAAATTTAAAATTCAAAAATTAATTCGAATAATTAAATTCAAAATTTAAAACTAAATTCGAATGATTAAATTCAAATTTAAAATTCAAAAATTAATTCGAATAATTAAATTCAAAATTTAAAACTAAATTCGAATGATTAAATTCAAATTTAAAATTCAAAAATTAATTCGAATAATTAAATTCAAAATTTAAAACTAAATTCGAATGATTAAATTCAAATTTAAAATTCAAAAATTAATTCGAATAATTAAATTCAAAATTTAAAACTAAATTCGAATGATTAAATTCAAATTTAAAATTCAAAAATTAATTCCGAATAATTAAATTCAAAATTTAAAACTAAATTCGAATGATGAAATTCAAATTTAAAATTCAAAAATTAATTCGAATAATTAAATTCAAAATTTAAAACTAAATTCGAATGATGAAACTCAAATTTAAAATTCAAAAATTAATTCGAATAATTAAATTCAAAATTTAAAACTAAATTCGAATGATTAAATTCAAATTTAAAATTCAAAAATTAATTCGAATAATTAAATTCAAAATTTAAAACTAAATTCGATTGATTAAATTCAAATTTAAAATTCAAAAATTAATTCGAATAATTAAATTCAAAATTTAAAAACTAAATTCGAATGATGAAACTCAAATTTAAAATTCAAAAATTAATTCGAATAATTAAATTCAAAATTTAAAACTAAATTCGAATGATGAAACTCAAATTTAAAATTCAAAAATTAATTCGAATAATTAAATTCAAAATTTAAAACTAAATTCGATTGATTAAAACTCAAATTTAAAATTCAAAAATTAATTCGAATAATTAAATTCAAAATTTAAAACTAAATTCGATTGATTAAATTCAAATTTAAAATTCAAAAATTAATTCGAATAATTAAATTCAAAATTTAAAACTAAATTCGAATGATGAAACTCAAATTTAAAATTCAAAAATTAATTCGAATAATTAAATTCAAAATTTAAAACTAAATTCGAATGATTAAATTCAAATTTAAAATTCAAAAATTAATTCGAATAATTAAATTCAAAATTTAAAACTAAATTCGATTGATTAAATTCAAATTTAAAATTCAAAAATTAATTCGAATAATTAAATTCAAAATTTAAAACTAAATTCGGATGATGAAATTCAAATTTAAAATTCAAAAATTAATTCGAATAATTAAATTTAAAATTTAAAACTAAATTCGAATGATTAAATTCAAAATTAAATTCGAATGATTAAATTCAAAATTAAATTCGAATGATTAAATTCAAATTCAAAATTCAAAGTTAAATTCGAATGAAATAAAATTTTCCTAATTCATATCACACAAAGATAATAAAATAATCACATAAAGATAAAATAAAAATGTGGCAGAAAAAAGATGGATGGATCGTATTGCTACCTTTCTACTGATATCGTAAGAAGAGCGTTTATTATTTGCTCGTCTTTTGATAAATTTTAACAACAATGAAAATAGACTTGTTATCCAAACTTATCCTACTGAATTGAGATGTTTATTCATTACCTACGCCATTAATTCATCCATTGAAATGTTTCAATCGGAAATTGCCTGTATTGATTGAAATGGTTTCAGATATTGAAGTTTCCAAGTTTACTAAACATTAACCATTGATAATTTATTCAAATAGTGTACTTTCGATTAAATATCATATAATAGTGAGAACAGTATTTTATACACGTAAATATCCATCTAAAATGTCATATCATAAAACAATTTAAAAAAATAATTACATATAGACATTTGGTTCTAAAACCTAAAAATTAAATATAAACAGAAATTAAATGAATAAATACTTTAAATATGAAAAAATTTACTTCAATAAATAAAAATAAAATGAATTATAAAATGCGAACGGCAATAGAAATTTCTATGTCAATTCCACTTTCTACCTAATTCGTCATGGAAAAATGCAGCATTTATTTTATTAAAAAAGAACTAAATAAAATTCCTTCGTCAATTAAACACAATAAAAATATAAAATTTTTTTAACAAAAATTCATTAAATAAAAAATATATAAAGATATATTTTCATTTCAAATAGTATAGTTGATAAATTAATATCTTAAATGTTATGCAAATAATAAAATGTTATGCATAATTAAATGATGCGACGTTGTTCATATCCATTTGATGCTTATATATACATATACAGGGTGATTATAATTAAAGACTCTTTCAAAATGCTGTAAAAAAAAATGTGGCAGAAAATAAAGATAGATTGTATTTTTACTTTTTATAAGCATAAGACACTCATAACATAAGAAGAGCGTTTATTATTTCGTCGTCTTCTGATAAATTTTAACAACAATGAAAATAGACCACTCATTACAATGAGTTCACATTTGAACTGAAGATACTAGAAGAAGGGTGGAAACGGTACGGCATCAAAAAAAGTTCCAAAATGTTTTAATAAGTAAGCGGCATAAAGAAAGTGAATTCGGGCAGCCAGTGTTATATTGAATCGAAATGACAACGTAGTTGGCATGAGTTGCACATTAAACCAACTGCAGTGTTCAATGTGCTTGATAGTTTCGGTTTTTTAACGGAAAAAAAATGACTTCCAAGTCATTCAACAGTTGTGACACTGTTAATGAAAAACCCCTCCACCACGGCAAGGTCATACCAAATTGGATGGGAAAAATCGATGGAACTTTTTTTTCACGCCATACCATCTTCCCCTTCTTCAAGTATCTTCAGTACAAATTTGAACTCGTTGTGACAAGTGGTTCTTTTTTTTACAGCATTTTGAAAGTGGGACTTTAATTGTAATCATCCTGTACATATACATATACAGTAATTCGCTAAAAACAGAGATACAAAAGAAAAATATTAAATAATTAATAAGTGTTCATCGCAACAGATAATTTTATATATACATGTAATTACAGCCAAGAATGAATAGATTCATTGTTATCATTTGTTCATTTTACTTTTAAAAGTCATGTTTAAGTAACTTTCTCAAGACTATCAAATTTTATTCAAAAATCCAGACGTGGAACATGATACGACTCTAACTTATTAAAATAATGAATATTTAAACATATACAGTGGTACCTCGACATACGAGTGTCCCAACATACGAGTTTTTCGAGATACGAGCCGACGAGCAAGTGATTTTTTGCTTTTAGTTACGAGCGAAATTCGAGATACGAGTCCGGTTCGGTTCGTTAGTAGCACGCAGTCGCGCCATCACGATCAGTTAGCAGCGTGCTTCGGCTGTGATAAGTTGTGTAGTTGTGTTCGCGTTTTGTGTTGCGTTTACATTTACAGTTGTAGTTCGTTTATTTTTATAACCATGGATCGGAAAAAAGTTTGTAAAAAGTCAAGTGCTAAGAAAAAGATGATGAGTATTGAATTAAAAAGTGAAATTATAGAAAAACATGAGCAAGGTGTTCGAGTTGTTGACTTGTCGAGGCAGTATGGCCGTAGTACGTCCATGATATGTTCTGTGCTTAAACGGAAGGAGTCGATAAAGAGTGTAACGCCGGCTAAGGGCCTTACGATAATTTCCAAGTTTACGATAATTTCCAAAGCGAGAAAAATGTAGCGAAAAAGGCAAAGACCAGTGAGGATATCTAATTTATTTCTTTACATTCTCTTTTTGTTTTTGTGCAATAAATATTTGATATTTATAAATACGTTTTTATTATTCAAAACCACGTAACAAAAATAACTGGGGTGACATTTTGGAGGTTGGAACGGATTAATGGTAGTTCAATTGTTTTGTATGGGGAAATTTGCTTCGAGATACGAGTAATTCAAGATACGAGCAAGGTTGCGGAACGAATTAAACTCGTATGTCGAGGTACCACTGTATATATATATAGATTATTCAATGTTTTCTAATTCATTACAAACCTGGAGATTAAAATATCAGACAATTATGTGCGAGACTAGTTGGTAGGATATTCAATTTGCATTATTTTATTTATTTATTAGCAGATATAGGATTTCACAAGGTTGCATAAAATAAAATTTATTGAAACTAAAAATGTTTTCATTAGGAAAAATTGTTCTGAATAACTATTTAATAGGTAAAAGATTTTTTTAATGAACAAAATATATATTAAAAACTAATATGATCACATAAATTGCGAAAATTAACCGTTCTAATTTCAAGGATATTTCTAAAGATAAATAAACAGCTATAGTCAAAGTGAACATTCCATCAGAGGGTGCCAGACAAAAACAAGTAATATAAAAAAAAAAATTTTAAGTCAATTCCTACTTTTTTCACACTCTATTGCAGAAAGTCCTTTATAAATAATTTTCATTCATTTTTTTTAAGTTTATCTGGCGCCCTCTATTGGTAGATATATGCAACTTAAATCTAAAAAAACTAAAACTAATTAATTAAATTCAATTGCTGAATTAATATTTGATGTATTAACATGCAGTGTCATCCACTACAAGTTCAAAAAAATGTATTTGAACTTGAGTGGAGGAATAAAAAGTATTTTATGAACGATTGAACACTTGGACAAGATATATATAGGGAGTGTGAGCTAATAGAATGGATTGAATAACGTTTTGGTTTTATTTAAAAATAAATAATAGCAATTTTTTCGAGATTTTCGACTAATGTTTTACAACAAAAAATATTTAATAACAAAAATTAAATGTTTTGGATTATGAGTTACTAAAAAATACACACATAATCACAACTCTTTTCCATATTCAGACAACTGAGCGAACAAAAATTTAACAATGTTCCTATAATCTTAATATTATTTCATTACTAAATGTTTAACATGTACAAATAACGTTTTTTTTTAATTTTAATTAATTTATTAATATTTATCTCTATTATTCTAATCTCTTACGTTTAATGTTAAATTCACATTGCAAGAAAGTTTCCAACCCTAGTAATTTGTCTTTTTTTTTTCTTAATGCCGCAAGTAACAACATATGTTTCTTGCATGAAATATTACTTGGTCTTTGACCTTGACTTCCCTTATTTATGCAAGAAAGTCGTGGGCGGATACGGTCGTAAATGACTCACACTTAGAAACAGTATGCAGTGATAAAGAAGTAACAAAATGGCTAAAATTGTATCTGAACATTATGTGTTGTTTAAATACATTTTCTGTTACTGTTGTGTGTTTTTTTTTTTGCTGTGTGGTCAGTCCTCTTTAAATACGTCACGTGCAATGCGGGTGGTTATGGCTTAAATATGTATATGAGTGTTATTTAATAGATTTTCTGTACGTTTCAGAAGAAAAATTTGTTCTTGGAACGCGTTTTTCTGGTTGTTGATTTATTTCTTGGCATTCTTTTTGGAAATTACGAAGAAAATAAGCTACAGTCTAAAGGTAAAATTACAGTTTTGATACAGAACAGAAAGTATACAGAAATGCACAGAAATTACAGAAATGATATTTATATTTCAGTTATTTATATCAATTCATATGTTTGATATAAAATATAAATAATAATTTATAATTACAGTAATATGGATAATATCTATATTATTTATTATATAATTTATTTAGTATTAATTTCTTTAATTAAAAACATTTTATTCTCTAATTTTACGATAGTTTTTATAGATAAATAAAATACATGTTCAGAGCTCAAATCTGACACAATAAAATTCAAAATCTCAAATCTGATGTAAGTAAAAAAAATATACCCCGAAAACGTCTTCATTCCGAATTTAATTATTTAAAATAATTAAAAAGTTTTTTTCCAAATGATGCGCAACTCTTAAGATATTATGCATTAGAACGGTAGATATGTAGTGGATTCATTGTTATTCAGGAATGCATTACGAAGGAAGGGAGTGCTACACTCTAGTCACATTTTGCCACAGTGATTTTCAACTAGAACTGGATGGCATCTATATTCATATGTAGAGGATGGCACATTAGACGATTCTAATCCTTACCTTCTCAGGCTTTAATTGAGGACTTTCCAACCTATAGATTTATCGTCCGGAATAGACAAGGGCAATTTTGGATGTCTTAGTTTGTTGCTCTTGTGCCTGAATGGCCGAGTGGCTAGCGCTCTGGCGCTCGGTACCATAGGTTTCGGGTTCGAGTCCCGGCTGTGCCATGGATGTGTGTAGTGGTTCGGAATCCACTTTAAACCGTAGGTCCCTGTCTAATAGGATCGTAGAGCGTTGCGGGGGCATTGTTACTCCGCGTCCGTATCTTCCAGTTACACGCGCCCGCTGGGTAACGCAAAGTGAATAACGTCTGTGCAGCGCTTGCCTTAAGGCATCCAAGAGTAGCTGTCTAAGTGTTTGCCAGCTGCATTAGAACAAAAAAAGTTTGTTGCTCTTTGAATCAGACGTGGAACTTAAAATGCTATCTAACAGACATTATATTTAAATATCACTGTATTTGAAACCTATCATTACATTTAAAAATAACGGGTATGTGTATGTGTCTAATCCTCAATGTCCTGCAGTTTGGAACGGATATCTTGTGAGTAATTTACTCATAGATGGACAGAAAGGAGGCAACTTCGTGTTGTGATGGACAGCTTTCCGGGTGGATTCATAGGAGGCAATACCCTGCATTTGCTTATCGTATAGGAGAAAACCCCGGAAAACACACCAAGTAGTCCGACTAATGAGGTAAAATGCTGAATATCCCAAACGAGTCGCGTCGTTTTCGGTAAACAGTGTCTAAAACATGGACGCCAGCGGCCTGAACCTCAACCATAATGCTTACCAGTTGCGCACGTTGCCACTGAGTCATGAGTCGGATATACCGGGAATAAAACCCCCATTAATAAATAAACAATAACCGTCTAGCCAACAGCGAATCTGGTGTTATAGATTTTTTTATAGATTTCTCCCAATTGTCTTGTCATGTTCCCTATTTGAAAAAAATAATGAGTAATACGTTTTTTCTATATTATTAGGTTGGGGAAAAAGAAATCCATTATTTTTTCGATAGATGGCTGTAGTGATCGATATCACGTAAAGTATCAATTGAACAATTTCAGATTTATGCTCGTTAGAAAGGTGGCACTTCGTACTAAAAATAATTTTTTTCTGTTTTTTGTTTGGTCCATTCAGTTGGGAGTTACAGGGTGTTAAAAATGGAAGTGAACAAAGAGAAAATTCGGTACATTTTACAGTTTTTCTTTGACAAAGGCGAAAATGCAAGCCAGGCGGCTAAAATTGTGAATGGTGTTTATGGTTCCGATACTGTAACAGCCAATTATGTGCAATTTTGGTTTCGTAGATTCCGTTCAGGAATTTTTGATGTTAAAGATGCACCTCGCACAGGTAGGCCGGTCGTCGAAAATGTCGATAAAATCGGAGAAATGATCGAAGTTGACCGGCATGTTAGCAGTCGTAACATCGCCCAGGAGCTAAAAATCGACCATAAAACAGTTTTAAACCATTTACACAAAGCTGGATTCAAAAGAAGCTCGATGTTTGGGTGCCACACCAATTAACAGAAAAACAGGATGGATCGAATTTCCATCTGCGAAGCCTTGGCCAAACGGAATGAGATAGACCCATTTCTTAAACGGATGATGACTGGAGATGAGAAATGGATCACATACGATAACCCTGTGCGAAAACGATCGTGGTCAAAGAGCGGTGAAGCACCTCAAACGGTGGCCAAACCAGGACTAACGGCCAGGAAGGTTCTGTTATGCATTTGGTGGGACTGGAAGGGGATTATTTATTATGAGTTGCTTCCATATGGCCAAACGCTAAATTCTGATCTCTACTGTCAACAACTGGACCGTTTGAAGATAGCCATTGACCAGAAACGGCCAGAATTGGCCAACAGGAGAGGTGTCGTGTTCCACCAGGACAACGCTAGGCCACACACATCTACAGTGACTCGCCAGAAACTTCGGGAGCTTGGTTGGGAAGTTTTAATGCATCCGCCATACAGTCCGGACTTGGCACCAAGCGATTATCATCTTTTTTTGCATTGCAAAATTTCTTTAATGATAAAAATTTGGCATCTAGGGAGGATTGTGAAAATCGACTACTAGAGTTTTTTGCAAATAGAGACCAGGACTTCTATGAGAGAGGCATTATGAAGTTACCTTTAAAATGGCAACAAATCATACAACAAAATGGTGCATATTTGACTCAAATCGGACAATCCGAAGCATGTTAAATAAAGTCCTGAAGTTCATATAAAAATAATGGATTTCTTTTTCCCCAACCTAATATTTCCAAGCCCAATTAGAGATTGTTATTTCTAGCTTATCTTTTACGGCATACGAAAGGAATGAGCAGTAAAGTAGGATGATATTTCCGCTTATCATCCGAGATTAATTACAGGGAGCAACATATGGAAATGATGAACCTCAATTTTTTCCCCATCTAGGTCTTAAAAAAATAATTAACATCTGTATTTTTGGTTAGATACTTTCACAGTTATTGTTAAATTAATTTTTATTTCCAATGATAATTTTGTTGGAAACGGACATCATTGTAAGCATTCATTTTTCCTTATTTTTCTGGGTAAATATCTACAAGTATGTCAGGTCTTTGGCATAAATATAAACTGATAGAATCTTATTAGAAAATAAATGTCGTTTTTGTCTCTTTCTTTATAATTAGTTTTAAATAAAGACATAAATCATTCGAAATTAAGGCTTCAGCAAATTGTTAACTTAATTAGGAAGAAAAAAAATTGTAGGAAGAAAAAAAAAATTTATACTCCATAAAAAAATTAAAAATTCAGTTAAAATTAAAAATTTAAACTCTCAAAAAAAAATTAAAAGAAAATTTTATTTGTGAACAAAATATCAAGTTTCACAAATAAAGTCAAATATTCGTGATGCTATATACTTTTTTTAAAATTACCTATCGAAAACATTCGATTCCATTTATGTAATAGACAGAGAAAGTATTAAAATAAATTTAATAAACAAGAACAATTATGAATTACACGTTTCTAAACTCGAATCTGATTTGACAACTGACGAAAACACTGTAGAAGAAATGAATTCGCCAACTTCTGGGTTGATTTAGTTCACAACGGTGGTTCAAAATAAATAAGCTTTCTTTAATTAATTTTATTTTATTACACATACTAGGAATACTTGAAACTTTGTACAATATTTACAAATTAATAGTAATGCCCCACATTCTAATCTCTAATGCCATAAAACTTAATTTCTTTCAAAAAAACCTCTCACACCTCTAAGATTACCTCTCTCTCTCTCTCGCTTTCCAAACACTCTCTCAAACTCGCACTTCTTTCGCCCAATTAACTTGGCGTCGCAGCGCCCTCTATAACATTCATTCCTCTTTTTTCCACAACAACAGACTCATCGCTCAAAGAAAGCAAACAAAGATGAGGGTTATATTCTTTCTGATGTCGTCTATCTCAGTATCCATTTTTGAAAAAAAAATGTGTAAGTGTGTGATAACGTATTGTTATAAGTCTGTTATAACGTATTGTATAAGTCTAATATAATGTATTGTATAAGTTTATTATAATGTATCATATAAATCTATTATAGCGTATTGTATAAATCTACTATAACGTATTGTAGTCTATAAGAACGCCTTTTATAAGTCTATAAAAATGTATAGTATAAAGAACTTATTGTATAAGTCTATTATGTTGTTTGTCTTATAGATAAACAAATACTCCCATTCTCTCATAAAATATTCTATATAATGAATCTGCGCAGTAGCAATTCTCATTATTGCTATTGGATAGATACTAATTCCCTTTTTAATGTTTTTTAGAATGTTTGAATTTGAATATTTTTGTAACTAAGTATGTAGAATTAAAGTGCAATGTATTGTATGTCTATAATAACTACAATAGCGTATTGTAACTAGATATAACGTAACGTTATCTATAATAACATATTGTATAAGTGTATTATAACGTATTGTAATCTATAAATGTATTGTATAAATCTATAAAATATATTATATAAGCCTATTATAACGTATTGTATAAGCTTGTTATGACTTATAATAACGTATTTATTGACAATAATAACGTATTGTTTAAGTCTATAAGAATGCATTGTATAAATTTTAACGTATTGTGTAAGTCATAACATACTGTGTAAATCATAACATAATCATTGTGTAAATCATAACATAATCATTGTGTAAGTCTATAATAATGTATTGTAAAAGTCTATCATAACGTATTATATGTCTATTAGAATGCGTTCTATAAGTCTATAATAACGTATTGTATATGTCTTGTTTGGACGCTCCGATACACTTCTATATATAATTTGTGGCAGCTGCTTCATTTAGTAGACGTGCCTTATTCTTTCTATTCGTGAGCAATATAGCATTTGCTTCAGAAAAGGATAATGATGATTACAATGCACGGGATGAGACTTGAACAGACCCTGTCTGGATGCAGAAATCGATATATTGGAGGGCGAATCCATAGTTCAGGCTTTATCCCATACTACATATGAGCGAATTGGAATTCAGGGGCAACTTGTGTATTAGACGAGACATTAGAGAGTTTTTGCATACCGTACGTTAGTTGCCGTAGGACATCCGTTAGCTTTTTCTCCCTAGCGCGCATACTCATAGGAAACATTATTACAGATACGTATGCGCGCTAAGGAGAAAAGGCTAACGGACGTCCTACGGCAACTAACGTACGGTATGCAAAAACTCTCTATTGATTCTTCTTCGATTCAGAGCCGTGGCCTACAAACATTCGTGAATTTTATACAGAGGCAGCTTCCCGAGTCTTGCTGGTTGTATATAGTGTTTAATTAATTATCTGCTTTAATAAAAATTAACACCTGTTTAAATAAAGAAGACAGAGTATGGCATTGTCTTGAACACACAAAATAATTGATTAGAAGGTGATTTGAGAGTTGTTGCCTAATTAGACATTCTCTAATATCGTATTGTGGATCAATGCCAAAATTAGACGATACTTTCTTACTAACTGTAATGATCAATATAATGTAGTATTTGTTAAAAAATGAAACAAAGTCTGTGGTATAGTCTTAAATCCACAGATGAACTGATTTTGTCTTATGCATAAGAGTGGTCTCCTCAAACGCTCAGCAGTAGTTTCCACTGTAGAAGCGACTGCAAAACCTATTGCTCAAAGTAATGCCTTTTTCTTTTCTTTATTTTCTTTCTTTTTTTTTTTTTTTTTTTTTTTTTGTTCTAATGCAGCTGGCAAACACTTAGACGGCTTGGTCTTGGATGCCTTAAGGCAAGCGCTGCACAGACGTTACTCGCTTTGCATTACCCAGGGGGCGCGTGTAACTTGAAGATAAGCCACGGACGCGGAGCAATAATGCCCCTGCAATGCTCTACGATCCTATTAGGACCGGGACCTACGGTTTAAAGTGGATTCCGAACCACTACAAACATCCATGGCACCGTCGGGACTCGAACCCGAAACCTGTGATACCGAGCGCTAGCCACTCGGCCATTCAGGCCCCTTCTTTATTTTGTTCGAGTACTGCACCTTATAAGCATGTCTTGAGTTCAACGATGAATTGGTTAGGGCTATCTATTCCAAAGTCTTAGTTTAATTACACATTCATGGATACGAGTTTCTGGGGCAGCCTGCAAGGTAGACGAGACGTCAATACCTGCTAGTTGAACGTTATGTAGTACCTGCTAGACACAAAAAAACAGCAAGGAAATTTTTCTATATAACACAAACAGAACAAATTCAACGACTTTTATTAGATGACTGGTGAACAATGAAAACACTATTCAACAACTATCTAGAGATTATTTAACCACTTTTAAAAAGGGATAGACATCAACGTTCCAACATCAATAAGGACGCTAGGACTTTTCCAAAGATCCTTAGAAAGAGATAGACATCAACGTTCCAACATCAATAAGAACGCTGGGACTTTTCCGAAGATCCTTAGAAAGAGATAGACATCAACGTTCCAACATCAATAAGAACGCTAGGACTTTTCAAAAGTTCTTTAGAAGGAGATAGACAGGAACGTTCCAACATCAATAAGAACGCTGGGACTTTTCCGAAGATCCTTAGAAAGAGATAGACATCAACGTTCCAACATCAATAAGAACGCTAGGACTTTTCAAAAGTTCTTTAGAAAAGGATAGACATCAACGTTCCAACATCAATAAGAACGCTAGGACTTTTCAAAAGTTCTTTAGAAGGAGATAGACATCAACGTTCCAACATCAATAAGAACGCTAGGACTTTTCAAAAGTTCTTTAGAAAAGGATAGACATCAACGTTCCATCAATAAGAACGCTAGGACTTTTCCAAAGATCCTTAGAAAGGGATAGACATCAACCTTCCAATATAAATAATGATGTCAGGACTCACACCCCCCTCAAACCGGAACACTTACCCTTGCCCCATCTCAACCATCGCTTCTATCCTTGACTAGATACAAAAGCTTCTTTTACGTCAGATGTATTTTCTCCAGTGCGGGCGCGTTCTAGTTCGACTACTAAACTGGAGCCGTACACACTCTCTCTCTCCCCCTTCCTCAAGAAAAAGTGCATTCATCCCCCTGATAATGATGCTTCTACAAAAGTCTAAAAAATACTTAAAAGATATCAGTCACTTAACAATGGGACCTCAAGTACAGGACAACCAGACCTCTTTACTATTAAATACAACAAGAATAAACAATGGAACACACAATTCATTGTACTTGTACAAACCCACAAATAAAGAACACTCATCAATCAAACATTTTAAAAACATCCGACACACAACAGTTAACATTTTTAAAATAGTTAACAGAATCTATTTACAAAGAACTTAAAACTAGAGTTTCTGCTGTCCGTAGTAGAATAATTTTAAATCCCGGATGAATTGATCAAAGATCTATCGCAGAGTCCAACGATGAGGCCAACTCATGAAATGCTCATCACGTTCTTGAATGACAACTTCCAAAGTCAAAGTGATTACATTATGACTTCTTAGTTAAATTTAATGCAGTGCCTAGCTAAAATAAAAGAAAGTGGCAGCTTATAGGTATGTGTTGATATCAGAGATGAATTTATGAGGACGACTGTAGAGCTTAATCAAACATTCACAGATTTTATTCAGTCGAAGTCTGTAAAGTAGATGAGATTTCGATACTTTCTGCCAGTGCCTGTTAAAAAAAAGGGTACTATCTTAAATACATAGATACTGTCTATGCTGTACTGTCTTAAATCCATAGATGAAATGAACGGAGTTCTTTTTACGAGTAGTGGTCTTATCAAACACTCATGGGCATAAATCGTGGGGCAGCTGCCAAACAGGAGTGCTAATCGCGTGGTTGTGGATGCCCTACTCATAGCTCAGATTTATAATAGATGAGGGTTCTCTTTTAGGGTGTTGTTGTTGTAGCTAATTTAAAAAACAGGGGAGGTTTTGTGATGATGCTTACAATGTGTGTAAACGTCTTTTATACACATACTGTTGAGAGAATGTTTCCACACTATGCTTGATACGATAAATTATAATTATAAACTCTAACTCCCTGGCACTACAGGCCATGGTGAGCCAACGCCTTCTGCCTACTAGCGCAGATTTCTAAACAGGAGATGATTACTTTTTATAGGGTAGGGTTGTCAGCTCTAGGTCCAATTCTCTACAGTCATATTAGACTGTGACTTATGGTTTAAAATGGATTCCGAACCACTACAATCATAGCATGGCACCGTCAGGACTTTAACCCGAAACTTGTGGCACCGAGCGCTAGTCACTGGTCATCAGACGATAATTGTAATTATAAATAAAATAAATTCACGGAATATTATGTAGGTACATTTTAAATTTGTATGCATTTATTATAATTTATATTTATAGAAATTCTAAGAATGGTTTTTGAAATTTTGATTATATGTTATTATTAAACAAAATGATGTTTAGCAGAATGTATAATATGTAACTATTCATTATTTAAAACATGTATACATAAAAATTAAATAACATTATGACGAAAAAAATAAACTCTATTATAAAGAAAAACGAGAAATGAGATAGCAAAAAACAATCCCTCACAATCCCAAACAACAACAATGGTAATGTTTACATTAAACAGCTCCCAAATAACTATTATGTAGTACATAGAATTACGTTTTGCGGTATAAATAAAAAAAGCAACATAAATACAATAACAATGGAAAATATAACATTTAGATGCAGATGCATAAAGAAAAAATAAATACTATAGAAAAATAAAACATAAACAATGTCCTAATAACTGTTAAGTATGTAGTATATACATAAAAATAAATGAAATGTTTTTTTTTTTTTTTTTTTTTTTTTTTTTTTCAAATTTTCTTTTAAATCAGTGATTTGGAAAGAAATCTAGAATGAAACATTTTCTAAACTTATCAATGAAATCTATCTCTTTTTGATCTATACGTCATCTTCATACTTTGCGAATTTGTCAGGCTGTCCTTTGGATTTACCTCTCGCATTTTTCGAGATAAAATTTACATCACTGACTTATTTTTAATCTTTTTCTATGTTGTTTAGAAATCATAAACAGTAACAGTGATTCTTTGAACAGTTTGGACACTTAACGAAGAACTCAGTTGGATGTCTCTGTTCAGAATAAGTTTTATGTATGTATGTAATGTAAATATTTTATAGCAAATTTACATATTAAATTAAATGTAAACATGTAGGTTTCATTTTTTAATTAATTAATTGTCCAATCTTTTTAAGATTTTTATTTTCAATGCTAACATAATAGAACCAGTGATTCTCAAACTTTTTGAAGTTGAGAGTCATTTAAAAACCTACAAATAATTGAAGGCGCAATATATTCAAATTTCTGACAAAAATTAATTCTAAAATCTTGTTTATAATTTATTTTCTCTTGTAATTCTTGAAACAAAATTTTGGATTATAAAATCTTGTTTTCCCCTTTCAATTTAAAAACAATTTCGGCACGCCCGATTCGTGGCTCAGTGGGCGACGTGCGTCGCTGGTGAGCTTTAGGGCGGCGGTTCAATCCGCTGGCGACTTTTTGTAAGCACTCTTTCGAAAAACGAGAAGTCTCAATGGCGTTTGGGATGTTCAGATTCTTGCCTTCTTAGTCGAACTATCTGGTGGGAGTTTTCCAGGTTCTCTCCCATACGATACGGGTGTACGATTTGTTTGTTTGTTTTGTTTTGTTTTGTCGCTCTACGGTCATCTTATGCACTCTTTTGGGCTAAACAGACCGGGACCTACAGTTTAACGTGGATTTCGAACCACTCCCAAACATCCATGCCACCGCCAGGATTCGAACCTGAATCGTGGGATACCAAAGACCAGAGCGCTAGCCACTTGGCTACCAGGCCGCACGGGTGTACGGGAATGCGGGGTAGTTCCCCCTAAAAAGTCCTCCCAGAAGGCACTGCCCTCCTTCTTCAGTGACACGCAGCAGAAATCAGGTTTCTACCTACGGGTGCTCCATCACAACAGAAGCTGCCCGCTTTCCCTCCTTCCATGGGTGTTTGTAGTGGTTCAGAATCCACTTTAAACTGTAGGTGGCGCTCTGTTTAGCCCTCGTGTGTACAAGATGACCATAGAGCGACAACCAAACTAAACCCTCCTTCCATGAGAGATACGACAACAACAACAACAACTGCTTCGACACAAATGTATTCACATAATGGCTTAGCTATACAAATCACAAAAAGTCTTACATATGAAGTCGAAATGAATGTTCTATGAATTCTACATCATGTGATTTTTTTAAGGACAAAATTTTTGCATCAAAACCATCAACCCATCTAAGCTTATTTATTTCAAGGTCGAATCATCATTTAACCATTTATCAAAAGACTATATATATATTTCATATATATTATATATTTTTCAACGTCTTTTTCCCCAACACTTCCTTTTTATTAACTGAATATTTTAAATGACAATGAATAACGATATTTGCTAATATAACAAACCTAATTCAATCAAAGCCTTGAATTTAAACGAGCATTTAAAATACATCTACAAAAAAATGTTTACTTTTGTACCTCAATAAAAAAGTATTTTATACTGGGATTTTAAAAACATCCGCATACTATTTAAAAAAAAAACATACACCTCAGAGCAAATAATAGTTTTTAAAAGGAAATAAAGTAACACACCAAAACCAAAAGGTAACTTACCTTCTACGAATCATACGAAACAACTTATCGACTTTTAATAACAAGGACTCATTTCAATTTTTTTTAAAAAAGAATTTGCATGTATTTGAAAGGGATTCTTTCTTTTCTCTCTTATTTTTGTGTTCATATTCAAAAGTCAGTTCAACCCTTCTTTTCGTAGAAATGGTAATTCATTTTTCTTTTTTTTTCCCCAAGTCCACGAACTCCTTCCTTCTCTTCCGACATGTTTTTTACCTGGAACTCGTGAGTTCAAGAACTCATTCTGTGAGTTTTTCCATGACATTTCATGAAGATAGATGTCCATTTGGTGAGCCGAGTAACTCATTTGAGTTGCACCTCCACTTTATTTTCTCCAGGTGCAGGTTTTCCTGTACGGAGATGCCGTCCGTAGCAAAAAAAAAACAACTGTAAGGAATGGGTCAGGGTATAGTGAATTGACTTTTGATACGTGTGTAAAATGTTACACTAATTTTGATTCTATGTAGCCGCACGTTGTGGTTTTTAAGTGATTGAAATTCAAAATCAGTTTAAAGGTCAATGTCTTCGGGTAGGTAAACTAGACCCTTTAACGCCAGCGATTTCAAACCTGTTGAGCATATGCTAACTTCCGATAATATAAAAATTGGATGAGCTTTGAAAAATGTAAGTTAATAAACAATTGGATACTCATTAATGATAAATTATTAAATGGTATAATTAATGATGTATATCAAAAAATAAATAAACTACCAATATTTATGGTAAAGTAGGAAGGCAGCGGTTTAATGTGATTCTTATATAAAAAAAATCCCAATTAATCATCCAACTTTCATGGTGGTGCATGAAAGTGGTGATCTAGTGTGATTATGTAAGAGAAACGTCATTAACCTTCTTTTTATCATGAAGTATTTAGGTGGTTCTTTAATGTGCTTTTTATATTAAAAAAAAAATCCCTCATACTTCCGCAAAATGCTCATTATGAAACATGTAGACTGAGATTTTTAAGTCATTGTAATTCAAAATCAGTTTAAAGATCAATGTCTTCGAATAAATAAAGTAGAATCTTTAATGCCGGCGATTTCAGGTCAAGTTAGCCTAAATACAAATGTTGGAAAAACTGTTGTTAACTTCCGATAATGTAAAAATTGGATGAACTTCTAATAATATAAAATTCTATATTTTTTATATAAAAAAAAAAACCTTCATATTCCCATAAAATATTTATTCTCAAACTCGCAGATTCTCGGGATACTGTGTAGCTGAAGGTTGAGTTTTTTAAGTGATTGAAATTCATTTTTCTTTTTCACCAAGTCCCCGAACTCCTTCTTTACCTGAAACTCGTGAATTTTCCATGACATTTCAAGAAGATGTCCACATTGTGAGCCGAGTAACTCATTTGAGTTGCACCTCCACTTTATTTTCTCCAGGTGCAAAGCTTTCCTGCACAAACATGCCGTCTGTATAGGAGAAAAAAGCAACTGTAATGAATGGGAAAGGGAATATGAATTGACTTTTGATACGTGTGTAAAATGTTACACTAATTTTGATTCTATGTAGCCGCACGGTGTGGTTTTTAAGTGATTGAAATTCAAAATCGGTTTAAAGGTCAATGTCTTTGGGTAGGTAAAGTAGAACCTTTAATGCTGGCGATTTCATGTCAAGTTAGCTGAAGCACATTTGTTGAAAAACCTGTTGCTAATTTGAAATTTGAATGAGTTTTGTATAAATAAATCCCACAAATTTCCGTAAAATATTTATTTTAAAACTCGGAAATTCTCGATAATGTAAAAATTGACGTTTTTAAGTGAGAAATTCAAAATCGGTTTAAAGGTCAATGTCTTTGGGTAGGTAAAGTAGAACCTTTAATGCTGGCGATTTCATGTCAAGTTAGCTGAAGATATAAATCCTGGAGAAACAAACCTATTGAACATATGCTATCTTTCGATAATGTAAAAATTGGATGAGCTTTGAAATGTGTAAAAGGCTTTAATTAAGGCTAAATTTTAAGGCTTTAATTAAGGCTAACTTTTAAGGCTTTAATTAAGGCTAACTTTTAAGGCTTTAATTAAGGCTATTTTTATAAAGACTAACTTTTTCAAAAATATTGGAAAACTTCAATTATACAGTCGATTTCTCATTAAACTGATAACATGCTATTCATTGTTGTTGTGACTAATCCTCAATGTCCTGCAGTGCGGGACGGACATCCCATGAGTGATCTACTTATGGATGGAGAGAAAGGAGTGGCTTCAGTTGTGATGGAGCACCCGTAGGTAGAAGTCTGACTTTTACTCCGTGAGCTCTTACAGTCATATGAGACCGGGACCTACGGCTTAAAGTGGATTCCGAACCACTACAAACATCCATAACACCGCCGAGACTCGAAGCTGAAACCTGTGGTAACATACTATTCATAAAAATAGCGATCGATTAAATGCGAATTTTATGTAAAAAAGATCAATGTCTTCTAGTGGGTAAAATAGAATCTTTAACACCGGCGATTTCATGTCAAGTTAGCTCTTTTTAAAGGTCTTAATTAAGGCTTTTTAAAAATATTGAAAATTTTAATTTAATATACAGTTGGGATCTCATAAACCTCTAACATGCTAGCCATAAAAATTATGATTAAATACGATTTTTATATTAAAAAAATTAAATAAACTACCAATTTTTATAGTAAACCATGGATGCGGCTGTTTAATGTGATTTTTATATTTAAAGAAGTCATTAATCCGCTAATTTTTATAGTGGAGCATAGGAGTGGTGATCTAGTGTGATTATGTCACAGAAACCTTATTAATCCTCTTTTTATTCTGAACCATTGAGGTGGTTGTTTAATGTGCTTTTTAGATAAAAAAGAATCCTTCATATATCTGCAAAATATTCATTCTGAAACATGCAGATTGTGATTTTTAAGTCATGATAATTCAAAATCAGTTTAAAGATCAATGTCTCCGAGTAGGTACAGTAGAATATTTATTGCTGGCGATTTCATGTCAAGTTAGTTCAACTATAAGCGTTGGAGAACCTGTTGCTAACTTCTGATAATGTAAAAATTGATTGGGCTTTAAAAAATGTCAAAGTTTTAAATTTAACTTTTTCAAAAACAATGAAAATTTTTAATTTAATATACAGCTGTATCAACAAAGCGCTAACATGCAAGCAATAAAAGATGGTGATTAAATGCGATTTTTATATAAAAAATTAAATAAAATATCAATTTATTTGGTAAAACATAGACTTAGCTATTTAGTGTGTGTTTTTTATATAAAGAAATTCATTAATTCGCTAAATTTTATGTTGGGGCATAGAAATGATGATGTGTGATTTTTATGTAAGAGAAACCCCTTTAATCCTCTTTTTATTGTGAAGCATTGAGGTGGTTATTTGATGTGCTTTTAATATTAAAAAAATTCTTCATATTTCAACAAAATATTTATTTTAAATCATGTAGATTAAGATTTTAATCATTGAATTGAAATTAATCATCGACTTCAAAAAAATAAATTAAAGATGTATTTGAACAGATAAAGTAAAATCTTTAATGCTGCTGATTTCATGTCAAGTTAGATGAAGCTGTAAATGTTGGAGAAACCTGTTGCATACAAATTAATTTCCGATAATGTAAAAAAGTGGATGATCTTTGAAAAATTTTGAAAGGAGAAAAAAAAAATATTTTAATTTCAAAAACATTGAAATTTTTTATTTTAAAATACAATCGGATAATCATAAACTATATATGCTAGCCATAAAAAATGGTGATGAAATGCAATTTTTATATAAAAAAATTTTTAATTAATTAATTTTTTCAAAAGGAAATATATTTAGGGAAAGAGATATATTTAGTGCACTCCCGAAGCATTAGTTGACCCACAGACTCTCGTCCGGAGAGGAAATATATTTCGCACACCCTGTGTGTACCCGAGTATCGGGTTTTCGGCTTAGAAGTGAAGGGTTTCCATGAATTTATAGTTATTTGTCTTTATATGTGTTAAATATTGTATGTCTCTAATTGTATGTGAGTGGTGTTTCTGCACGTGTAAATAAAGCTGTGAGTTTTCAAGTGTCTCAATCCAACCGCACCCAGTTACAATCTGGTTACCCCACATGCAGACTACAATACTAATAAATGACCAGTTACTACAAACAATGAAATCTAAAGAAATTAATGGAAATTAAATCTCAATCACAATTACAAAATTAACAAATTGTTTAGAAAAACAATTTATTAAACATAAATTATGTTTTTTTTAAATAACATTTTTCTTGAAAAAAATATTATATACATACAATGTAACATGGTATTTAATTTTTATACCATTTTTATTTAGCTTTTATACCATTAACATTTTATTTAAAGAAGTTAAAAATAAAAATAAAAAGTATTTTTCCACGTGTTAATTATGGAAGAAAAAAAAATACCCGAAATTTAAAAAAAAATTTTTTTTTTTTCTTCCTTGTTGTTGAAAATAGTTGTTACATTGTCCTTTATTTGTGAAAAGCCTCATTTAAGAAATAAAAAATAAAAAATTAGTAGCGAATTTAAATGTCTGGCAAAGAGTCACTTTTTCTTTAGAATAAAAGGGGATTGTGCCTTCTTTAAGGTTTTACTATAACGTATTAATAATCCGTATCATATGCGATTTTGTGAATTTGTTTAGTCAACTCGAAGAACCGGGCATTTGTCCAAAATATTTGTTTTTGTTTTCGAAAACAGTTTTGATTTCAGAATTTTTTTTTTCTTACAGCTGAGGATTTTGGAAGAGAAATAAAGAATTTTTTTCTCCTTGTTTTGATGTAATGTCTGTTTCTTCTATTCTGTAGATACTAAAATTAGCTGTTGAGCAACGGAAATAACTAATGCTGGTAACTGCAACCGAAACTTCCAGTGGATTCTGAACTCAATTTGAGAGCTTTAGATATGGTTAATATGTATAATTGAAGCAGTTTAGCAAATAAAAGTTTTGATGGTAACTTTAATTCGTTTATTTAAAATCTGTTATTTTAATGGTGACATACAAAATAGGATCCAAATTGAGATCACTATACTCAGTATCAAATACAAATTGAACTCAAATCTAATTTTTTATAAAAATACTTGAATACCAAACGTGTAACACTAAATAATAAACACTATAAAGAATGAAAATTAAATTTTAAATTCTGAAAAGAATAAACACTTCAAAAGTAATGGTAATGAAGTGATCTAATACATAAATCGCTCTGCATTGATTGGCATGACAATTTCTATTCCATTCACTACTATTAAGTAGCATTTACACAAAGACCTTCTTTTTCTTCTTCATTGGCGCAACAGCCCCATGGTAGGCCAATGCCATCTGCGTGCTGGTAGATTCCAAAAAAGGAGATGTTTTCATTTTATGCTGGCCTTACGAGTCATATTAGACTGGGACCTACGGCTTAAAGTGGATTCCGAAACATTACAAACATCCATGTCACCGCTGGGACCCGAACCCGAAATCTGTGGCACAGAGCGCCAGTGCGCTATTCACTCGACCCACAAAAAGACTAATTACACAAAAATTCTTTTTACCTTCTAAAACTTATGTGTAAGAAGAACTACTAAACACTAAAACGAATGAAAACTAAATTTTAAATTCTAAACAGAATAAACACTTTGAAATTAGTGATAATAATGAAGTGATCTAATACATAAATTATTCTGAATTGGTTGGCATGACAACAGTGTCTGTTCCATTCATGACTAAGTAGCATAAAACGTTTACAAAAAGACCCATTACACAAAAATTCTTCTTATGCGATAAATACCTTCCAAAAAATTACGCTTCAAAATAACTAAAAAAAATGCTAAAAAAAATAAACACTTTAGAAATAATAATATTGAATTGATCTAATACATAAATTATTCTGAATTGGTTGGCATGACAACAATTTCTATTCCATTCATTACTAAGTAGCAAAAAAAGTTTACAAAAAGACCAATTACACAAAAATTTTTCTTATGCGATAAATACCTTCCAAAAAATTACTCTTAAAAAGAATTACTAAAAACCAAACTGAATAAAAACTAAATTTTAAATACCAAAAAGGATAAGCACTTTAAAAATAATAATATTGAAATTATTTAATACATAAATTATTCTGAATTAGTTGGCAGGACAACAGTTTCTGTTCCATTCGTTACTACTGAGTAGCATTTACAAAAATACTATTTACACAAAAAAAAATTTTATGCGATAGATTCCTTCCTAAAAATTATGCATAAAAAGAACTACTGACTCCACTATCAGTGTTCTTATTCAATTTGACACTAATAAAAGCCAAATCTTTTATCTTAATTGAAACGAGAATTTCGTTCTAAAGCATATTCTGAATTTTCGTAATTTAGCTTGGCTTTGGATTGGTTGCTTTAAAATGAATAAAAATCTCCCGAAATAAAATGTTTTTCATATCCTAATTCGAGTTTAAAAAAATCGCATAAAAGGAGGTTTAGGTTTAGATTCAAAAGATTTTACATTGAAAGTTACTTGATTCTTGTCGTATCGATTTAAAAAATTTTATCGTCCAATATTTTAGGAGTTTAATTTGAAACTTGGTAGATTCCACAGTTTGAATAAATCATTTATTAGATTTAATTTTTATAGCATGAACCGAATTAATTTCTTTTCTTTTTTTTTTTTCATTTTGCAAACTTTCAATGAATTTCTCCCTTTGTTGAATTAGTGATGATATATATTCCGTAAAGGGCTGTAAATGGCCGAGTGGCTAGCCACAGGTTTTGGGTTCGAGTCCCGGAGGTGCCATGGATGTGTGTAGTGGTTTGGAATCCACTTTAAACCGTAGGTCCCGGTCTAATACGATCGTAGAGCGTTGCGGGGGGCATTGTTACTCCGCGTCCGTGACTTATCTTCTTCGCGCCCCTGGGTGATGCAAAGTGAGTAACGTCTGTGTAGCGCTTGCCTTAAGGCATCTAAGACGTCCATGTCTGTTTGCCAGCTGCATTGGAAATATATATATATATATTCCGTAAAGTGTAAAAGGACTAGAGTTCGACTTCACTGGTGGCGTATACATCACCAGCGTTGGAAAGAGAGTGGACTTGGTGACGGTTTATAAAATGTCTTGCATTGATATGCTGAACTGCCTCTTAGAAATTCCGAATGTTTTGCAAAATCACATGCGTGGCAGTTATCTCAGGACCAAGATAAAAAAACTGTCTTTTATTTTGTCTGTTAAAAAAAAAATTATCTTTTTCTACAGTAATTCTGCGGACATCGAGGAAGTGGGTGTGAATCCTTTAACCAAGATCGTTTCAAATTGTGGGGCACTAGCTTCCTTTGAGGCAACTTTTTAGCATCTTCCTCTGAATCTGTGGTGTCTGTTATGAGTGATGCTGAATTAACCACAGCTTTTATTTTTATGACTTATTTATTTTCATACACAAAAAAACATTATATATAAAAAAAAAAAAAAAAAAAAAATATTCACAAGACAAAAAAAAGCTATATTTTTCCATCTCTACATTGCTCGTTGCACATACAAGCATACTCTAGAACATATTTTGATGAACACATTTTCAATTTATTTGGCGGAAACACATCACGGACTATTTGTCTTTCACACCAAGATGCTCATGCACGCTGGCAGTTTGTGGAACTCTGGCCCTGGAAGAAGGGAAGAAACCTCAAAGTTGGGCTCGCCTCAACTCATAAGATGGCGCTTCTCTCCTGCGTCAAAACGGTAGTCATTAAAATTTCTCTTCAATGATTAACAACACATTTTCATATTGATGTAAAACCGATATTCATTAAATATGTTATAACATCTAATAACCAATGTTATCGTTGTGATAATTTTTGGCAATAAATTTAGACACCCACTTTTTTTCACTGCAGCCACTGACTAATGGTATAAAGATTACTACAAACTGTTTCCTTCATGGTGAAACCGTTGTTTAATGAAATTTTTCGGCTGGGATGCGTCTTTTTTCAAGTACCTTGACCGTTACATAAATTTGACAGACCATCCATATAACTCGTTATGTCACCCATATCAAAAGGGACCAAAATGATAATTTTATGTTTTTTGCCAGATAAAATTGAGGGTTACACTTTTTCTAGAAGACTTTAAAGGACCTGTTTTGCATTTGTATATTGTTACGTTTGACAAATGCAGCTTTGTTTTGGTCAATTTCATTTGAACATCCACCAATTTTCAAGTTTAAGTTGAACTTTTTTTGGTCAGAGCGATCCTAAACATTTTCTGCAATTCGTAACGTATGTGAATGTTTTATATAGTAATTAAGAAATTTTAAAGATGTAGTTTTAATCTATATATTTGAAGATATCGCAGTATGCTACAAGAATAATGCGCACTCACTTCATGCAGTAAATGATTGCTGCAAGTGTGAAGTAGTTTATTAAAACTGTCATTGGGGTTTAAAAAATTTCCAGTACTTAACATCAAGTAAAAGATACTGCAGAATTATGTAGGGACCAAAATAGGGCTTATTATGCATGTATTAAACTGTTGGTCCCGGTCTGCTTAACTCAACTCAAAAATAAAACAAGCATAAGATGTCCGTATATTCAGCAAGAAACTTTTTAAAATCAAAGTTAATTTTTTCTCAACATTTTGACAGTTAATTTTTGAATACATGGACGCGCACATAATGTATTTTTTTTTTTAATACGTTGGTTTTCACTACTTTGGGCATTTTAAAATAAATATATTTTGTAAAAGTGTGACAAATCTCACGGGCAGCAAAAATATTCAAGCCACCCCTGCTCTATGCTGAATCTGCTGCACATCTGCCACCGTTTATGTGGGAAAATAACCTCAGGTCAAAATACCAGACACTGGAAAGCAACAGCTTTTCGTTCCCATGGCTTTTTGATTATTTCTTTATAAAGAAATATTTCAAATTACTAAATCTTTGTCAAGTTAACTCCCTATAAATACTTCGAATTTGTCATTTAATTGAATTAATTTTTTTAAACTTGTCTTCTATTGTGCTAGGTTGCATAATTTTCGAGTGAAGTTTATGAAACATTTTTGCAAATCTAACAGATAATGTAGCGCCTTTCATGAAGGAGAAACCACTTAATTTTGACAAATTGCTTAATTATGCTAATGATATGCAACGCTCGTGCTCGCACAGACGCGAGCAATTTGTCCATGTTGCTGGTCTGGTTTTTGAGTTTATGAATGAGCTGTATTCCCTTTCTTTTTTCAACTGTAATTCTCGTACAATCAAACCAACACTGATTAGCTACGTAGACAAAAGCAAGACTAATTAATCATTATTTGTTTTGATATTCAGTAATCCCCATATTAAAATGCTGGTATAAAATTGCAATGACTTTGTTATTTCATTTAAAAAACGTTTCTTCAAAATTTATTGGAACGCTTTACGCATTTAACTTTGAATGACATTAATCAATAGAGAGTTTTGCCATAATTTTTTTTTCATCGTCCGATATTTTTTTCTTCCTAGCGCGCATGCTCATAGGAATAGCTTAGTAGTGCAGTATTTCAGAAAAGCATGCGCAATAGGTACAATGTTTCCTATGAGTATGCGCGCTAGGCAGATAAATATCGGACGTTAAAAAACGTTATGCAAAAACTCTCTAATATCCACGAAGTATTTTAACGTGTATTCTTATAAATAACAAACTGTATTATGGTATAATATAGTACCTACCAATGGCATTAATCAATACCATGAAGTATTTTAATGGCATGTATTTTCTATAAATAGCATTCTGCATTTATTTCATAAGATACTACCTTCCTCTTTATTGCCGCAACAGTCCCATGGTGGGCCAAAGCCGTCTGCCAACTGATAGATTCCGAAACATGAGATGTTTCCTTTTTACGGAGTAGGGTTGTCAGCCCTACCTTCAACGCTTTACTGTCATATTAGAC